>CM072169.1:17701600-18066261 GCA_036850595.1 Rhyacichthys aspro
TCAAGCGTGTTATTAACGCAGCAAGAAGCAGAAAACAATAACACATGCTGCATAGTGCTGCATAGTGTTGCCCTTAAATCAGTCTTTTTACAGACAATTTATGAGGAAATGATGCAGCAATATTCACCTAAACAGACAGAGAGGGAAGTGGTGATAAGACTGGAAGAGAATTGGTTTAGAGACATCTTTTGTGGACCTAAATCAAGTCCCAGTAGTTCAAAGTCTAAAAGTTTAGCAGGATCCCAGTTGTGTGATGAACAAAAGTCGAGGCTATTAGTCTGTTGTTCATTATTCATGCTCTGCACCCTGCTTACTCTCTCTGAATACCAATATCACTGCTGGAGGAATAGCCACATTAAGATAAAGCTAATATATTGACACTGAGAGCTGCAGTTTTCAAATAAGATACGACTTATCTGTATTGGATATTACTTTTAACTACACCCTTTTTTCTGGAGAAAGTGTGTTTTTATCTCACTTTAAACTTCCTCCTGTTTTCACAGCTTTCCTCTGTGGCCTGTCCATTTCCTTTGATAGTGTGTTGCTTTGCACTTTTCAGGTTTTTTCCACTGTTAATGTCTCATGTGACTGAGGTGGGACCGGTTTCCGTGTCACAAAGCTTTTTTTGATAACAATAAAACGTGAGTTACGAGGTAAATGTGTTGTTTTTTTAATGAACCTTGGAGATAGTAGCGTTATAATTAGTTCATACAGTCAGATTAAATACAGAATGCTGCTAACTAACTAACTAAATTTACGTAATAAATTGTCTACAGTACAACTTTTATCTCTTGTGAGTATAACAGAGCAGACAGAAGGATGCTTTGCCCCATTTTCTCAGCCAACTGCATCCGGTCACTAAATATGTTGAGTGTGAAGTGGCCTTGGTACAAATGCAAATACAAATTTCTTTTAATTGGAGCCTCATTCTGTCAAAAACACATCTCTGCACCTGAGTAAACAGCCTGGACACTGGTTATCACTGACCTCTGTAGGACATGTTGCTGTTTAAACTTGTGGACGTGACATCAGGAGACAGCGTTTCATTTCGGGTTAAATTGGAAGCATCGCCTCAGGACTGGGCGCCGGGCCACTGCCGAGGAATAGGCACCATCTTTTCAGCTGCAGGGAGGCTCTGTGGCTGGTGCTAACAAGCCTGTTTCCCACTAACAGCATTTGGTTACTGCTCTGGTGATGGCTCTGAATACAAATATCCTTTCACAGATTCACAGAGCACAAGACTGGTTTTAAAAGGCACATCAAACCTAATTATGTTTGCTAAAGTTGTGTTGTTTCTCTCCTTCAGCATAAACCACCACTCGAGGTTAATGACCTTTTCGAGGACATTAAAGATGGGGTGAAGCTCTTGGCTCTGTTGGAGGTGCTGTCGGGTCAGAGACTTGTAAGTAGGACCTTAAATAAATTTAAATAATACATGAGCATCAGCCTGTGTTGATACATACGTGTAAGAAGTAAGCATGATTTAGTTCTGTATAGTGACCTTTCTTCTTTTGTTCAGCCCTGTGAGCAAGGCCGCCAGCTGAAAAGGATCCACTGGGTTTCCAACATCGGCACAGCACTTAAATTTCTCGAAGGCAGGAAGGTAACGATTCAATAATTTGATTTTTCACATTTCAGATGCGCTCAACAGCTTAGTAACAGACCATAAAAGCAGTAACATGTCTGAGATTTGATTGTTTCCCGTTAAACACGTCCGAAGTGTTTCTCTGAACAACATTGCACTATGTTTAGTGAAGCAGCAGCCAGTAACAGGACCACTTGGTTACATAACACATCTCTGAATCCCATGGCTTTATGAAGCCTGCGTCCCACTTAACTCTGGGTTCCCTGAGGACTGACATTGTTGTGATCTCTCTCCTGTTACGTGCCTTCAGTCTGTGTATCGAGGATCTCCGGTCAGTCTCCGCTGAACCCTGTGTGACACAAAGCTCTATGCATTCTTTTCTTTTGATGCACGCTGCACGGACACAGCTATGCATCCCATTCATATAAAAAAGGAAAATATTTATAGAGCAGATCTTAGACATTAGAACATGTTAGGATAAAGGTTTGCAGTGGTTTGCATTTGCTTGTTAAATTCCTATTCAACCTGATTTTTTTTTTTATCTTCTGATGACTTTAACTGTGGCTGTGTCTTGGTTTGGCTTTGATTATAAAACTTATTCGCATCAAAGACCACAATATCTTTGATGGCTTTAACAGCTTGTTGTATACTCATTTGATCCGAGGGTCGCTGTGTCTCTGGGAAATGCAGAAAATGATTTGCTTTAATGTGTCAGGCATCAACCACAATGAGGCCGCTCTCTGCTTTTGTTTCAGATTAAACTGGTTAACATTCATGCCACTGACATCGCAGACGGACGACCATCCATCGTCCTCGGGCTGATATGGACCGTTATCCTTTACTTCCAGGTAACATCACATCTGACTGATTAACTGTGATGAATGCACTTCTTGTGTGTTTAGGAGCGGGATTAAATAAGTTTGTCTTCTTCGAGTAAATAGTCTGCTTAGTCTGTTTGAAAAAAAAATGTTATTATGAGATAATGGATGGATGTACTGTTAAAAATGTGCACATTTCTTTTGTTTGTGTTTCTACTTGCTTGAAATAAATAAACTCTGGTCTAACTCATGTGTTGGAGTCAATTCTGAACATTTCTCTTATGCCCTTCCTTTTGTTTCATGTTCAGATTGAGGAGCTGACCAGTAACCTGCCAGCGCTACAGGCCTTATCCAACAGTAACTCATCTGTGGAAAGTATCCCTGGTTCTGAATCAGGAAGTCCTCCCATGAAGAGGAAGGTGGTCAACAAATTTCAGGGCAACGCCAAAAAGGCCCTGCTTCGATGGGTGCAGTGTACAGCCGCCAAGTATGTCATTTATGAACCAGTAGCTTTGATTTCACTTCCACAATGTTCAATAATGTAATTCAATGACCTCCACACTCACTTTTTTACACAAAAGTACCAGAAATATTTGGTGTATAGTCTACTTCCTTATTTAACAGTACTTGCCCTATGGCCTGAATAGTTATAAATCATACTGGCATGTTTTTTTTTCTCCTGCAAAGATAGTTATGTCTGGTCACTGCCTCCTCGCTCTGACAAGGTCACAGCCTGTGTTGCCAAAAAAGTCTGGATCATGTCTTTTTGCAGATAACCTTTACCTTTTCTATTTGAGTGAAAAATTCTCCTTCGTTGAACGTCAAGACTTTCTCCAGCCTTTCATTACTTTTGAACAAGTTATAAATGACTCCACACTGTCTGATCCGCTCATTTTTATTAAAAATTATAAATTAATGTGGATATAAATTGACTTGTAGGTATCATGGGATTGAGGTGAAGGACTTTGGGCTGAGCTGGCGCAATGGTGTGGCCTTTCAGTCTCTGGTGCACGCCATCAGGCCAGACCTAGTGGACATGGAGGTGGTGCGAAGGAGGAACAACAGGGAGAATCTGGAAGAAGCCTTCGCACTCGCAGAAAACGAGCTGGGCATTCCTCGTCTGCTGGATCCAGAAGGTGACTCTCGCTATTTTGACAATGTAGAATTTCAATATGTTTCTTAATTTCATCAAGCACAACAACAAAATACATTCCTCGTCTCTAGAGGAATAAACCAGAGTTGAATCTGTTGAAGAGGAGTCTGCAGCAGTTTCAACTCTGCAGTCCTGACTTTACAAATCTGATTCATAGAGCTTCACTGCACAAAGGGCTGCAGTAAGAAATGTGCTTTCCCCGACTGTGACCTTGATTCATACAAACTCCAGGTCATGAATAAGATGGAAGTTGACATGTTTAATTAGCTCTGAGGCACACGGAGATTTCTATTTGTGCAGAGTCATGCTTATTTCATTTGTATTACCCAGTTATGAGTCAAATAAGAATAAGAGTTTTGCAGGAGGGGCTTTAAATGTGTTGTTTTGTTTGTGTCTGCAGATGTGGACGTCGACAAACCGGATGAAAAATCCATAATGACGTATGTGGCTCAGTTTCTCAAGCACTACCCAAACCCTCACTCTGAGACTGATGGACATCATGACGAGGTAACTTACTAATGCATTTATACACAAACAAATACTCAGGTTTCATTTGAACTCACAGGAAATGCATTATGTGACTAGAAAACAGAAGAATCCAAACCGACCCCCACTTTTTATTCCAAAACTATTTATTTTCTCTAGAGTTTTTGCTAGAATCTCCTTCAAAGCTTGTGACTGTGGAATAAACCTGAAATATAAACGGTCACATGACGCCCAGGCTGCTTCTGATTGGTTGCCCACCAGCATCAGATCGTTGTTGGCAGCTGCTCAAAACAGATACCATTCACTCATTTTAGTCCATTAAAGTAATTAAATAAAGCATAGTAATGGGACAAAAGGCCGCATGGAAACGATGCAGTGTGACTTATTAAGACATAAACCATGTCTGAAAGAGAAAAACCCAAGGACAGACATTATTTAAACTGAAGCTGCACAGTTGAGAGCCAAATATGGAGATACTACACATTTTAGACAAAACACAGTATATGTTATAAACTTTGAAATCAATTTTTTCTCGTCAAGAATATATTGTCTTAATAATCCTTAATCATTATCTACTTTATACTGACTTGTGGTTTCTAAATGTGTTGGTGTAGCACTCCTTTAAGCCCACACAGCTGAGAGGTGTTATGCTGTGAAATAGTGAAATGAATAAGCTCAGGCCTGGGTATATTTTATTGTCTGCACTAATACAATGAAGTAGAGAAGGTTTATACACAGATACAGCCAATGTCGGTGCATAAATGCTCAAAAACTGTTCTATTTTTGTTGCTAATGTGCTTACTGCTGCTTTGCGGTTTGGTGTTTGTATAAAATAAACTGTGTCTTCATGTTTTATGTATCAGAAACATGAATTAAAACACCCACAGCATGCTTACATCAGTAAAATGATCACCACAGTTTCGTTTTCCGTGATTAGTCTGATTTAATTTCTTCATGTACTTATTTTTGTGCACATTAAGCTGCTTCTCGGCTCAATTCCAACCTTTGCGCTCTCAGTGCCAGTGCTTCAGGTGAGAGTTCAGGTCACCGTGCTGCATGCCGCCTGTTCGGAGTCTAACCTTTTCTTTCCGCTTCCCATCCATTTTTACCCTCTTTGACTTTCCTTCTAACGTGTTTTTTGGTGTGTTTGAATTTCTCTCTGTGCTTTTCTGCTTTCCTGGATAGTTTGGTCCCCATGATATAGAGCAAATGCTTGAGGTATGTGTGAATAACTCCAGTCGGTAATAGTAAAGACTTTCCTTACCCCTTTATTAACCAAATCTGAGTGGGATAATAATTGATTAATATTCAATCTTTTGAGGTTTATTTTCTCTATAAACTTCTTAAATTTGTTTCTGTTGCAAGTGTATTAACATATCAGCTAAATCTGATTAAAACCAGCATGTTTCTTCTCTAAATTACATTCTTGTCTGACAGAGAGAGGAGAGAAAGATGCTGAGAGAGCTAAAAGTGTTTTTAGATCAGCTGGAGAGAGATGTGCTGAGAGCTCAGGGAGCGGAGGGGAACCTCACTGACAAATATCAGGTAAAAGACAAAGTACTGGAAATGTAATACTCAACCTTTGACAGCAACATTCATCACGTGAGAGTTTATTTGTTTATTTTTCACAGGCGTTCAAGAGCTTCCGTGTACAGTACGAGATGAAGACGAAGCAAACGGATCCGCTGCTGCAGCCGGTGAACAGAGACGGGAAGCTGTCAGTCGACCAAGCTCTGGTCAAACAGGCCTGGGACCGGGTCTCTGCCAGGGTCAGTGGGATTTTGGTTTGGTTTTGTCCATTAAGATTTAGTGTCTCATTTTAAACATACATACACAACATAATCACAACAGCAGAGACAGAGGAGACTTCCAGATTCCAGAGTAAAAACCAACTAAAGTGATGCAAATTTATAATTATCTGTATAAGTGCATTTGCAAAAGACATATCCACTGTTTGAAATTTCTCTTTAAGCGTTTTTAATTATGTTAATTCCTACATGACCTATATACATTTTAATTTATGTGTATATAAGTGGTCTGTGGTCCTCCCTGACGTTTCTCTTTTTTCCTCGGTGGATTTTTATTGAATTTTTCCTTTTCCTGTCCCGATGGAGGTCAAAGGGCAGAGGGTGTCGTCTTGTACAGTCTGTAAAGCCCTTTAAGGAAACTGATTGAGCGATTGAGCTGTATAAATTAAATCAAACTGAACTGAATGCACATTTAAAGCATAATTAGTTATCAATTACCTGACCTGTCTACCCCGTTGCAATGACTTCACAATACAAACAGTACATACAATACAACACAGGCAACAATACGAGTTTGTTTTCTTTAATTGTGACAAAATAGCTTACAGTATTTCCCATCTGAGAATAGTAAAGCAATGTAAATTGTCTCAATAAAAGTTCCATGCTGTTATTGTCCTTCTGCACTATCTTAGTTAAAATCCAAAGCATTAAAGACTAGTGCAAAAATGCCCAAACATTTCAATCTCTACACAACATGAATCATTTGTTACGCTTAACCATTTCTCTAGACTTGTGCGTTCTTTCTTTTTTTCCTGTTAAACATTAGATTTCTATGGTGAAAGTTGCCATAGAGAAACACAGCTGAGCTTTGTATGTTCAATGGCCACTGGTGACACTTCAGTGAGATGAAAGTGCTTGAATTAGAGTTAGTTCAGAGTAAATGAGAATGAAACAAAGAGTGTTTTGTTCACTTGGCAGTGTGCTCTTCGGGACAACCGCGGAGTGTCTGGACTCGTATAAAACGCTTTTGTTCCCCGATGTTTCGATCAGCTCAGGCTCGTCTGTGGTGGGATCTGTCTTCTGTAAAGGGTTGGTGTTTTAATGAGTGTCAATTGCAGCTGCTGGACTGGCACATCCATCTGGACAAGTCCCTTCCCGGCCCTCTCGGCGTGATAGGAGCCTGGCTTCACAGAGCGGAGATGGCTTTGAGGGACGACATTCCCATCCACCACGCTCACGAAGAGACGGCCAATGGTATCCACAGAAAACTAGAGCAGCATAAGGTACGTGCTTTGGGTGTTTTCTGCACAATAAGCACAAATAAATAATGTGTCAGCTTTTTTTATTCAGGAACACATGAATGCAACGTGTACAAGATGAGTTATTAAAGGTATTTGTTTTGCAGGACGTGTTAAAAAGCCTTGAATCACACCGTCAGACGTTCCAGCAGATCCACAGGGACAGGTCTGTGAACGGGGTCCCGGTGCCTCCTGAGCAGCTGCAAGACATGGCCGAACGGTGAGAGTATTTGACAACACATACAGATACTTATCTTCATATTTTATTAATGTTTTGTGTCCATTTATATTGCAGGTTTAACTTTGTATCGACATCATCTCACGCTCATTTGATCAAACTTGAATTCTGGGAAATGAAGTATCGACTGATGGCTTTTCTGGTATTGGCTGAAGCAAAGCTGAAGTCCTGGATCATTAAATATGGACGAAGGGACTCAGTTGAACTTCTTTTGCAAAGCTATCTCGTAAGTAGATATTCAGACTCTATCAGCTCAGTTTTTTTTTTTACAAAGCCCTGCTCCAATCTCTGTTTCATCTTCTCTTCTGTGTTTGTCTTCCAGACTTTTATTGAAGGCCATAGATTTTTTGATCAATACGAGATAACCTTCAATTCCCTCAAACAAGCCGCAGAGGTTTATGTGAAGTCTGACAGTTCAAGTAAGACACTTTTATCATATATTTAGATTGACTGTGTCCACTGTTTCTGTGTATGTCATGTTTGTCGGATTCATAGTAAACAGTGTTATTATGGATTTCATGTTACAGGATCTAAAACCTGTAACAGAGGTAAGTCCAAAAACTGACAGCCTCTATCCACCTTAAATATGCCTGTCACCTCCTGAAAGTAAATGTGGATGCGCTTTTCTTTCCCAACATCCTTTTAACCTCTAAAACTGAAACTGATTATACTCCATTAAGCATGAAACTGTATTAAAACCAGCATTAGTTGGAATGCTAATTTAGCATGACACATATGATCCATTAACATTCAGCTAACAAACAAATCAAACCCTGACTCTAGTGTAAAGAGTCTAGTTTTTTGAGTCTGACACTTTATTATTTGGTACTTTGCAGTCGATGAAGCGGAAGGAGTGAGTAAATTTCTGAATGAAGCCACAGCTCAGTGGAAGCACCTGGCTTTGGAGGTGCGTAGTGTCCGCAGTATGCTGGAGGAGGTCATCTCCAACTGGGAGAAGTACAGCAGCACTGTGGCCTCGCTGCAGGCCTGGCTGGAGGACGCAGAGCAGATGCTGAACCAGTCAGAAACAGCAAAACGAGTAAGTAACTTTGGAAAAATGCATGGCCAAACGGGGGCAACAGTTGGAAATTATATATAGCTACGCATAGATTTATTTGTTTGTTGCAACTTCAAGTCAAGCCTTTTTGTTTCTGCTTTAGGATTTCTTCAGAAACCTCTCCCACTGGATCCAGCAGCACATGGACATGAACGATGCCGGGAACTTCCTCATTGAAACTTGTGATGAAACTGTCTCTAGAGATCTCAAACAGCAGCTTCTTCTCCTGAACGGCAGATGGAGAGAGCTTTTTGTCAAAGTCAAACATGTAAATACTCTTTAACCAAAGTAATGACAGCCAGACATTTTGTTTTTTTGTTGTTGTTTTATGCATCTTTTTTTCCTCTTTTGACAGTATGCAAGAGCTGATGAGGTGGATAAGTTGAGACAGGACTACCACGATGGCATTAACACCCTGAAAATGTTTATGGATGCAACTAATGAGAAGATGACTGCTCCCATTCAAGTGTCTTTCCTCAATGTCAGAGCGTTCGTTCAAGACGTCGAGGTGAATAGCCCTCTTCTGCCTTGTGCCCGAGTGAGACGGTGTGAAGGAAAATTCACACGTGTTTGTCTTGAATTCACAGGAAGTTAAGCACAAAGTACCAGCGATGGAGGCGGCCTGTAAAGCAGCGAGTCGGACGGCTCAGCTTCTGACCAAAGACACTCCGCAGGAAGAGGTTTCACAGATGATGGCTGTCATGGCGTCGATCAAAGAGCAGCTGAGCAAGGTGCGTCCACGTCTATAAATAACATACGTGTATCGATATATGTGCCAGTATTTACCATTCTGTGTTGTTTAGGTGAGGGAGAGGTGCATGCCACTGCTGAAGGAGTCTCAGTCACTTTTACCTCAGCTGGAAGAAATGGAGAAGAACATCACGGGTTTTTATCAGGCTCTGGAAAAGGCCAGCCACATCTCCAGCTCCACAGACTCTGAGGGGCCTGTGGACTTCAAACAGAAATGCCAGGTAACATCGAGCACCTTTTGTAACGTTAAACTACAGATAAAAAAGATTAAATAAACTCACTCCTACATTTAAAGCATTTAAATCTAATATTAAGAAATTATTTAGTGTATTATTACAACTAAAAGGTGACAAAAGGGCTTAAATTAGAGCTAAAAATGCTAAAAATGAGAGATAACATGTATTAAAATATGAATAAGTGTCAATGTTCAGGCTTAAATATAGTCTTTGGATTTAAATAATGCAAAGGGCGAGGTCTAAACATAAGAATAAACTCTGTGAATGCTGCAGGAGCTGGCGACCTTCACACACAGCTGTAAGAAGTGTCTGACAGTGATCGAGAGGAACCACCAGAGCATCCAGAAAATAATGAACAGCAGCAAAACTCTGCAGCACATGGACTTGAGCCTGCTGCAGAAAAGAGTAGCTGACCTTCAGGCCTCATCACAGGTTTACATGACTTGATCTAGTTTTGTACAACGCCCCCAAACGGCTTTATTGTTGGAGTTTTTTCTGACTATCGTTTCTGGTGTGTTTAGACCATGATAAGGGAATCGACCGAGTGGCGAAAACACATGGAGGCGAACAGCAGCCTGATGAAAAGGTTCGATGAGTCACGGATCGAGCTGGAGAAGGTGCTGAAAATGGCACAGAGCTGTCTCAGTGAAAAAGGCAATCCAGAGGAGCTGCTCAAAAAACACACAGTAAGAAAAGTCATCCAGTTACAGCAAGATTTGTCACAGTTGAGTCACTGAGCACCATGTGATGTTGGCCCAGTTTCTACTCTGTGTTGCCAGAAAATTACCTTTTCTTTTTAAATTTGTGCAGCGCAAAGGAACTTTATGTGGCAATGTTGAAAAGCATTATATTTTCCTTTGTGCAAACCTTTTATCTATGAATATTTACCGTTCAATTCTTTTGCATATGCAGTGTTCATGAAGAATAGCACAAATATAAGCAGGTAAATGTCAGAATAAGAAGTGTTTTATAGTCTGATGTTTTTATATTTTCACAGGAGTTTTTTGGTCAGCTGGATCAACGTGTTTTAAATTCTTTCCTGAAAGCTTGTGATGATTTGACGGACATTTTACCAGAACAGGAGCAGCAGTCTCTGCAGGAAACAGTCCGGAAGCTGCATAAACACTGGAAGGTATGTACCAGATGTGGACCGTTTCCAAAAGGATGACAATGTACTACGATCAGATTTTAACTTTCTACTATCTTTTAGGATATCCAGACTGATGCTCCATTTCACGTGCTTCACCTCAAAGTGGAGGTGGAGCGGAGTAAGCTGATGGTTTCTCTTCAGGAGTGTCAAGCGGAGGTGACCCGGGAGAACCGTCACCTGAGCAGCATGGGCAGCGAGAGGCTCATCAAGGAGCACAGGGTGAGCACACACTAATAACTGTCTCATGTTCATATTCTGACTAGTGCACAGCGTCATCGGAAAGTAATCTTTTATATGCAAACGTGTTGGTACCTTTGATATTTTACCTAATGCAGATGAATAACTCAACTTGTCACTTCAGGCTTTCTTCAGAGAAAAGGGTCCCCTGTCCATCTGTGAGAAGAGGCTGCAGCTGATGGAGGAACTCTGTCAAAAGCTCCCGGAGGACGACCCGACCCATCAGCTTTTGGAAAACGCACAAAAGGAATTCGCCGAAGTCCGAGAGGAAATTGAGAGCACCCATCAGAAACTAATGCAGCACCAGGATAAATGGAAGGATTACAATGCAAGGTTAGATATTCCTCTAGATACCTCCAGGCTGTGTTTTCAGTCCAACTTTTGTTATTATACTATTATACTACTACTATTAAATAAAAAATGTTGTGTTCATAGATATAAAATAAAAAAGATAAAAGATATTTGAAAGCAATGGTACCTGTAGTCATTGCCAGCTCCTCTTCCCTGATTGTTGCTGCAGAAAAACAATTGTTTATCAGTCTTGGTAAATTACAAATCAACACAAATCAAAGCTTTTCACTTCTGTAACACATTATCTTACCATCCCATTTTAGCCCAAAGCTGTGGCAATAATTGTAATGAATCACGGCTGTTTCACCTCAATTTTCTTCATTATTTGGTTGGAAACAGGTACGCAGAGCTGTCCTGTTGGCTTATTTCCAAAGAGAGCCAACTCAGGCTTTTGAGAACCAGAGCCAACGATCCAAGGAAATATGGCCAGGTTAAATCCACCATCCTGGTAAGTTTGTTTCTTTATCATCTGTACACTTCTTGAGAAAGTTGACATCCTCCTTCTGTCAGTCTCAAACCGGCCTGTCAGAACGATGAGGAGCTGAGCCTCTTAAAGCTTCTTCTGTCAGACCGCATTGGCCACATCACACTCTGTTGTTGGTTTTAGGAGCTGAGGAATGATGCAGAGCTACAGGAGGGAAATCTTAGCTGGCTGAAAGCCCGTATGGCGGTCCTCATCGAGATCTGTGCTGACAGTGACGGCCAGAGGCAATCCAGTGCCCTCAGCAAGCTCTCCACTGATTTTAAGAACCTGCTTGTCTCTCTAATAGAGGTGAGTGTAGACACATTTGTTGTACGATCACAGAGTCCACAGTATTACGGTTGTTTTAATACTTCTATTGTATTTTCCAGGCTGAGAAAATGGTGCTCGCTGTTGGGGATTGTGTACAGTTCAGGGAAGAAGTGCAAAGTACACTGGATGATCTTGTCCAAGGTCAGAAAGAGGCGCAAGCTGAGGTCACCAAGATCCTGGACTCTCCAACTGTTCGAGAAGCCCAACAGCTCCTGCTCGTTTATCAGGTACTAAAGCACACACGTTAAATGAGTCCATATCTATAATATTATTACAGTATCAGTCTCTTAGTGATACTGATGTTCCTCTTTCCTTAGCAACTGTTAAAGAGGCTGAAACTGAAGAGGAGGGACGTCCAGCAGCTCATCACCAGAGGCCAGCAGCTCCAGGCGGAAGAGGGCGTAGGCGAGTGTCTGCAGCAGGACCTGCAGTGTTTGGAAAACACACTCAGCAAAATGGAGCAGAATATGGATTCACAGGAGCAAAGCCTCGAGGTGAGTAATCGACAGGTTCACCAGACAGAGACTCAAGGGCTCTGGAGCACTGATTAGTCTTTCTCTCAGGTTTACACAAACATAAACATCTATGGTCATTGTTCTTAGCTTAGTTGGTATCTTTAGTGCCTTCTTTGCAAAATTCATTCTCTAAATTTAAGTAGCTCAAATCTGGTGTCAGCCTGATGGCAAAATTTGGTAAAATGTAGAAATTCAATCTGGTAAATGTGAAATGCAGTGTAATAAGGCTGATGTGGCTTGTGCATATGCTCTCGATAAACAAGGGCACGAAAGAAATGGAAATGGAAAAATGACTATAGACAATAAAGGTCTTGTATTGCTGCCAAAGATGATTTCCTGACAATAAATACTATCTCCTGCTACAGCACTTTTATAAAACGTAGATGGGAACAGACATTAAAATGGAAAGTTTCTGAGCCCTCGTTGTGGATATTGTTTGAAAAAGTTTCCCTTCTTAAAACTCATCCAGGACATTTAAGCACTAGATGCCATATGCAAATGTCACATTTGCCATCGAGCTGAATCAGTACCAGCACTGATAAGGTCACAATAGTGTCAGGAGCATTTTTAATGAAGAGCTTGGTAAATTAGACCATTTCTGTCATTTATCAACATGTTATGTGTCTTCACATAAAAAGTCTTTGATGCACGATGTATTTTTGTACAAGCAATGTTTAAATTATCAAAGACACTGTATGTAATTATAAAAAGCTGGTTTTAGCCCAAATGAAAGTTGACTGTACTTGTTACTCTGCTCAGGTGACACTGGGAGCCTGGCAGGAGTTTGACAGCCAACAGGAAGCTGTGCTGGAGTTTGTTTCTAAAGCACGATCTACGATGGACAGAGACCTGAACTTCAGCAGTCCTGAGAGTCTGTCTGTGGAGCTCGACCAGGCCAAAGTGAGCACAACAAGACTATTCCTGATTTATCATGTATAAACAAACAATATACAAATAAAGTGATCACCAAATGTTGTTGTGTGATTAGGTTTTGCTGAAGCAGTGTGAAGCAGAGTCCTTACATATGAACACTTTGCTAAAAAGAGCAACAGAAATCCAGCTTGGACCCAAGAACAAGAACCTGCTCGTGCAGCAAGCTCGTTCTCTCAGTGAGCAAGTGGACAAAGTTGAGTCTGGGCTCAAGAAAGAGTGAGTAGAGGACGTTTACTATTCAAATTCTTATTAATAATGTTGTCGTTGCATTATAAGTTTGTGCAGTGAAGTTTTGAATGCTTCTTTCTTTAAAATGGCCTTAAATTGTCTGTATTTAGCGTTAAAACCCTTGAAGACATGAAAGTCCAGTGGGAGCAGTTTGGAGCTGGATATGAAGGCTTTTCTGTGTGGATATCTTCCAAGGAGAAGCAGCTGGATGTCTTGAAAAGCCCTACTCTTCCTCTTGAGGAGCAAATTGACACAGTAAAGGTAGTACATCATTCGTCATAAAGCAGCAACACTAAGATAACTTGCAGGATTGAATATTTTGTGAACGTTTTGTACAGACTGTGAGGACAGAGCTTCAGGAGCGGGCGGAGGTGCTCTCTCAGCTGGAGGCAGACTCTCAGGCTCTGGCTCAGTTTGTGTCTTCGGGGGAAGCCGCCCGAATCAAAGCTCGTCTGACACAAATCGGCCGATACTGGGAGGAGCTGAAGGAGAGCGTGCAGCAGTTAGACGGACAGCTGGAGGAGAGCTCTTCTCACAAACGGAAATTCAGAGCTGGCGTCGACGATGTGAGCATTTAATGGATTTGGTTTGGTTTCTTTAATATCCGAATGGCACCAAGATAGTATGAAACAGTCACGTTGTGTTTCTCTTTTAGGTCCAAGCAACCCTCGGTGAACTTCACACAAAAGTGGAGGATCCAATTATATCCTGTTCTTCCTCATCAGAAACATATCAAACTCTACAGAATCATATGGTACATTTTTACCACAGCTTTTGTGCTGAAAACGTTTTTCATTTACCATTATTTTAAAGGTGCAAAGTGTAGTTTTTGGAAGCTTCTGCTGGTTACATTTCAGATTGCAATTCCACCCTGCAAGCCTTTTGGCATTTACGGTAGCCCTGCAGGGACATACCGCTCGCTCCATTAACAAACCAAATGGAAATAGGTCAAATTATGCGTTAATTTTAAAACTTTTGCAAACAAAATCAGTGTATTGTAGAAATGTCCAATACCTTAATGCAAAATTTGGGTTCAAAAAGAAACAAAAAATAATTCCCTCTTCCAGGAATGCTAAATTTGTCTTCTCTGAACATTTTGTAACGGACCAAGAACATTAACTTACTTATGGCTTTAATGTCTTTTCATACCAAATAGTTTTCTGATTAGTTTCTCTTCCGTTTTGTCGTATTAAGTAACAATATTGGTGACTGGCTCGTCTGCGTTATTGTCCCGCAGGATGTGTGTCAGGGTCTGGAGAGACTGAAGGGCTCCTTGCTGTCTCTGTCAGCGGGAACTCGAAGACTCAGCGACAGAGAAGAAGCAGAGAGGACGGTGGCGGATCTACACGTCAAATACGACCGACACGTGCGGGAGGCGAAGGACAAACAGGGCGCTTTGGAGAGCCTGCTTTCTCACTGGCAAAAGTCAGTACAAATGTTTCCACAACTGCATACACCTAAAAAAAAAGTCATACGTTTCTACTAATGTGTGTTTAAATGTCCGTTATTAGGTATGAAAAGCAACGGTCATCCTTCATTTCATGCTTGGAAAGGTGTGAAGCAACATCCAAACCAGAGAGTCAGTATCTGTCGGCTGATAAAGTAAAGATACGCAGCGAGCTACAAGATTTACAGGTGCAGTACTTGATCAGACATTATTATAACTATCCCTTCAGTATTTTCATCTTACAACATGATTTTCTGTTTAACTTTTCCTCATAATCCCCACTGTACTCTCAGTTTTTACCATAATATAAATGTCACAAGAGCAAAAATATGAATAGCGTTGCTCTTTGTAGTCGTTGCAGTGTGAGGTCCAAAGCCTGGAGCCTTCTTACCTCGAACTGATGTCTCTGGGGACGTCATTGTATCCCACTGCACCAGATGAGAGAGTGGCCCAGCTAAAAGAAGACCTCGAGACGCTGCAGAAAAGATTAAACATTCAAAAGGCAGTCATTCCTCAGAGGTAAGGCGGTCTAATTAAATGTGATAAGCTAATACTTAACTGGGACATCGTAATCCAGCACAACACAACTGTCCCATTATGAAAAAATAGAAAATATCGTTTCTATTACACTTTATTTGTGTCCACTAGAATCCAGGACCTTCACAGCCACTTGTCGCTGGTGGAGCAGTTCGACCAGGCCTTACTTAAATTCTCACAGTGGAGTGACACCGTGCTTTCAAATCTGCACTCGTCGTCTCAAATAAACATCAACAACCTGCAAACTGCTGCCTCACATGTGAAGGTAAGACCAGAGTTCACAATCAGCATCTTTGGTCCAGTCTTTAACGTGTTTCTTTACGGTTTGAGTTAAATTCAAGTTGTGAAAGATCAGGCAAAAGATCTCAGTACGGACTAAACTTCACCCAGGTTTAGTTCTTTTGTAGTCACACCTTGGACCAAATGTAGAAAGTCCCTGACAATAGAAAAGAGGAAAGAGTTTTTGGTGTAAACTTTAAAGCACATATGTCAAACTCAAGGCCTGGGGACCAAATGTGTCCCTTTGCAATGTTTTATGTGGCCCTCCAGTACATTTAGCAGGTGAAATTGTTGTCACTAGGTTTTAATTGGATTTGAACAGGTTTTAGATGGATTTGTTTTTTGTTTTTGCTACAAAGATAAATAACATCAGTTTAAATCCATCCGAAACCTGTTCTAATCCATCTAAAACCTGTTGAAATCCCTCTAAAACTTGTCTGAATCTGACTAAAACCTGTTCAAATCCAATCAAAACCTGTTCAAATCCATCTAAAACCTGTTCAAATCCATCTAAAACCAGTTTCCATAAAATGAGGGAATTAATGTTAAAGCTAACTTTTGTAAAACTCAAATGAAGATGAAATCTCACATAAAAGCTTCCAAATGTCACCATCTTCAGCCCCCGAAAGGATTCTTATTTCACTTTGAGTTTGACACCACTGTTTTAAAGTTTGACACTGCCTTTAAGTTTATCTAAAACCTACGACCTTTGCCTTTCCAGGAGACGCAGGCGGCTTTAGAGAAACACTCCAGTGTGAGACAGAGCTTGGAGCAACAGGCTGAAAAGCTCTGTCAGTTTTGTGAACCCGGTGACGCTGAGCTCCTCCGAAGCAGAGCAGAGAGTTGTCTCCAGCCTTATCTGGAGGCTAAGCAGCTCTCAGATCTCCAGCTTGAATGCATCGAAAGACTTGAAGCTTTCTTACAAACCCACAGTGTTGCAGCAGGAGTGTTGCGTGGCTTGAGACAGACTGTGGAAAGTGCCGGGAGCTGGGACCGGGGCCGAGTGGAGGAGCTTCAACAAGAGCTGGCCTCCATTGTCCCAGATATTACCCAACTTGAAACGTTAGCCGTAAACCTCGATAGCAGTCTGTGCAAAAGCCATCTCCGCATCGGTGCCGACAAAGGCTCTCGTCAGTCGTGTCGAATGTTGGCCGATTCCCTCAGTGCCGAGCTGGACACGGTGAGGAACTTACTGGGCTCGAAGCAGAACGAAGCGGAGGCTCTCGGGGCTCTGTGGACCTCCTTCAGACAGCGCAAAGAACAGCTGCTCAAAGCGGTGGAGGATATTGAAGAGAAAGCAGACCACCAGAGCTTCAAAGAGCCCACTCTGCATGCAGTCCAGCAGAGGTAATGCATTACAAGAGCGTAACCACTTTAATATTGATCTTAGATGAGACATGATGCCGATCAGTTCTCTTCACTACCGTCAAATGTCCCCGGGTGAAGTCATTTGTAGAAGTAATGTTTGTATTTTACAGACTGCGGTTCTTTAATCAGCTGGAGGATGAGTTACAGTCCCATCAGCACGAGGAGCAGTGGCTGAGGGACAAGGGCAACCAACTGGCCAAAAGAGACGCAGAGCTGGGGGGAGAGGTGCTCAGGGAAATCAGCCTCCTCCAAACCACGTGGGAGGACACCAAGAGGCTCATTACAGAACGGTACTGATCAAATATAATCATGTCCTGAAAATAATGTGTAAATTTGAGTAGTATTTTGTCCTATTATGTTTTTTGGGGGGTTTTTTTTGTCTTTTTTGCGTCTGGTGGTGCTCATTCAGATTAAAACAACTTTATTAATCCCACGAGAGGGAAATTAATTGAGCAGCAAATAAGCCAACAAACATACATGACAACGCTCAATAAATAGGCGCAATAGCAAACAAAATGAAACCCACAACGGGAAGAAACCACTGATGTAATAGAATAAATAAACATAAAATATAATAGTCTTAATTCTGGCTTTGGATAAATTGTGCAAATGAATAGTCTTGTGTAAAGTTGAGTTTTGATCCTCTGTAGTTTGAGAAATAGAGTTTACATTGAAGGGAAGAAGAATAGTCAGTGATGGCTCCTGTGTAATAAAAGAAAATGTGTAATTTAACTGGATTTTTGCTCATGTTCTTTATCTTTTCAGACAGGAACAGTGCAATGTCCTTGTTGAGCTCATGAGAGAATACCAAGTCCTCAAAAGCTCCATCAGCAGCATCATTGAAGGCACAGAGTCTATTATCGATATAAGCTCTGTTTTGAAGGATTACGAAGAAAGCAAAAAGTCACTTACAAAGGTATGAAAAGAGGCTGCTTAAACTTGAACTGTTTGGAGCCAATCAAGTGTTCTGACATGATTTTGTTTTTAGCACGAGACTGTAAAAATAGACATGGCAAGCAAGCAGTATGAACTGGACCAGTTTTCCAGCAAAGGCAAGCAGCTCGTGGTTGAATTAAAGAAGATTCCTGACTGTGATTCTCAAATAATGAAGAAAGATGTTGAGATGCTTGTCGATCAGTGGCTGGATGTGAGTTTGGATTTAAGAAAACATGTACGACTTTTAAAAACCTGAAAATAGTGATGCGAGTTAAGATCGGTGTTTCCTTCTGTACAATCTATAGGTTTCTGAGAAGATTGACGACAACATTGAGCATTTAAACCAGAGTCTGGCCGTGTGGGAAGATGTACGTAAAATAAGTGAGGAGGTGGAGAACTGGACGAACAGCTGTGTGATTGAACTAAATGAAAGCCTGGGCAACCTCAATGACAGTCAAAAGCTGTCTGCCAGACTCTCAACGCTACAGGTAAGATATTAGTCATGTTAAACAGAAAGTAAAAGCAATAACCCAACAGAAAACTGAAGCTTTTCTGTGATACATTCTCAGGTGGAAGTAGGTGAGAAGGAGCAGAAACTTGTGACTCTACAAAGCAAGATTTCAGAGTTAAAGAGGTGCATTCAAAGTCAAGAGACTCCTGCAAGATTACAGGTGCACACTCTTCTTTCACATAATTAAAAATAGAATGATTATAATACAGCAGTCATACCCAACGTGGCGTTTCAAAAATATTTCTGCAGGTTTTGGAGAATGAGCTACGAAAGAAGATAGGGACAGTTCAGAAGTTACACGAACAAGCCAAAGGAAATCTCATGGACTTTAGTTCCCAAAGAAAGCAGCTGGAGGACTACATCTCACAGATGTCTGCGTGGCTTAAAAGTATGGAGGACTCTTTGGTTTCATCGCCCGCTGGATCTGATCCCGAGGACATCTGCAGAGTCAAAGTAAATAAAGCAGTATAAAAGAAGAAGCTGGTTAAATATGTCTTCAATGCACAAATAAATGACTTTGAAAGAGGAAAATGATAGACAGTAACGCTTATTTTTTAAATTATACTTCATAGGACATTCAGAAAGAGCTCCAAAATCAGCAAGGAAGTATTGATGCCACCAGGGAAAGCCTCAATACTCTGTGTAGAAAATATCCCTCTGAAGAGTTGGCCAGTTTGGGTTCAGCTCTCACTGACCTCATTAAAACCTATGAGTCTGTGAACCAGCTGTCTGCCCGGACACTGGTGTCTCTGCAAAACTGCCTCCAGCAGCAGTTTAATGGTAAACAACATCAACATACATCGCACTACAGTTCACTAAGCTTCTACTTGTAACTTTATCAGATCCGTAGAGTAATGCATTGCTGTAAATGTTCCGTTTTTTGACAGATTTGGCTCAAGAGTTTCATCGCTGGCTTTCAGAACAGAGAGAGATAGTAAAAGAGTGCTCTGACAGATCAGGAGACACTTATATTGTGGACCGCAAACTGCAGAAGATAAAGGTAAGAGTAATAATCCAAACAGCACAGTAAAAGTATTGTGTTTTTTATTAAATGTGTGAAAATACTCCTTATCGTTACCTCTGTTACAGGGAGCCATGGAGCGTGTGGAGGAGGGAGAAGTGCGTCTGACTCAAGTTTGTGAAGAAGGTGAGAAGCTCCTACTGCATTTGCCCAAAGCCAGCGCGGGACAGGTTCAGCAGCACCTCTCGTCCATCCAACAGGACTGGGACAGCTTCGTGGAGCAGTGCAGGCAAAACCAACAGATTCTGGAGGACAGCGCTTCACTAATGAAGGGGTAAGAGAAGCGAGTGAACAATTCATGAAGATAAATGAAATAATGATGCGTTATTATTAAACGTTCTAGGTTCGAGGGTCGCCTGAAGAAGCTCAGGTGGTGGTTGGAGCACATGGAAAAGAGGATGACCACAGATTTTCTCGAAGTCAAACAGCGCAGTCCTGAAAAGGCTGTGCTCGAACAAGTGGAGGAATATCAACAAGAGGTTCTCAAAGAAAGGTAGGACATATTCTCACAGCAGGGTTCGTACTGGTGCTTGAAATCCTTGAAAATGCTTGAATTTTAGTGTTTTCAAGGATGTAAAAGTCCTCGAATTTTGAATAAAGTGCTTGAAAGTGCTTGAAATTCTGATTGTGTTGCTTTAATAATAATTCACTTGTAATTTTCTCCTTGCACATAAAGAAAACAACAGTGCTCGTGTAAATGTACATCTTTTTGATCAAACAAGTTTCATTTTTGGGTGAACTATCCCTTGTCTGTGCTCCAAGGATTTCAACAATTTAAACAATTTAAGTCTTTTTTTATACCACAATGGATTTAAATGAGAAAAACATATGGTATAGTTATGTCAATAGGTAATTTACAGCAGTTGTAAGTTGCTTGAAAAACATGAAAACACACCTTGTAACAGACAAGTGCTGGAGTTTGAATTTAGAAAAGGTGTAAAAATCCTGTCAAAGTAATATTTTATCTCATTTAAATGTCAGAGGCCAGACAGTTCCATAAACAGCCTGTTAAACACTCCTTTCATTCACGCAGGGATTCATTCGAGAGGCTGTGTCAGGAGGCCCAGGCGCTAAACGAAGGCGGCCGAGGTGACGGCAGCGAGACCAGAGTGTCGGCTCAGTTGCAGTCGCAGCACCAGGCTCTGTTGAGACGAGTGAGAGAGATGCTGCGTAACTGCCAGCTCACTTTACAGGAGCAACAGGCCTTTGAAGAGACGCTGCAGGCGACGTGGACCTGGCTCAGCGGGGTTCAGGAGCGTCTGGCTTCACTCAACAGCACCGTGGGCAACAAGGAAACGCTGGAGAAAAGACTAGGACTTGTGCAGGTTTGGGAATAATGTTTGTGATAAAAACAGCCCCTTTTATGCTCTATTATAAACAGTAGTAGTGTGAATTTATCTTATCAATATGTTGTTTAAGTCAGGTTTGTGTGCCGTTTATGCTCCGAAAAGGTAAACCACTGTCTCAGGAAAAGCAAACTGGCTTCTAGATTCATGAATTCTGCACAAAATACACTAGACTGGGAGAAAATTATAAAGAAAGTGACAAAAGTGAGAGGAAAATTGAAACTACACATCACTGTTAAGCATAAACAAAGTCAAAAGCAGCAAATTAAACATACTACACACACATAACACTGAGCTGTCCGATTTATGCTTGAGCTGTTTCGATCTAACTCTTCACTGCAGCATTTAGGATGAGACGAGGTGTAAGAAAACAGGAAAATCCCATTAAAAAAGTGAACATAAAGAGGGCTAGTTCTTACACCAGATTTTTGTTTCTGTTATTTTTACCTGTAGGATATTCTGCTGATGAAGGGCGAAGGTGAAGTAAAGCTCAACATGACAGTAGGCAAAGGGGAACAGGTCCTAAAGCACAACCGAATCGAAGGACAGGAGGCCATCTGCTCCCAGCTGCAGAGTCTGAAGGACGCCTGGGCCAACATGTTAATGACATCTATGAGCTGCCACAGGTGCGTCATGTCAATACACCGCTCTGGGTTCAATTGCACCGACTGACGAGCTAACTTTGATCGTTTCTAGTCGTCTGGAGTGGACGGTGACGCAGTGGACCAGTTTCCAGGAAAACAGGAGTCAGCTGCAGCAGTGGATGGAGTCAGTGGAGCAGGAGCTGGGGATGACTTTACCTCAGCAGCCGGGCCTCAAAGAAAAGTGTGCTCTGCTGGAGCGCCTCAGGGCCATTCAAGCCGACGTGGACGCTCACGCCGCAGTCCTGCAGCGTCTGACGGAAAAGGCTGTGGAGATACATGAAAAAACTGCTGACCCTACCTTTGGACCGGAGTCAAGGGCAGAGCTTAATGCACACTTTGCAGATATTTCAGCCGTTGTGAAGGTAAAATGGTCTCATCAATACATCATTCCTTTATTCTGGGTTCATAATTTAGTATTAAACACCCTGAAACTGCAAATTCAATTAAATATTCTGTTGTCTTTTCTGTCTCCAAAGGGAAAAGTACAGTCTATGCAAAATATTGTATCTGAACATGAACAGTATCTCGATGCAGTAAGAGACTTTAATGATTGGCTGATCTCGGCTAAAGAGGAGCTCCAGCGCTGGTCCGATCTTTCAGGAGACTCTCTGTCGATCAAAAGGAAACTCTCTAAAGTGCAGGTGGGAAATGTTTCACCTACGCACTCTGTACACACTCTACATTTAAGCAAGAGGTCTTACTTTTCACTTTTGTTGTCATTTTAGGAGTTGCTCGACGCGAAGCAGCGAGGCAGAGAGAGGCTAAACCGAGTCCAGAGATGTGGTGCCGTGGCCAGAGATCACACTGGGTCAGGGGGCTATGAAGCTATGGAGCGAGAGGAGGCAGCCCTGTTGTCTTCATGGGAGCAGTGGGAACGAGGGGCGCTACAGAACAGGGCCAGTCTGGAAACTGCCCTTTCTCAAATAGCCAGCTCTGAGCAGGAGTTCACCAGTCTGTCTGCACAGCTGGAGCACAACCTGCACGAGTTCAGCCGACAGCTACAACAGTGGCGTCTTCTGTTAGCTCAGGCCGAAGGAAAAACTGACGGGGAGGAAGCTGTTAAAGGCTGGCAGTTGGCAAAGGTACATCTGAATTAGTTAATAGAGTAATACGCTGGATACCTAATGGTTATTGTGTGTTATCTTTCACCAGGACACTTTGGAGGACCTGGTTAAAGCTGAACCCTTGTCTGATAGCGTGAAGACTCAGCTCAATGATTTATGCAGATTCTCCAGAGAAATGGGGACACAGTCTGAGAGAGTGTCAGCTCTAATAAAGGAATACAACAGGTCAGAAAATCTATATTTATGTGGAATATATATGGAATACATTATTGCAGCTTATGACTGAATGAAAACATCTGAAAAGTTCATTGATTCTGTGCTTTTAACAACTATCAATAACAAGTCCATACAATGCTTCATAAAACAGCTTGCATCACTGTTTTTCTGATGCACATTGTGGGTTTAAACTCAGTTCTTTTTCTCTCTCCTCTTCCAGTCTAAGTCTCAAAGCCTCCAGGGAGTGTCAGAGCAAAGAGAAGCTGCTGGAACAAGGTTTCCGCTTGGCCTTCAGAGAGTTTCAGCAGTGGCTGGTCAATGCTAAGATTAACACGGCCAAGTGCTTTGATGTGCCTCAGAATCTCAGTGAAGCCTCATCCAGCTTACAGAAGATTCAGGTACAAAATAAGTCAATTATTAGGAACATGTTCAGTTTGTAAAATGTACCACAGTGGTTTAAATAAATTGTATGGATGTATTTGTCATCTTTTGTTTACCTCAGGAGTTTTTGAATGACAGAGAACAGGGTCAGTCGAAGCTGAACGCGGTGGTGTCGAACGGTGAGCTCGTCTGCAGCGTCGCAATGAAAGACAAAGTTGATGCCGTTCGGGTTAAAATGAACACCGCTCGAGACGACTGGAAAAGTATGATGTCTAGCCTTCACAACAGAGAGACCAATCTACAAGTACGGTTTTAAAAAGAATCTGTCACAACACGGAGGATGTCTTCATTACAGATCTGAACAGAAACGCGTGTTGTTTCAGAACCTTGTGTCTCAGATGAAGGATTTTGAAGCCAATGCAGAGCCTCTTCAGGACTGTTTAAATGCCACAGAGCTGGCTGTGCAGGAGAGCAGCACAAGACTCCACGACCTCACTGCAAAGAAACTAGAACTTCACAAGCTCCAGGTACAAATAAATACAGAAATAGCATTTCAGTTTTAACGAACACAACCGCACTGTCAGAGAGTCGACATCTGCTGCCATTTGCAAAGGTCATTTCATTTTCATTCCAGCTTTCTTTCTTAATGTTTAACTATTTGCTCAGAAAGAACTGCCAAAAGCTTAAGCTAACGGCCTCTAACTTTCTGCTTCTCTTTGCTTCAGTTTCATGTTTTTAACACATAAATAAATGCCTTGTTTGTTAAATGTTACCTTCCATCCACTTCCTCAGACGGCTGCATATCACGAACCTCTAACCCTTTGTCTCCCACTCAGTGACACTGTCTTGTAACTGTCTGCTTGCATGCCTCTTTGATAACCTGCTTGTGCTCTTCCAGTCTGTGCTTGAGGAGTTAGCTTCTCACGAGGTTCAGCTGAACAGGCTGAAAGAGAAGGCCCAGCTGCTGTGGGACGAGCACGCGGCCGGCAAGGGTTTTGTGCACCGTGTCTCGCAGCTCTCTGCTCAGTACCTAGCTTTAACCAACCTTACCAAGGTACAGTAACACCTAAAAGTCTGCATGGGGATGGGACAGGACTGGACGGAGCACTGACTACAAATACAGATTAAAAACTAACTATAATTAATCACTCATTTGTCTTGTCACTGTAAGTATATTAAGCATATTGAGTGCATTATCTGTAAAACAATAAACCTGCAAGACATGAAGGATAAAATGATGAGAATTGTAATTTTCCTTATTATTTTGTAGGAAAAAGCCTCTAGGATTGATCGCATTGTCACTGAGCACCAGCTGTTCTCCCAAGGCCTAAAGGAGCTTCAGAACTGGGTTGCAGACACCAGCCACATGCTACAGACCTACTGTGCTCCCACTGTGGACAAAAATGTTCTGGATAGCAGGATGATCAAGCTGGAGGTAAACATGTCTGGTGTACCGTCTGGAATAAACACAATAATACTAGTGATATAAATACAAACCTGTCGTCAGGCCTTGCTAACGGCTCGTCAAGAAAAAGAGATCCAACTGAAGATGCTGATCACAAGAGGAGAGTCGGTTCAGAGGAACACCTCAGCTGAGGGGGTGCCAGCAGTTCAAAAACAAATACAGGAGCTCAAAGACTCCTGGGACGCACTGCTTTCTGCTTCAATCCAGTGCAAAAGGTTAGTTTAGTCAGGATTTTAATAGTTATACAAAAGTCTACTGCTGTTCATCCGGTTAAACTGCCCTCATTAAAAATGCACAGTCAGCTGGAAGGCTCCCTGTCCCAGTGGACCAGTTACCAGGAGGACGTCCGGCAGTTTGTGACTTGGGTGGAGCGAGTGGAGGAGAGCCTTGACCCGGCAGATAAACACTGTCCAGAAATGAGAGACAAAACTGCTAATCTCAGCAAAGCCAAGGTACGGCATTCATTTAGGCCCATCTTTTATCATTTAATTTGACACTAACCCATGTATTTTATCTAAATATTGTATAGCTACCTTGAAAATGTCATGTAGTTTTGTAATACCGTCCCTGCTTGTTCAGTTGTTGTATGAAGAAGTGCTAAGTCACAGCGCTCTTCTCGACACCATCTCTGCAAAGAGCGCCAGTATTTCTGAGAACTATGTCACTCAGCTCGAGCTGCAAGATCTGCAAGAGCGCTACAACACTGTCAAGGACAATGCCATGGTAATTACTTTTATTCACTAACTGTGTGCAGATTGGTGCAGTATTTTTAATGGTGAGTATGGTTTTGTTTTCAGAGGGCAGTAGGTAAAGCTGAGGAGTTAGTGAAAGCCCACCAGGAGTATCAGCGCGGCCTTCACGCCTTTGAGGACTGGCTGGAGCAGGAACAGGAGAAGCTCGGCTGCTACATGCAACTGGAGGGAGATGTTGACATGTTGGAGGATACTCTCCAAAAGTTACAGGTCTGACAATAATTGCACAAATGTTAGAAAGAGGAAAAGCTGTCAATTTACCACTAACATTACTGGTTTCTTGTAACCTCTTGTACTCCATTAAGTCAGTAAAAGTAGCCTAAAAAATGACCCTTTCAAACAAATCACTTGCTCTCTTCAGGAACTGCAGCTGCACTGTACCGAAGGCCAGGCTTTGCTGAACACGCTGCTGGTCAGTCGAGAGCTGGTCATTCCTTGGGGAGTGCCTCAGATTGAAGACCGGGCGCTGGAGACTCTGCAGCAGGAGTGGAGACTTTATCAGGCCCGCTTGGCCGAAACCCGCTCCCAGCTCAACAGCGCTTTGGCCAAACTCAGACAAATGGAGCAGAAATTCCAGTGTCTTGACAGCTGGCTGAAAGGAATGGAGACCAAGGCACATCTTCGTACCCACAGACGGTCTGACCGGACAACCAAAGACGCTCAGCTCCAACTGATAAAGGTAGTAGAGTATAATTCTGAAAGTGACATTTAGTTGTAAGTGTGTGTCTAAATATCTGTTTATTTCTTTGCTCAGAGCTGGCAGGAGGAGGTTCTAGTTTATCAGGAAGAAATGGAGGGCCTCAGTGTGTTGGCTCAGCAGGTTCTGGATGAGACTCACATCACCAGTCGGATCAGCTCCAGAGCCACACAGATCACAGCTCGATACCACGCCCTGCTTCTGCATTTACTGGTACATTCAGTATATTCCTTACATTTTTGTTTTTCTTGCTAAATCTGACTTATTTTTGTCTCATAACTGTGCTTTTAATATGTTTTATCTTAAAGGAGACAATCAAACAGCTCCAGGAGGAGGTGTCGTCCATTGAAGAGGCACAGTGTGTGTTCAGGACCTTTTCAGATTGGCTCAGGACAGCTCAGAATAACTTCAGCACTGTCGCTATAAGTGTTGATGTAGTGGACCGCTTTGCCATGGATAGAAAGATGAAGAAACTTGAGGTAATGAAGAGAATATAAGAAGTAAGAGCGTTTTACAGCTAAATTTAAAATGCTCCTTTGGTTTTTCTCAGGCTCTTCAAGCAGACATGGAGCAGGGCCACTCTTACCTCAAAACAATGAGAGAGAAAACTGAACGGGCCATGGCTTTCTTAGAGGATCCCGAAGCAGAGCAGCTAAAAGAAGAAGTGGACACTCATCTCTCTCAGTTGGAGGAGTTAATGGCAGCTTTACGAACGGAGCACAGCTCACTTGAGAAATGCATCTCACTCTCCAAAGATTTCATGGATAAATACAAAGCCCAGGCTCAGTGGGTGTTGGAGACCAAGAGTCTTTTAGCATCAGCTGTGGAGCCTAAAGCTGAGCTGTACCAGAAGAAGGCTCAACTGGCCAAGTACAAGGTAAGTCGAATATTTTATAGATAAAAAATACAAATAGAAGTGCAGTTATTTATGTTTATCAGTTGTTTTTTTTAATCTCATCAGACAATCCAGCAAACAGTGCAGTCTCATGAACCAGCTGTGAAGTCTGTCGTTGAGAAAGGAGAGGCCCTGCTCGAGTTAGTCCACGACCCCACCATAAATGACAACATGAAAAAACTGCAGACAGACTACCAAGATCTCTGTGTGGCAGCGAAGGTATAAACATCTTACCGGATTCCCACGGCTGCTTGAAATCCTTGAAAATAGTTGTAAAAGTCCTTAAATTTTGGATAATTGCTTGAAGGAGCTTGAAATTCTGATTGTGTTGCTTTAATAATTCACAAACTCTTTTATTGGACACTTCATCCAATAAATTAACATCTTATTGATCACACAAGTTTCATTTTTGAAGTATTCAACAAGTCTTTTTTATACCACAATGGTTTTAAATGAGAAAAACTACATTCAGTATCTGTCAATATGTAATTTAGCGCAGTTTTAAGGTGAATAACACGAAAACACATCTTAAAAGTGCTTGAAAACTGCTGTAAATTGAACTTAGAAAAGGTGTAAGAACCCTGAATTATACTTTCAAATGTATAAAGTAAATACATTTATTTTTCCGTTATAAACAGACACATGTCCAGAACCTGGTGGAGTGGGTGAAAGAGCATGAAGACTACAACAGCGAGCTCCAGGAGGCGGAGAAGTGGCTCCTGCAGATGTCCAGTCGACTCGTCACCTCTGACTCGATGCAGACCAGCAGCATGGAGATGGCCACTCAGCAACTGGCCCGACACAAGGTGCTCGCTGCTGCCCTCAGAGCTTTTACTGTATTATTATTGTATTCTTTCATTTACCAAGCCTCCCATATGTGCTTTTCAGGCCATAATGGAGGAGATCTCTAGTTTTGAGGAGCGTCTGAGCAGTTTAAAACAGAAAGGGGAAGATCTTGTAACCAGCTGCACGGGCCAGGTTCAGGCGAAGGTCAGTCAACAAGTGCAGGCTCATCAACAGGGAACGACGGACAGCTACTCCGCCATTTGCAGCACCGCACAACGCGTAAGTCGTTTAATACCGAGTAGATGTGCAATAAACAGGCCACGCTGCACTTTTATTTATATGTGATCTAATGTTATTGTTCTAAAGGTGTACCAAAGTCTGGACCGAGAGCTGCAGAAACACGTTAGCCACCAGGACACTCTTCAGCAGTGCCAAACCTGGCTCTCTACTGTACAAAAAGAGCTTCAGGTTAATGATCAGGGCCCGTCAGGTTTACAGGAGGCACTGAAGCAGGTAAAGCACACTCTTCAAGAAGTTCTCCCACAGTTGTCTTTATTGATTTGCATCTGCGTTGCTACAAAGTGAGTGTTTTGTTGCATCATGGTCATCGTCTCATCTGTCGTCTCTGATTAACGGCAGGTGAAGCACTACAGAGCCGTTCAGGAGCAGGCCAGCACTTACTTGGATTTAGTTTGCTCTGTGTGTGATTTGTCTGACGATGCTGTGAGAGTGACAGCAGCAGAGGTCCAGCGGGTCAAGTTAACGGTTCGTTTTTCATTTCATTTAATCAATTACTCATACTCTTTTCTTTTTACTGAGTGAAATAAAGTGAAACAAAGCCATCATTGTTTTAAACTGTTGTGAATATTGTGTTGATTTTATGTTGTGAAGCACCTTAAGTTGCATTAAGTTGTATGAAAAGTGCTATATAAATAAAGTTTGATTGATACTGAATTATAATTACACACCTATGCCCTCTGAAACATTGTTAAGGTAAATGTATCTGTAAAAAAAACATCTCACCATTTTTAACTCTTGTGTTTTTATGGGAGGGACTTATTATCTTCCTCAATCCAAAGCAAAAAATATAGCAAAACTACATGATTTGAAACCAGAATATGGGGCGGGGATATTATGCCTTAAAGCAGGTGTGTCAAAAGTGTCAAAAGAGGGGCCACAATAGTTAAGAAGAAGCCAAAGATGATGACATTTGGAAGCTTTTATTAAATTGTTAGACTTCATTTTCATTTTAGTCTTACATAAGTTATCTGTTAAACATTAATTTCCTTCATTTATGCAAACTGTTATTCAGATTTGTAGATTTTAATTGGATTTGAACAGGTTTTAGTTGGACATGAACAGGTTTAAGTTAGATTTGAACAGGTTTTAGATGGATTTAAATTGGTTTTAATTGGATTTGAACAGATTTTAGTCAGTTTTGAACAGGTTTTAGTTGGATTTCAATAGGTTTTAGTTAAATTTGAACAGGTTTTGGATGGATTTTAACAGGTTTTATTTATCTTTGTAGCAAAAATCAAATCCATTAAAACCTAGTGCCAAAAACTTTCCAAATGTATTGAAGGGCCACATAAAACAATGCAAAGTGCAACATTTGGCCCCTGGGCTTTGAGTTTGTGTGCCTTAAAGTCTATAATGTGGACATCTATTGTGTTGTTGCAGATTGAAGAAAGGATGTCGAATGCGCAGGAGCTGTCCGAGGGCTGGAGGGAGATCAAAGAACAAAAACAAGACCTGAACAGTCTTTTTCAGGACATGGAACAGCAGCTCCTCAGTCTCTCACGAAGGCCTGCAGAGCTAGAAATTAAAATCGCACAAAACATGCTGTCACAAGCCAAGGTAGAGGACACCATGACCACGTCTAGTAACTGATATCCTGGCTGTTTTTTCCACGATGTGTAGAGTTTAAACAAAGCCTGCTCCCTGTATTTTATTTATTTGTTTGTCTCAGGAGTGCAGCCAGCTACTGCAGTCCAAACAGAGCACACTGACCAAGATGACGGAGACTGTGAGCAGATTGACTGGGGGCCAGGACTCGCAGGAACACACTGAGCTCGATCGCCTGAGCAATTCCTGGCTCGAGCTCTGTCATCAGGCCAACAAGCTGCAGAGCCAGAGGGAGGAGGACCTGCTGAGGTCTAAAGAATACCACGATTGTATCACTGCAGTGGAGGTGCTGTTCGAACAGGTGTCCAAAGAGTGGGACAATCTGGCCAGGTTTGTTTGTATTTACAGCACAGAGACATGTTTTTATTTGAGTCTAGTTAGAAGGCTGCATTCACAAGATAATGCTTTCTCACTGCTATATTATATAATTATAAAGCGTGTGTATGATATAATAAAAGGTACATAAATGAGTTCTTTTTTATGTCTAATGCAGAACTGATGCTGAAAGTTCGTCCCAACATTTGGAGGCTTTACGTAAACTGGCAGTGACCCTTGAAGAACAGAAAGGTGCTCTTGAAGACTTAAAGGAGCAGAAGCAGAAGGTCATCCATCATCTGAATTTAGACGACAAAGAGCTGGTAAAAGAACAAATCAGCCATTTTGAGCAGCGCTGGTCTCAGATGCAAAACCTAATCGAAAAGAAAATCCAGGACTCAATGGTGACTCTAGAAGACATGAGCCAAGTGGAGGCCCGTCTAAGAGAGGCCCGTGATTGGGCGGAGGAGCAGCAGCCTGCCCTGTCAGAGGCCATGAAAATGAGCCCTCCTCCAGAACTGGCCCAGAGCTTTCTGTTTGACCATCTGAGCATCTGCAGCGAACTGGAGGCCAAGCAGCTCTTACTGGACCAGGCCATGACCGACGCAGACCGAGTGATGGCTCGACTGGGCCTCAGTGAACGGCAGAATCTGCAGCTGCTCATTGCAGACACCCAAACTGTGGTGGAGTCTCTGAGCGTGAAGGTGGTGCAGCGGAGAAAACACCTCAGCAAAGCTTTCACGGAGAGGACTCAGTTTCTGTTGGCTGTGAACCAGTCTATTTCTTGGGTCCAGCAGAACGAGAAGAAGGCTCAGGCGGAGGAGTATATCGCTCTGTTACCGGACGATTTGGCCAAACAAGTCCGAACGTGTAGGAACATTCAAAGCAGCCTGAAAGCTTATCAGAGTGAGCTGACCTCTCTGTGGTCTCAGGGACGGGACCTGATGAGGGACGCCAGTGAAGAAGAAAAAAATGAAATTCTCACAAAATTACAGGAGCTACAAAACATTTTTGATCGGACTCTGCACAGATGTGGTCAGAAACTTCAAGAGCTTGAAAAAGTGTTAGTTTCTCGTAAATATTTCAAAACAGATCTAGAGAAGATCTGCCTGTGGCTAAAACAAGCCGATATCGTCACATTTCCTGAAATAAATCTAATGGTTGGAGATGCAGAGTTGGAAGCACAGCTATTTAAGTACGAGCAAATTATTGAACAAGCCATCGAATCCGAGAACCTCCTCCTCATCGTACAAAGAGCTGGCCAGGAGATTTTGCCCACTTTGAATGAGGTGGACCACTGCTACTTGGATGAAAAACTGAACACACTCCCACAACAATACAACAGCATCCTAGCATTAGCCAAAGAGAAACACGAGAAAATCCAGCAGGCTATTTTCACCCGAAATGAGTACGCCTCATTTATAGATGTCACCCACAAGGCTCTTAAAGAACTGGAGGAGCAGTTCAATCATCTCGGCACGCAGCCTGTGGGTTTGCAGACGGAGGAAGTGGTCAGTTTACAGAGTGATTACAAAGCGATTCAGGCAGATCTGAGCAGCCTGGGCCTAGCTGTCAGTGAATTAAACCAGAAAAAGGAGGGATTTCGTAGCACGGGTCAGCCATGGCGCACAGAGGAGATGACCCAGCTTGTGAGCCTCTACAACAGCCTGAAAAGATTGGTTGAACAGAAAGTAGAGCATTTAGATGAAACCTTGGAGTCATTTGAAGACCACAAGGCGATGGCTATGCAGGTTGACTCTGAGCTGAAGGCTACAAAAGAGCAGCTAGTTAGAGTAAATGCTGAAACGCAGTCGGCTGAAGAGAGACTGAAGAACTATCACGCTTTGGCGGGAAGTCTCCAAAGCGCCAACTCTCACTTGTCAAGACTCATGGAGCAGATGGACACTCTAGCGCCGCGCGTGGACCAAGCAGCTCACGATGCGTCCAAAGAGCAAATCGTTCTGTGGCAAGATGAGCTGCGGTCTTTACAGTCGGCAGTCGGGGAGCTGATCGAAGAGTGTGAAAACAGGTTTGTCCAAAGTAAAGATTTTGAGACAGAGATGAAACGGACTTTGGATTGGCTGCAGCAGGTCAGGGATGAACAGAGCACCGCTGTGATCGTGGACGTGAGGGTGGAGAAAGTGCAGGAGGAGATCAGGAAGCAGCAAATCATGCAGGAGGAGGTGCAGTCCCGGCTCAGAATCGTGGCAGCTCTCAGCAGCAGGGAAAAACAAAAGTACATCAGCGCCAATGAGCTGGTCCCAGTGCATCTCGATACAAGCCTGGAAGAAATGGCAAAGCTGCAGGCGGATGTTCAGAAAGCACTGAGCTCCAAACTGGTAGGATCATCTTATTGAATAATGTAGGAATAGGAAAGCAAATAATAATTAATTCAACCAAAATAAACACACACAGTTAATGCACTTTGGCTTTGAATGACAGTAAAGTCATAAAAAAATGTAAGAATATTTTTAGGGTACCCTGAAAAATGGAAGAGTAAATTTAACTTATTGACTTTTGATTAGTTTAGGAAAGTATGCTCACCCTAATTGTGCATAAACACATTACCTAAAGTCATTTATTTATATTTCCTGATGTTTTTTGAAAGATAACTCTGGAGGAAGCCCTGGTGTTGTGTCAGAAATACCACTTCAGGATGCAGTCGGCCTGTGAGTGGCTGGAGGATGCGGTGTCCTTTCTCCAACAAGCCAGCCTGGGCGTGGATGTGGAGAACTACGAGGAGTGTCTACGGCAGCAGGAAGACATCATGGCGACCGAGCAGGAGTTTCTTATCCATTTGGACGAGCTGCAGACGCTGCTTCCTCAGCTGCAGACTCTGGTTAACCCTACGGCCAAAGAGCAGCTCCGGGTCAGCGTTGAGTCAGCGAAACAGAGGGGCGTGGAGGTCCGAGATCAACTGCAGTGTCACCAAGACGTCCTTCACAGGTGGGTTCCAGATGAACTCAGCCTTGACGAGATCCGGCAGCTGCTGGATCTAGTGCCAATTGTTTAGATTTATTGATATTTCACTCCCTCCTTTCTTTTCTTAGCTGTGTGGCCCAATGGAAGTCTTATCAAGAGGCCAGACAGACTGTCATTGAGCTCATGAATGAAGCTGAAAAGAAGCTCACTGAATTTTCTACAGCAAAGGCAGCCACGAGCCAAGAGGCCGAGGATAAACTGTGCAGTCATCGGGTATGAAAGACCAAAACACAAAGTCATAAATCACTGGAAAAACAGCCAGTGTCTGCGCAGATACAGTGTCCTAATCATGTATTATTTCCTCAGTCCCTTGTGTCACTGGTCAATGGGTTTCAAGAGAAGCTGAGTGGTTTAGAGGAGCAAGCTGCCCAACTGGAGTTAGTGGGGAGCGACGCCAGCAAAGCCACCATTAGCCGCTCGATGACCACCGTTTGGCAGCGATGGACTCGTTTACGCAGCGTGGCCCGGGGGCAGGAGAGAGTGCTTGAAGACACGGCGCATGAATGGTGGACTTTCAGAGAGAGGGTACAAGCACACACAGAATCACATCAGGATTTTTGGTTGTTGGGGCAGAAAATAATCTTTTTCAGGCTCAGTATGAGAACACAAATCCAGATAGATGACATAAAAGACTGGGACAGGAGTGAAATGTGGTCTTATTAGTTTCCTGAGAGGAGAAAAAGCAATGAAAACAAAATGATCAGAGCAAAAACATAGAGATAAATGGTCTTAATAGTGTTTGATGTGGGATTTTTTGAAGTTTACATGAAAATCAAAGAAAAACATTTAGTGCAGCTGCCATTTTAGTTTTGTTTCATCATTTATCGTCACACACACAACTCACAGCACCATCTAGTGTGACTTCTAGGAAAAATCTAGCTTCACTATTATACATAATAGTGATTTGTGGTTGTCTTTTGTGCAGATGGTGAAGGTAAAAGGTGTGGCAGATGAGCTGCAGAGTCGAGTCCCCGACAGCGCCGTGGAGAAGGCCTCTAAAGCCACACTGCAGTCTCTTTTGGACCAACACGACTTGTTGAGCCAGGATTTGGAGCGAGAGCTGTCTGCCCTCATGCTGCTCCGACAATACGCCCTGAGCCTGCTGCATGACATGGAAGTGCCTTCTCCGACAAACGAGCAGGACGAGCTGCCCAGCCTCAGAGAGATCAGAGCTGTACAGGAACAGATGGAGAGGTGCTGCTTATTTGTCTCGTGTTGTCTGTTTATCTTTCATCTTTCATGCTTTTTCATCTTTGTCTAAGCATAACTGTACATAAAAGATGGATATAAGAGAAGATGTAAGAAAAAAAGAAGATATAAAGCTTTCCTACGCCTTCGAATACTGTTTAGATATGTTTCCCATTTGAATGACTCAAGGCCCATTCCACCTTTTTACCAAAAAAACGAATTTACTGTGAAAAAAAAACCCAAAATCAATACATTTCCCATACGAAGACTTAACAAGAAAATTTGCTGGGAAGGCTGTGGTGTGAATGAAAACAGGATCATGTAAATTAAACATAAGGCTTTTCACTTTTTGTGTCTGGACCTCTCCCGTCCTATTACTGCCCCCTGCAGGATACCAACCTCACTTATTTCCTGCATTGCCAGCTCCACTGTAAACAGGATCAACATGGGAAAGTTTATTATTCAGCTGCACATGTGAATAGTAGTGCTACTGGAATATATTGGTGGTAATTTACTGGAAACTGGGAAAAATCGGCGTTAGATACCAGAACTCGACTATTTATTTACATTTTCTTGGCTAAATTAAGATTGTTTTTCGATGGTAAGCAGGTTTTAAATCCACTATAAGCTCTAATTGATGACCTTGTTGCCAGATAATTCATATTTCTTTACCTGTTCAGTCTCATATCTCAAAGATCACTAAAATTGAGTAATTATGTTGTCTGCCTTCAGTCTCCTGACACAGTCCCGGACCAAGCGAGCTCAAGCTGCTCAGGAGCTCCGGGACAGAGAGGAAGTAGAGAAGGAGCTTAGTGTTGTGAAAACATGGATTCAAGAAACAAGGGAGCTTCTGCTTAATCCCACACCAGACATTGATGCCTTACTGCAGGAGCTTGAGGTAAATGGGCAATAATATAGTACAATTAATGAGACTCATGTTTTAGTTTTGCATTTAACATGTCTCTTCTTCTGTAAAGGTGGTACATGGGGACGTGATCACATATCGACAGAACGTGGATAAATTAGCAGAGCAACAACAGAGCAAGTACCTGGACCTCTACACTATTTTGCCTTCTGAGATCTCCATGCAGCTGGCCGAAGTCTCGCTTGCTTTGGGTGCTATCGAGGACCAGGTACGGAAATGTGGAGCCGTTTTGTTCAAATTAAATCACTTTTTGCATTAACACTTTCAACGTTTTCAGGTTCTTTCCAAAGAGCGAGAGATTCAGAAAACCAGAGAAATTAAAGAAGACTTCAGCTCCAGGATCCACGACATCTCTGAGAAACTCAAAGCTGTTTCTGCAAAATTCAAAGAAAAATCTCCAGATGTGGATCACGCCAGAGAAGAAGTGAAGGTTGGCTTTGTGATCAGCGCACCGAGCTAATTTAAATTTAGAATACACTGTTATTATTATGATTATACACAGTGTTATGACGTGCTTATTGTGTTTGTTTAGAGCCTAGCGGAGGACCTGGACTCTTGTGGTCGAACTCTTGCAGAATTAGACGCTGCTGTTCAGGAATTCAGCCGCAGAAACCCTTTTTTGGCTAAACAGCTCAGTGACGCCATCAGCAAGCTCTCAGAGATGCATCATCACACGTCACGACTGGCCGACTGCAGGAACAACTGGCTTAAAAAGGTTTCACTCATACTTTAGTTTAATATTTAAAGCACTTTTTTCTTTTTTTCAATGACATATAATGCAATATTCTCATTTTTCTTTAGGCTGTCTGCTATTTAGATGAATATAACGAGATGCTGGACTTCATTGTGAGGTGGTCTGAGAGAGCTAAGAGCCTGGTGAGAGCCAACATCATCTGGAACTCATCAGTGCATCTGCAGGAGCAAATACGAATGTACCAAGTGAGTAAAGCTTTTCTTATTGAATACAGCAGGCGTTTACCCTTTTATCACAGTTAAATACCTATTTACTCTTTATCTTATCCTTGCTCTGTGCTCAGGCTGTGCTGCGTGAGTCTCGGGAGCTTCACGGAGACCTCGAATCGATGGCAGAGAAAGTGGATCTTCTGTCTGAGGTGCTGCAGGTGGAGTCTATGAGCCAGCAGGTCTGCGAACTCAGTCGTCACACTGAGGAGCTGCAACAGAGTATTAAGATACGGCTGCAGAGCTTGGAGGATGCAGATAAGGTACGGAGATAGAACGGATTATTTTCTTATCACACTATTAACAACTGCAGCTTGATACAGTTGCTGAGGCGTTATCTGATGAATGTGATGTATGTTATCAGAGTATGGAGGCCCTAGAATATGAAGTCAAGGCCCTTCACGTTGCTCTGGAGCAAGTCCAAGCCACACTGACGTCCCCAGAGTTGGCCCGCCAGAGCCTCAAAGAACAGCTGGCTCAGAGACAAGTAACGGCCTAAAATAAAACCACTCTATATCACCGCTTAATTTGCACGTTGAGTCTAAACGTATCTTGTTTTTGCAGCGTCTTTTGGCCGATATGGAGGGCTTCAAGCAGCAGGTGCAAGCGGTGCAGCTGTGTCAGAGCGCGCTGCGAGTCCCAGAGGAGGTGATGCCTAACCTGGCCATCTGCCGCACCGCCCTGAGGCTGCAGCAAGAGGCCAGTCAGCTGCAGCATGTAGCCATCCAGCAGTGCAACATCCTGCAGGTACCATAGGGGGCACTGTTCTGCTTTAAAAAGAGATAATTAGGGGGGAAATTATCAGTACCGTTAAGCCTCCAGTCGACTCTTAATATAAGTGTTTGTATTTTTAGGTAGTGAACACGTAAAGGAATATAAAACTGTAAGATATTTTGTGTTCTTAATGCAGGAAGCAGTGGTGCAATATGAGCAATACGAACAGGAAGTGAGAGACCTACAAGGGCTGATTGAGGAAGCACACCGTGTCATCCAGGACAGACCCATCCCATCCAGCAACATCCAGGAGCTGCAGGCACAGATCCTTCATCATGAAGTATTGTCCTTGAATTCAGTTTTGTTGTTAAAGCACTTTTCATCAACTTATTAGGTCCATTGTTTGGCTTCTTTTGTGGATTTTAAGTATATATAGACTCTATAAACACGTCTAAGTGGTTTTAGTGGTAAATCACATTTTTTATTGCACTTAATTCAATCAATCAATAAATCTTTATTTCAGACTCAATTTGGTCCATATAATATTGAAAAACAACACACAACATACACAAAAAATAGAGACTAAATACTCTATAGTCCATACAGACACTTTCTCCAATGCCTCCAATAACATGAAGTGTATCTGATGCTACTTTTTTGAGGCATTATTAAGACAATTATTTCATTTTTTGAGTCCTCTAGTCGCATTAAAAATTTGTACACAAGATTTCGTATCACAGCATTTAGAGTGGGAACATCATTTTGTACAAACGGCTGGCTGGCACTAGTTAATTGATTTGATATGTAACATTTTCAGGAACTAGCTCAGAAGATAAAAGGCTACCAGGAGCAGATTGCATCCCTGAACTCCAAATGTAAGATGCTGGCGGTGAAGGCCAAGCATGCCACCATGTTACTGACAGTGACTGATGTTGAGGGACTGCCCGAAGAGATGGACGGAGACAAACAGAGGAAACTGTCTGCACAAGCTGTTATGGTATGGCATCGAGGCTCAGTTTGGGTTGGATATGTTTAGAGATTTTGCATCTACATTAAAGATAGTGTGCACGGCAAAGGTTCTTTACAGTGACCGATTTTGTGTTTTGCTCTGCTTCTTGAAAGAGTGTTTGGATGTGTCTAAATTCATATTCCTTTACTAATTTGAACATTTCTTACTGTATTACTGATTATTAAGACTGCACTGGTTAAATCCTTCACATTATTCTGGTTTAGTTTTGGTTGGTTGTGTCTGATATCTTCTAATTTGTCCATTTTCTCTCTTCTCATAATACTTCTTCTGTCTTTCTAATTGATGTGTACTCTGGTTGGATTGCTGTTGCATGGTTGGTCAGATGACCGCTGGCCGCTGTCACACTCTTCTGTCTCCTGTCACTGAGGAGTCTGGGGAGGAGGGCACTAACAGTGAGATCTCGTCGCCTCCTGTCTGTCGCTCTCCTTCTCCCGTCACTTACTCTGAAGCCACCGTCTCCAAGGTATCCTCCTGCTTTCTCCCCTTGTCTCACTGTTTCTAGTTTGTCTTCAAGGTTCCTTCCAGAAAACTGCAGCTACTGTTGTCTTTTGATATTAATCTACGCCTTATGCCACGTCCTGTTGTTATTGTGTGTTTAGCTGGGTCGAGGAACACTCATGAGAGCCCCGATTCAAGAACTTTATGACCCAACATTTGACTCTGTGGCCCACTTAGACGACCTGCAGCGCTCGTGGGAGAGTTTGAAAAATGTGGTATGTAAAAATAACACGACTTTCTACCTGTCAGCTCATTCAATCTCACCTCAAATGGGTTTAAGTTAATGAATCTGGGTCAATATGACTCCTTCTTGAGCATCATTTAGTCCCAAAGCAGCATCAAATACAATTTTCACGTTCCTCTACGTTTCTTAAACAGATCAGTGAGAAGCAGAGGTCTCTGTACGAAGCCCTTGAAAAGCAGCAGCATTACCAGGGCTCCCTTCAGTCGATTTCTTCTAAAATGGAGGCTCTCGAGAACAAACTGAGTGAGCCTCTGGAGGCAGACATAAGCCCAGACAGCCACATAAAGGACCATCAGGTATGTTCTAAATGTAGGAAGGTTTTGAAGGTTTACTATGAAGATCAAGGACTTGTTTTGAATGTGTACATGTTTTCTGATTTATATTAACCATTAAATTAACTCTTGTAAGTGAGATTATGGTGTATTAATCATACTGTAACGTCTTGACTTTGCAGGACATCATTAGGGAGATCCATACTGTGCAGGATGAGATCGACAGGCTGCAGACTGGTTTCACTGAGGACGTGGCGTCTAACGCTGTGGACTCGGACGTGGCTGACCAACTGGCCATGCAGTCGTCTCTGGCTGTGTTAGCTGAGAGGATGGCTACTATTCACATGAAGGCCTCGGGGAAACAACAGCAGCTGGAGGTGCTTTATTCTGTCTCGTTAAACTATAAACAGAACCATACACACTTTTTTTTTTTTTTCCAGTGGGGTGTTAAGAAATGTGCGTGTTTATAGTCACATCTCTGAAGTGCAAAAATGTCTATATTATGTCAAAATATGGTGGCAAGTGTGGTAAAAAAAAAGTGTGTTCTCGCTTTAAAGCATTAAACAACCTTTATTCACCTTCATAAGACTAAATTAGATCAAGATCTTCCCACTGAGCCTCATTATTAAACAAAAAATGTATAAAACTAGTTACTTTTTAACTTCCTGTGAACTCCTTTTTCTTGTCTTTTCCTTCTTTCATTTAAAAATACCCAAAGTGTTGCCGTTACCTTGTTTGCTGCAGTAACTCTTTGGTTGTGTCTCAGGAGTGTGTGAGCGACCGTCTGGAGGGACAGCGGCAGGAACAAGCCATTTATCTGTATCTGACTCAGGCAGATGAGCTGGACCGGTGGCTGACGGTGGCACGTATCACCACTGAGTCCATCCTACAGGCCCAGCCTTTAGAGGAGGCAGATATAGAAAACCAGCTGTCTGACTGTCAGGTAAGAGCTCCCCCTGCTGTCCGTTAAAAGTAATAACAGCCAATTTAAAAAAAAATTCTTACAGTGTTATGGAACATTATTTTCCAGTGATTAAAAAAAGACATTTCAGATATATACATCAAATTATTAATGTTTATTTTAATCAACCTTTTTCCTATTCAGCTGGTTTAGTTGGTGCTTTACTTGGCAGCAAAATTAGTAGTAATGAAAACTGAGATTTTTTTTTTCTTGTCACGTATGGAGCAGAAATCTTTCGGTGGATAAACAAGAGCATTAGTGAAGTAAGACGGTGAATTCAGATGGCTGGGCCTCTAACGGACTGAAGCACCGGTCTTAAGAAGATTATGCAAATGAAACTGTGAAGTAGAGGCCTGTTAGCATAGAGTTGGAGCTCAGGGGTTGTGGCTTCCTAAAGATTAATAGATAGTGCTGCTCTGATTGGTGTTGAGTGGCAAAGCTGCTGGAATATCCAAGTAGGTGAAGCCTAGAGAACAGACAGGAGGTGCAACAGAGGAAGAGTTAGGTAGAAATGGACAAACCTGCTCAAGCTCTCGATCACTGGTTGTAGCTACGATAGACAACAGATCATTGGGCAGCATGGAAAAGACTTATCCATCTCGAAGATGACACAAAGATGTCCTCTCTATGGCTGAATCACATCTGATTTTGAGAGCATTTTTGCTGCAGAACATGGAGTGTAAAGGATTAGTGGTAATATGTTGCACAGGAGGCGAGGCTGCAGAGGTGGGCCAAGGATGAAAGCAAAGGGCCAGCTCTCCCTGTCCACGGGGCAGGGGCGGCTGCTGCTTTAGGGGCTTCAGTCAGCTGCACTGGCTCCGGTTTGGGGTCAGTTTTTATTGAGAGAGGAGCTGCTGTAGGAGACGCCATGTTTGAGCTGGCCTCTCTCCTCCTGCTTCTGCAGAACATGCTCGTGGAGATCGAAGAGAAGGTGCAGGCTCTGTCTGAGCTGGCCATGCACAATGACAGTCTTCTGATGGAGGGCCGCACAGAGACCAGGGAGGAGGCTGAACGCTTGGCCCGGAGGCTGAGCACATTGAAGGGCGGCTTGTTGGAGCTTCAGAAGATGCTACAAGACAAGCAGAACAATCTCCAGGTGAAGTAGATGATTATAATGAATGTGTATGATACTGGGATGTATTACTACTCATTGTGTGGTTCTGTAGGGCTCTCTACAGGAGCAGGAGGACAGTGAATCAGACTCGAGCCTCTCTCAGAGTCCCAGTGTGCAGGACTGGCTGGCCCAGGCCCGGACCACCCGCTCTCAACAGCACCAGGACAGTCTCCAACGGCAGAGGGTATTACTTTTCATTTTAATAAAGATAGCACCACTCTCATCTCTTTTTGTGTTCTTATTATACAGCTTTTATTTTTTTATACCAATACCCTTTAATTCCACCAACATTATTTATCTCATGTTTCTGTTTTTGTGCATCTTTGCTCTAAGGAACTTGAAGAGCAGCTGGCTGAACAGAAGAAGCTGCTTCAGTCGGTCGCGAGCCGAGGAGAGGAGATCCTCATCCAACAGGCCTCTCCCAGCAGTGCCCTGTAGGTTATCATTTTATCCGCCTTATTAAACCATATTTACATGCATCCAAATCTTTATAATCCCCTGATACATGCTCCTATCCCCTCCAGGTTTGCAGAACCATTTTCTCCAGAGGTTTTGGTTCAGAAGGAGGCACAGGTTGCTCGTGAGCAGATGAGGCAGCGCTGGGAGAGTCTGAAACTGGAGCTTAAAACTAAATTACAGCTTCTGCAGAAAACCCTGGAGCAGGACCAAAAACAGCCGGTATGAACCCACAGACATTATTACTGTTAGCACCAGATGTGTTATGATGTTAAAGCAGGATTTTTGAATTACTTCACTCTCTTTAAGGTTTATTCAAGAGCTCGTGTGACCACAGCTGGCCCATTGTTTAAAGAAGAGGCACAAACCGATAAATCATCTCTGAAGACTCTCTATGACAGTTTTAGACAGACTATAGAAGACATGACTGCTCAGGTATTCATTCATTCAGTAAATTCCACTATAGATTGTATTAAACTGACCTTTCCGTGTCATATATTTAGCCTGATGCTGGTGAGACTCAGGTGGCGCAGATGGAGCAGCAGCTCTACTCAGCTGTGTCCTCCACCTCCTCGTGGCTCGATGGAGTGGAGAACAATGTCTTCTCTGGTTCAGTGCTGCTGGCTGAAAACACAGAAACGCAGCTACAAAAACAAGAGGTACAACACAAACAGCGATAAATAAAGCCATACAACGAGACGAATGTAGGTATCATGAACATTTACTAACCATAATAACTATTTTCAGAGTTTGGAAAATGACGTGATGCATGTGACCGAGGACGTGAAGCTCAGCAGGTCGTTGTTAGTCGGGTCTTCGAGGTTGAGGCGGGAAGACCGAGCGCTGCTGGAGGACAACCTGGACTGTCTTAAAGAACGATTAGGAGCTCTGGGTAGTGCTCTGGGACAGCGCTGTGACAACATGAGAACGAGAGCGCAGGAACTTACAGCCTACCAGGTCAGAATCAATACCATCATCACATCACCACCAACTAAATTATAATAGATCGTGAGAGGTCACAGCTTTTGGAGAAATAAATGCACTCAAACAACCTGGTGTGTTATAACAAAGAAGGAGGACAGAGTCATTTTCCCTTAGCATCTTAATAAATGAAGAAGTACTTACATTTATCGTATACAATGGTTGTGAAGATGGTATTCATGATAAATACATGTGTTTGGTTTGATTTAGACTGAGCTGCAGCTTTTCCACACTGCTTTTATCGAGACCAAGTGCCACATACTACAGGCCTTAGCCGGAGCCATGGATAAACCAGCCTCAAAACAGCTCGAGGTAAAAAAAAAATATTACATGAACTGAACTTGACACTCGCTCTTCAAATTAAAGACTGATTAAAAAAGTTGCTTCTCTTCTTCCAGGTGATTGCCAGCGCAGAGGACAACCTGAAAGACTTTGAACAGAAGATAACAGAGCTCAAAAGCAAAGGGACATTGTTACAGGCAGATCAGATATCCACCAATAAACTACTGAAACTACAGGTAACAAGAAAACCCTTCGTCAGTCACTCGAATTACTGTGTGTTGTTTGTATGTAATGAACGTCTTTATTCTGTGCACTCTTTTAGGATTCGTACGAGGAGCTGGTGATGACTGTGGGCTGTCGGCGAAGCGGCCTGAACCAGAACATGGCCCTGAAGGAGCAGTTTGAGCGAGCTCTTCAGGACCTGGCCGACCTGGTGGACACCGCCGAAGACAAGATGGCCGCCGACCAGAGGGTCATCGCCAGCTCCGTCGAAGAAGTGCAGAGCCACCTTGACAAACATAAGGTTTAATGTTAGAATTTACACTTAGAAGTTGGTGGTGAGAGCCCAAGTCACTTATTGATTGAGTTTGACCCTCATTATGTAAAGTGTTTGCATATTTATTACTGAGTAGGTTATATTGTGCTCATCTAATACATACAGATTGTGTAGTTAATATTTCAAAGATTAAAGGTGATTTGGGATCCACAGCCAAACTTCCACCATCAGAAAAAAGTTAAACAATGTGAGCAAGAAGGTGTCACTCATATTTATGTTTCTATCATTGTTTCCTCAGGAGTTTTTTCAGGGTCTGGAGTCGCATATGATTTTAACGGAGACGTATTTCAGGAAAATCAGTTCCCTAATGCTCCCTAAAGAGAGCCAGGCCCTGGAGGAGACTCTGGCCCAGGCTCAAGACGTCCTCAAAAAGGCTCACAGCAAAGGTGTGGAGCTGGAGTGTATTCACGAGGTAAGATAACACTACTTCGTCTTTCTCACGTGTTTGCTGTCTATCTACCACTGTCTCAATCATATAAAAGCTAAAAGGCCAAAAAAAATCTTCTTTACAGCAAGATTTCTCCACATTAGTTGTTTATACAATGAATTTAAGTGGATAGTTGATTATTATTGGTCCCAAGGGAGGTGCTAATTCTTTTCACAAATGCACAGCTAAATTTATAATCTTTAATCTTTTGTTTTTCAGACCTGGTGTCGCTTGGTTCAGGATTACCAAAGTCTGAATCGACATTTGGAGGCTGTTGAAGGAAGTATTCCCGCCGTCGGTCTGGTCGAGGAGACTGAGGAGAGGCTTCTTGAGAGAATCTCACTCTATCAGGTACACGAACAAGGCAGTTTTTTAATGGTAGAGCAGCTGAAAGTGTGTCAAACTGATTTTTAAAGCACACTTTGATTTAATTTTATGAGTTTTCTTAGCAAAGACAAGTAGTCCTGCTGTAGTGAAGAGAAACCAAATGTAACTCGAAAACTCTGCCCTGTTTGTTTGTGTCTTTTTTTAATTACTAATTGACAGTTGCCAGATTATGTTCAGTCGTTTGGGATTTATCCACCTTAACCAGTTGACAGATGGAAGGGAGAATCTATTTATCCACTATTTGCACCTAAACCGTCCACTTGGTGTTAATCCCTCAACAGTGTAAGCTTTCTTTGCCTTTATTTAGATTTATGTGTGTCCTTCTTTTATCCAGGGTTTGAAGGGGAGGCTGACAGAGCACCAGCACAAGCTCCACCAGGTTTTGGACGAGGGTAAACATCTCCTGCAGTCGGTGTGCTGTCCTGCTTTAGAAAATCAGCTGGCTCTGTTGGGGGAACACTGGCTCAACAATACTACGAAGGTCAACAAGGAGCTGCAGCGCCTGGAGGCCACTCTGAAACACTGGACCAGGTCAGAAACACACCTTCCACAAGAGACAGATCAGTGATTATTATCGAGTGTCGTATTAAGTGAATTAAAGTTGTGTTGTAGGTATCAGAGGGAGTGTGCAGAGCTCAGTGAATGGTTACAGTCAGCGCTGGAGCGTCTGGAGTTTTGGAACACACAGGCCGTGTTAGTGCCGCAGGAGCTGGAGACTGTCAGGGATCATCTGGCGGCTTTTCTTGTAAGATGCAGCTTTATATTCTCAATTATCTGCTTTATCAAGGAACAAACAACCTTAGCACTCACTGCCATCCAGGACAGGTCATATAATTAAATAGTTTAAGAAGAAGAGGGCTGGACATAGGTTTAAAAGTAGAAAATGCTTGTCAATCCTGAAGTAATCACCACAATGAGCTGATTTTCACTGAGTTAGTAGTTTAACCTGATCTTGTCATTGGTAAATAGTCAATGAAAGGCTTGGACCTGGTATCACTGAATAGTTAGTCCTGGTTTTGTGCCAAATTAGCATAACCTGACATTACAGACATTAATTGGCCTTCACACCTTAAAAATAGGCGTCTAACATGTAAGATATGTCAAAGATGTTTTATGACTTGCTTAAAACATTTGAAGTCTGCATACAACATTTTTTTTTTTTTTTAATTGAAGTGAATTATTTTTACAACTTTTAACAAATAAAACAAAAACAAATACAAAAACCAGACATACATTCACATATTTCTTTCATATTTGCATTTTGGGCCCTTTATCAATGACAAATGAAGATCAGACAAAGAAATTAAATAATAAAATGAGGTTATAAATTGCCTATACATAAAAATGCATCAAATAAAGAGAATCATCACTATCCATACCTCAAATCTCAGTCAAAATTCTCCACATCATCAGCATACAACTCATTTTGAACTGTTATTTGTGAAAATTGTTTGTTGATGATTCCTGTGCCCGGTTTAGGAGTTTTCCAAAGAGGTGGAAGGTAAGTCCAGCCTGAAGAGCTCGGTGGTGACGGAGGGCAACCAGCTGCTGAGGTTAAAGAAGGTGGACACAGTGGCTTTACGATCGGACTTGGCCCGTATTGACACTCAATGGTCTGAGCTGCTCACACGCATCCCAGTGGTCCAGGAGAAGCTGCACCAGGTACTGTCACATGCAGCCAGACTAAACAGGCTTAGCTGCTCCAGGACAAATAGGATTAGCGCTTTCTGTTGCTTCACCGCTCTTGATTTTTGCCAAGTTTGTAATTCTCCGTAAATGTCATTCACCCTTCAGATTCAAATGGAGAAACTGGCCTCTCGTCATGCCATCTCTGAGCTGTTTAACTGGATCTCATTGATGGAGAATGTAATCGAGGAGGATGAGGAGAACCTAAAGAGTGCAGTGGGTTCCAATGTGATCCAGGACTACCTACAGAAATACAAGGTAAAACAAGGACTTAATGATGATTTTGCTCATGTTTAATCTTGTTTTACTTCATGCATTTTATTCCTTTCCCTCGCTTTAGGGATTTAGAGTAGATCTAAGTTGTAAGCAGCTGACCGTGGACTTCGTGAACCAGTCCGTGCTGCAGCTCAGCGGTCAGGATGTGGAGAGCAAACGCAGCGACAAGACAGACTTTGCTGAGCGTCTGGGAGCCATGAACCGACGCTGGCAGATCTTACAGGGCCGCATCAATGAGAGGGTACGGGCTCGAATAGAGAAAACCGAAGAATACTGGCAATACTTACTAATTATCTCACACAATTACCAACAGATTCAGTTTCTGGAGAGCCTTCTGGAGATGTGGCTGGAGTATGAGAGCAGCATTCAGGCGCTGAAGTCCTGGATGACGACGCAAGAAGAAAGACTCAAGAGGAAACACAGGATAGAGGATTTAACATCTGTGCAGAACGCCCTTAAAGACTGTCAGGTATTCTTATTAAAAAAACAAAAAACAAACATAATCTACACATGTTTAGATTTGTGTTTATGTAAAATCCCTTACAAACATTTGTAGGAAATGGAAGATATGGTGAAAGAAAAAGAGAAAGAATTAGAGCGAGTGGAGGAACAGGGCTGCGCTCTTGTCCAAAATAAGACAGATGAGGCCTGCGCTATCGTCATGGAGACGCTCCAAGGTGTCAATCACACCTGGGCTAACCTGGACCACTTGGTAAAACCCCGTGTCTACTACTTTACCACACAAGGATTATTCTAAGCCTCACCATTTGATTGAATACCATCATGTATTCATTTGTCGTCACAGATAGGGCAACTGAAAATCAGCCTGAAGTCGGTGCTGGATCAGTGGACTCTCTACAAACGAGCCTCTGAGGAGATCAATGGCTACCTGATGGAGGGGAGGTACTCTGTGTCCCGTTTCCGCCTCCTCACGGGTTCACTGGAGGCCGTCCAGCTGCAGGTGCAGAGTCTGCAGGTACGACCAAAGGCAAGACCGTAACAGCAACATAAACATTTAGAGTGCAGACTTAAGTATCTGTCTCTTCTGAAGGATTTACAAGAAGAATTGGAGAAGCAAGAGAGCAGTTTGAGAAGGTTTGGTGCTGTCACTCATCAACTGCTGAAGGAGTGTCATCCCTCGGTGTCAGACTCCCTCAACAACGCCCTCAAAGACGTCAACGCAAGGTGACGCCAATCAAATAAATGCTTTAATGTAATTTTAGTCATCTTTACGTGTATCATCACATTTAATGGCTGTGATATTTGGATCTAGATGGACTGGCTTACTGGAGGAGATAGCAGAGCGTCTTAAATGCAGCAAAGCCTTACTGCAATTATGGGAACGCTACAAAGAGCTTCACGATCAAAGCTGCCGCAGTGTACAGCTCCAGGAAGAAAAGGCAGATCAGCTCCTGAAGACTGCGAGCAGCAAAGACATCGCTGACGAGGAAGTGTCCAACTGGATCCACGAGTGCAGTGTGAGTAACAGAAGTGACTGTAATGTTTGTTTTATATTTTCAACACTGTTTTTTGCTTTAATTTGATTTCATGGTTTGTTTCAGGAGGTGCTTCGGTCTCAGGCTCCAGTGCAGGCCTCTCTACAGGTCCTTCAACAGCTCGGAGATCAGCTGAAACAACAAGTGGACACATCGGCAGCCTCTACCATCCAGTCTGATCACCTGTCTCTGACCCAACGGCTGGGCGCTGTAGAGCAGGCCCTGACCAGACAGCTCACCACTCTGCAGGTAGAGATACAGAAACACCATGTAAAGAAACACCATGAATGTGTGGAGTTAAAATCAGGATACTAAGGTCTTTTGTGCTCCAGACGGGGGTCCATGACTATGAGACGTTCAATGACCAGCTGGACTCACTGGGCAGCTGGATCACGGAGGCTGAGGGGGCCCTAATGATTCAAGACCCTAACGGCTCCACTGATCTGACAGCCATCCAGGATCGCATGGAGGAGCTCAAGGTCTTTACTTTGATGAAAATATTAAGTTTTCTAGTATTAGGGGACAGTTTGTGTTTTAACATGTCTCACGTTTGACAGAAACTGATGCTGAAGTTCAGCAGCATGGCCCCTGAACTGGAGCGTCTCAATGAGCTCGGTTACAGGCTTCCTCTCAACGATTCAGAAATCAAGCGCATGCAGAACCTCAACAGAAGCTGGACGACAGCCTCAGCACAGACCACAGAGCGGTTCAGGTCTGAATTAGATCAATCAATATCTGTAAAATATATTGCACCTAGACATTTAAACGTGCTTATTTAAATGCCTGTATTTTTGTCCATTTGCAGCAAACTGCAGTCCTTCCTGCTGCAGCAGCAGACCTTCCTGGAGAAGTGTGAAACATGGATGGAGTTTTTAGTCCAAACAGAGGAAAACCTTGCTGTGGAAATATCCGGGAACTTCCAGAGCTTAATGGAGCAGCAAAAGGCCCATGAGGTTAGCCCCTTATTGATGCAAACCATTATTATACCCCACTACCACTGCACTTCTAACATTATTATTACTTTTATGGCTGATTTCTCTGTCTTTTATTCCTAATTTTTCACTTTCAGTTATTCCAAGCTGAAATGTTTAGCCGCCAGCAGATTCTTCACTCCATTATTAGTGATGGACAGAGGATGTTGGAGCAGGGCCAAGTAGACGACAGGTAAACTATCACCTACAGTTGTTATTACAAATAAACAATTAAGAGATCTATAACAGAAACCGTCTTATTCTCATGATACAGAGATGAATTCAACATGAAACTGGCTCTTCTGAGTAACCAGTGGCAAGGTGTAGTGCGCCGTGCTCAACAGAGACGAGGAATCATCGACGGTCTGATCCGTCAGTGGCAGCGCTACAGAGAAATGGTGGAGAAGCTGCGCAAATGGCTCGTGGAAGTCTCTCATCCAATAGAAGCTCTTCAGTCAGGGGCTAGTATCCCTCTGCAACAGGCCCGCTCCATGCTGGATGCTGTGCAGGTAAACTACAGTCGAAAATATTAACTCTGAGCTACTTGGATAATAAAAGATGCTCCTTTATTCAAGCTTATTTAAATTGACTCACCATTTTCTTTTGCAGCTAAAGGAAAAAGTGCTGCAGCGCCAACAGGGCAGCTACATCCTCACTGTGGAGGCTGGCAGACAACTATTGCTCTCTGCTGACAGCCGCGCTGAGGTGACGCTGCAGGCGGAGCTTACAGACATCCAGGAGCGATGGAAACAGGCCACCGTCTGCCTGGAAGAGCAGAAGAAAGAGCTAGCAACATTGTTAAAGGTATACACAAGATTGCTGCACATATTTTGTAATTAAAGCTATGTATTCCAGTTCAGTAGTGCTTATTATGTTGTGTTTAATACAGGACTGGGAAAGATGTGAGAAAGGAATTTGCGCATCACTAGAAAAACTTCGAGCTTTCAAAAGACACCTCTCGCAGCCTCTTCCCGATCACCACGAAGATCTACAAGCTGAACAGATGCGCTGCAAGGTAAGTGTATTTATCGATAGGTTAGAGATAAGTTACACGCTGGAGCTGTGTCGTAACGTATTCTTGTTAATATGTAGGACTTAGAGAACACCTTTGACGGCTGGACCGGAGACTTGGCTCATCTGGCGGTGCTCAGAGAGTCTCTGTCGTGTTACATCAGCGCTGAGGACCTCTCTGTGCTGCAGGAGCGCATCGAGCTGCTGCACCGACAGTGGGATGAAATGTGCCATCAGGTACATTCAGTTCACCATTTAGTTTCAGTCTTGTCTGTAGTTCTTTATGATGCCAAATGATGGTGCTAGTGATTTATAAAAGTAGATTTCAAAAACTCATTCAAGCATAAAGAATCGTTGTGCTTGTAGTCCTTGAATTAAAGTGGAGCAGAACCCCTTTCTACCTCCTTTCTACTTTTTTCTCAAAATGAAATAGTGAAGTGAAACCTCAAAGCACTACATCCTGTGTGGTGCATGTAATATACGCACACAGGAAGCAGACGCTTGCAGGATGCAGTGATCTGTGAGCAGTACCTTATGTTCTCTGCAGTTAAACATCACTTTTGCAATGTCCTCAACACCATCTCTCTCTTTTTAGCTGTCACTACGCAGGCAACAAGTGTGTGAAAAGCTGAACGAATGGACGGTGTTTAATGAAAAATACAAGGAACTCTGTGAGTGGCTTACCAACATGGAGAGCAAGGTGTCCCAAAACGGAGACATCAGCATCGAGGAAATGATCGAGAAGCTACGCAAGGTAAGAGTCACACAGTGTATTGTTTTTATCTGAGAAATACATGTCGTTTTTAGATGTTCCTTGTCATTTAACCTTTTTACTGCATGGCTTTTGTCACAGGACTACCAGGAGGAGATCACGTTGGCCGAGGAGAACAAGTCCCACCTGCACGAGCTGGGAGAGCGCTTGGCCCGAGCCAGTCACCAGAGCAAAGCTGCAGAAATCGAACAAAAACTCAGCAAAGTTAGCGACCGCTGGCAGCACCTCCTGGATCTCATCGGAGCGAGGTAACGAGGCACACTACTTTGATTTGCGGCGTCGCTGGCTGTAACTTGTAGTGACTTGTTCTGTTTTGTGTTGCCAGAGTGAAGAAGCTGAAGGAGACTCTAGTAGCAGTGCAGCAGCTGGACAAAAACATGAGCAGTCTGCGCTCCTGGCTCGCTCACATCGAGACAGAGCTCTCCAAACCAATCACCTACGACTCCTGTGACTACCAGGAAATACAGAGAAAACTCGATCTGCAGCAGGTAGTACAATACAAACCTACTATTACTTAACTAATATAGGGTGCTTACAGATTTTAAAATGTGTTTCTTGCAACCGTTCCTTAAGCTAGTGGTGTCATATCTACCAGATGCTGCATTAGTAAATGAGAATCATATCCAGGATTGAGGATATTTTTAATTGCACAGAACTTCCATCCATTATACTCTTTTTATTATCTGATAATAAGCTACAAACATAAATATTTTTGCTATTTTAAGTGTGAAAGTCTGTTACGAGTGTGAAAAACATGCAAATGAGATGATATTTGAGTTTTCCATAAGCACAAAAGACTCAAATTCGTGTTTATTATCCTGTCTATCATTTATCTCTCTCTGAATGTTCATTATGCGATCTTTCTGTCTTTCAGGAGCTGCAGCGTGACATCGAGAAGCACAGCACCGGCGTGGCCTCCGTCCTGAATCTGTGTGAGGTGCTTCTTCACGACTGCGACGCCTGCGCCACCGACGCTGAGTGCGACTCCATCCAACAGGCCACTCGCAGCCTGGACCGCCGCTGGAGGAGCATCTGTGCCCTTTCGATGGAGAGACGACTCAAGTAAGAGCAACATGCAAGAAACCAGTGTAGTAATCATCAATTTAATGTGTAATTGTGGGTCAGCATTTACAGCACTGGTGTCAAACTCAAAGTGTTGATAGTTAATAAGAGTCCTTTCAGGGAAATTTTGAATGAGATTTAATTTTCATTTGAGTTTTACATAAGTTATCTTTAACATTAATTACCTCCTTTTATGGAAACTGGTTTTAGTTGGATCTGAACCTGTTTTAGATGGATTTGAACAAGTTTTAGTTGGATATGAATAGGTTTTAGATGGATTTGAATAGGTTTTAGTTGGATTTGAGCAGGTTCTAGATAGATTTAAGCAGGTTTTACTTGTATTTGAATTGGTTTTAGATGGATTTGTACTGGTTTTAGATGGATTTGTACTGGTTTTATTTGGATTTGAACAGATTAGATTTAAACAGGTTTTACTTGGATTGGAACAAGTTTTAGTTGGATTTGAACTGGTTCTAGATAGACTTGTTCTGGTTTTATTTGGATTTGAACAGGTTTTAGATAGATTTAAACAGGTTTTACTTGGATTTGAACAAGTTTTACTTGGATTTGAATAGGTTTTAGATGGATTTGTACTGGTTTTATTTGGATTTGAACAGGTTTTAGATAGATTTAAACAGGTTTTACTTGGATTGGAACAAGTTTTAGTTGGATTTGAATAGATTTTAGATGGATTTGTACTGGTTTTATTTGGATTTGAACAGGTTCTAGATAAATTTAAACAGGTTTTTACTTGGATTGGAACAAGTTTTAGTTGCATATGAATAGGTTTTAGATGGATTTGTACTGGTTTTATTTGGATTTGAACAAATTTGATTAATCTTTGTAGCAAAAATCAAACCTATACAAATCTATCTAAAACCTAGTGCCAGAAATATCACCTTCTAAATGGATTGAAACCCACATAAAACATTGCAAAGGGCCCCACTTGAGTTTGACATGTGTGATTTACAGTGATATTTCTCTCTAGGATTGAGGAGACATGGCGATTATGGCAGAAATTCTTGGATGATTTTGCCCGATACGACGAGTGGCTGGCCACTTCAGAAAAAACAGCGGCTCTTCCAAACTCCTCTAACGTCCTGTACACTGTGGCAAAGGAAGAGCTGAAGAAATTTGAGGTGACTGCTTTTAGATTTATAGCATGATCATTTTAACAATTAAAGCAAGTCAGGATCTGTTCTAAAAGTTTGTGTTTTTGATCGCAAAGGCTTTTCAGAGGCAGGTCCATGAAAGCTTGACCCAACTTGAGTTAATCAACAAGCAATACCGCCGCCTGGCCCGAGAGAACCGCACAGACTCGTCCTGTCGCCTGAAGGAGATGGCCAACGACGCCAATCAGCGATGGGACAACCTGCAGAAGAGAGTGGCATCCATTCTCCGCAGGCTTAAGGTCAAATAAGTGTAGAGCTATTTTAGTAAACCTGAGTTAAGCCAAGAATCACCTTTAACTAATAGTTTCATCAGTTAAAATCCTAAATATATGCGCAATCATCAGAAAAGTTACTGTTTTAATAGAGAAAATGTATCAGAAATCAATGATTTAACTGTGATATGAGGTCGTATCACTCAGGCCTTTCTTCTGTTTCATATTTACAGCACTTTATTAATCAGAGAGAGGAGTTTGAAACGGCAAGAGACGGCATCTTGGTTTGGCTGACAGAGATGGACCTTCAGCTGACCAACATCGAACACTTCTCTGAGTGTGACATTCAGGCCAAGATCAAACAACTCAGGGTGAGCTCATTTAATTCTCACAAACAAATAAAAACACAACATTTTGATTCTGATTGATTCTGACTCTTCAATCCCGCAGTCTTTTCAACAGGAGATATCTCTGACTACAGCCAAAATAGAGCAGATTTTCCACCAAGGAGAGGCTTTGATTGAAAAGAGCGAGCCCCTGGACGCTGCTGTCATCGAGGAGGAGCTGGAGGAGCTGCAGCGCTACTGTCAGGAAGTCTTCGGCCGAGTGGAGAGATACTACAAAAAGCTCATCCGCCTTCCTGTAAGATTTAGCATTTAAAATCTAAAGTAGTCTAGAAGCATCTGGACAAGTTTGTTTCATTTCTAAACCAAACGAAAAGTGCCGTACTCATATGAATCATCTGTGTTTACTTCCAGCGTATAACATTTGGGGGATTGGGTTGTGGTCTTGAAAAAATGGACTTGTTAGCTACCAACTTCAGATTCAACTTTATTACTCCCACTAGGGGCAATTAATTTAATCAATAAGACAACAAACATTAAATAGGCAAACAACACTAAACACACCATTGGAAGAAACCACTGATGTAAAAGAATAAATAAACGTAAAAATGTGAAATAGTCTTAAATATGTTATGAAAAGATGAATAAAAAAATGAAAAGAGACTGAGATTTTAAAGACGAATAGCTGTTGGGATGAAAGATTTTGACACTGATTTGTTTTACTTTATGGTAAAACATAGGGACGTCCCGAAGGCTTGTATTATTAACACTGTTCTTTTCTTTGACTTATCCTTCTTTTAAACTTCTAAAATACCATAAGCTACCAAACAGTTACTTTCTTTATTGTGTTGATATTCCATTTTCCTCTCTTTCTTTAGCTCGCCGACGACGATACCGAAGTGTCATTCTCCGACCGGGAGCTGGAGCTGGACGAGCCCGGGGACTTGTCCGGTGTCCCGTGGAGCGAGCGACTGGGAGACGGTTTCCTGTCCCCTCTTCCCTCCTCGGGACGCTCAGCCTCTCTGGCGGCGCAGCTGCGGACGGAGCGCTCGGGCCGGGACACTCCGGCCAGCGTGGACTCCATCCCTCTGGAGTGGGACCACGACTACGACCTGAGCCGAGGCCTGGAGAGCGCCAGCCGGGTCCTGAGAGAGCAGCAGAGCGAAGAGGGAGACTTCCTGCAGAGAGCGGCTTCAGCCCTGTCAGGTCAGTGTCTGGAGATGTTTAATAATTGTGTAGTATTGGTTCTTTTGCTTCATTGGAAACTTGGGCTTGGACTCTATAAACAAAAGAAACTTGACTCAAATCTTACCCTGTTTAAGGGCTGTTGGCATTTATCTGTCGGACTGAAGGGTTGATATTTCATTATTTATAAAACAAATAGTGATTTCTTTTTTCAAACAAGGCTGCATTGTAGAGCATATCATTCAAATCAAAATATTAATAGTTAAGAGTATCCAGATTTTCTGAAGTTTGATGTCTTAAAACCCTTGAAAAAGAGAAATAATCTTAAATAAATGAGCAGTTTAAACTGTTATTTATTGACATGTCTAACAGCCGGTGAAATTAAAGGTGCACTGTGTAGTTTTTGGCGCTGAACTTAAACACCTACTTTAGCCACACAGTTGTTTTGTTATTATCAAATTCAGCAGAAATAGATCAGATGATGACTTCAGAACATGTTTGCGTCATTGTGTGTTCATATAAGAAAACAATATTTTACCCACTGCACCTTTATGTCTGGTCTGATCCTAAATGTTCTCTCAGTTCTGAATGTATGTACTGTACAATGTTTCTTCCAGATGTAGTGATCCCAGAGAGCCCTGAGGCCTATGTTAAACTAACTGAGCAAACACTGAGGTCCTCCACTGGTAGGCAACAACAACAACTTCCAACCAATTTCGGGGCCAGAAATAACTCACTTTAACGCTCTGAGTGACATGACCTCGCCTGTTCACTGGCTTAACTTTGATTTGTCTTGATTTTCTCACTTTGACAAATAGCGTAATCGACAGTCACTTTTTTCTAACTCTGAGGGATAGGGTCAATTCCATTTATTTTCTTCAATGATCTGCTTCTGCCTTGGGCTGTAGTTTGGCAGAAGTTAAATGGAATTCAACCTAACCCTGACTTCTAACAGGCTTTATTAATTTGACTTGCAGTGTGCTGTGTAGCTAACCCTTGTAGGAATTTTTCATCTACATAACATGTTTAGACCATAGACTGTAAATGAAGATGGACCACACCAGCTCTAACATTTGATAGTTAATAGTAAAGCTGTATTTTAGTGTAAAATAATAGCCAGAAGCCGGAAGAGCTGTGAAAATCTGTACTCAAATAAAACTTCAACAGAGCTGGCCACAGATTGGACTTGTGACTGTCTTTCAGAGTTATTCTTATCTGAAATATAGTTTCTTTTCTCTATTTCTCTATTCTTTGATGAAAATACAAGCCTCATGACTTTTACTGCACATCCACATCCTGATCCCATGGTCCATTTTTATATACAGTCTATGATTTAATCAAGCATGTATATTAAAAATGTTACAGCGGATAACTTTAACATCTTTCAGAGATTGTTGTTTTCTTTCTGTCCATCTTTTCTTGAGCTCCATTTATACAGAGACACGTCCGCCCAGAGAAACAAAGTGGATATTGTATTTTAAATTTGGAAGAAGTAGTACTTGTCATGCTAAATAATAACTTCTGCTGTGGTCCTCTGGGTTAATGGGACCCTAGCTGTTTCCTGGAGCACATTACCACTAATGTTTAAATGCCTTAAATAATTAAATACATAAATGACGGTGTGTGTTGTGTTAACAGGTGAAGTAGCCTCGACAGACTCTCAGCCTCTGGACGTCAGCCGCAGTCGGACACCTACAAGTGCAGAACTGGACGGCTCGTATATGGGATATGTATGTCTTTTCCAAGGATTAAATAAATGTGTTGCACTGTTGTGTGCATAAGCTATAATTTGTGCCCGTTTTATTTTCAGATGCGACTTCTGGGTGAGTGCCGCGGCAGCATCGACACGGTAAAGAGGATGGGATTCGAGTTAAAGGAAGATGAAGATACAGTTTCTGGACTTGCGAATCCCAGCAGCTCAGAGTCTCAGACGTCAGGTAAATTAGATGATACTTTACTACAGTTCTGTTTCATGTTTTAATGTTCGACACAAATTTTCGACTCGATTTCCTCCATTTATTCAGGTGTGATTGAGCGCTGGGAGCTTCTGCAGGCTCAAGACCTCAGCAAAGAGTTACGCACAAAACAAAGCCAGCAGCAGTGGCAGCAGCTGAACTCAGATCTGAACAACGTTTGGACCTGGTTGGGCCAAACAAAGGAGGAACTGGAGCAGCAGCAGAGACTGGACCTCAGCACTGACATTCAGACAATCCAACAACGCATTAAAAAACTTAAGGTAACACAGGATTAATGTACAAACACAAATAACAAGTGACATGAGCGACCAGTTGTAACGACTGGGAGCTGCAAACGACAGGGACAAGGCAAAACCAAACTAGAGATTTTAAACAGGACTTAATGGTCTCTCCAAACACAATTGGCTCAAGCAGAAACTTGAATCTCATACTTATCAAACACAGGGAAGCACCTAATCATTATTATTGTGATTTTGAAGGTGTTATTGCTAAAACACCACTGTAAACCTCACTGCATCCATTATTTATCAAACTGTAACTGCATGTCGACAGGAGCTGCAGAAGGCTTATGACAAGCGCAAGGCCATCGTCCTCTCCATCAACCTGTGCAGCGGCGAGTTCGTGCAGTCGGACTCAGAGGAGTCCCGAGAACTACAGGCCAAACTCAAAGACATGAACAACCACTGGGACAAACTGGGCTCGTCTCTGGAAGAGTGGAGGAGCTCGTTACAGGAGGCACTCATGCAATGTCAAGTACGTAACCGCATTCAGAGCCTGTTTAACCTTTTCTGGTCTCAGTCATTTTAATAAATTAGATGAAGAAGTGATGATAAATGTATTTCTTGGTAGGAATTTCACGAGATGAGCCACGGTTTGCTGCTTTGGTTGGAAAACATTGACCGCAGGAGAAATGAGGTGGTTCCCATTGATCCCATCTTGGACAGCAACACACTCCATCAGCATCATAAGACACTCACGGTAAAAAAGATTAACAAAAGTTTGAATGAATAGTTCAAACAGTGTTCAAAAATGTACTTTCTCTTGTATAATCTCTGCAGCAAATTCGTCAGGAGCTGTTAGACTCCCAGTTAAAGGTGGCTTCCCTTCAGGACATGTCGCTCCAGTTGCTGGTCAACTCTCAGGGCAGTGACTGTCTGGAGGCAAAGGAGAAAGTGCACGTTATTGGGAACCGCCTCAAACTGCTGTTGAAGGAAGTAACCAGAGATCTCCGAGAGCTGGCTAAGATTTTAGACATTACAAGCAGTCAGCAGGTAAGTTATGGGCGTTTAGTTAGATTTAATGGAAAAAAAGAGCTAAATTTATGTTCCTAGGCCTTGTACAAACAGATCCTGAAGCAATTATGTCCCCATTTATTATATCAAAAGCATACAAGGTCAAGAATTCTCCTTTTAAACATGTTTCTTAATCTACAATGTGTTATTTTGACTTTCATCTTTTCTGGTTGTGACAGGATCTCTCGTCCTGGTCATCTGCAGACGAGCTGGACACGTCTGGGTCCCTCAGTCCTGTGTCGGGGAGGAGCACACCGAGTCGACGCCGATCGGTAACAAACACACCTGCAGCAGCTGTGCATTATCACTCATTCAGAAATAGGGTTTTTTGGTGACTTTGCCTTGTTTTGTTGGCGCTGACTTTAACACCTGCCCCGAATGCCCCTCTGAAGGCCACATCCACCCCTGTCATCCCCAGATCTCTCCTCACATCTCTATATTCCTGCTCCTTATCTCTGAATCTCAACATTTTCCAGCCTTTTACACTTCTACATCCTCTCTTAGGTCAAACCTCCCTCAGAGTTAGTCTTTTTCTAACTTTTTATTAGAATTTCTTCTTGTTTTATTTGTGTTCTGGCTTCTTCCTAAACCAAAACTTCTGTCCTGCAAATCTTTCCTTCCTCTAATTTGTCCTGATTTAGTTTGATCTTTTATCTTTTTTTCTGGAAAGGCTGGCTATAATAAACATTACAAGCTAAGTTTACATAAGCTACGTAGAATATGTTGTTTATGTAGAAAGCATGAGACATTTTAATAAAATCAGCGGTTAATAACTGCATTAGTATCAGTCCAAATAAGCATGCCACTGCCTTACCTTGCATAATGTAGCCTCAAAGCACTTCAAAGTTTTACTACACTTTGAAAAAGCCAGACTCCTTAATGTTAAGAAGCTATCACCTTCACTTATGATTTTGTCGCTGCTTTTCTTTTTCTTTTTTATTTTGGGGGATTTCGTTTCATCGAGAGCTTTGTCTTGATTTGCCTGGACTGAAACATACTTTCTTTCTTTTACCCCTCCCCCCTGTTCATTGCAAACAGCAACGGGGCAAAAGTAGTCTGTCACAGCCTGGAGCGTCTGTGAGCAGTCCACTCCGCAGGTACATCTCTGTTGGTTTCTAGCACAAACAGAAGATAATGGAACTCATCCATGACGCACTGGGAGGCCCAACGTTAAGATTTAGATACAACTCTGGAAGACAACAAGCTTTTTGCAATAGTTTTGTTTTTAAAAGTAAAAATTTGAGTTTTGCTTGTGCCGGAGTGGGAGCTCATGACACTGACTTCCATCATCTTCTGCACGTCTAGACACTGTGTGTAGGTTAGGGATGAGCTGAGAGCAGACAGTAGAAGAACAGTGGGCAATGGGATCAGTGGCCGACAAAGGAAGTTCAGCTGAAATGAGGGCTGGCTCCGAAAAGCGTGGCTCATTTGACCTCCTCTTTAGACACTCAGAATACTGTGGTCTAATTGTCTTTAATTGGACACTTTCTAGAGGTTTATCTGTAGATTAATGCATCATTGAAGACAGTTAACTTGTGCCGATACCTTCAAGGACTAACTTTCAAATGACCCTCTTTCAAAGCATGATTAAATTGACTCGACTCCTCTGTTTTGACACAGATATACTCTTTCTTAAGTCAGAATTATCTGCAGTGAACTCCACTAATGCTTCATTAAGTTCACTGCTACTTTACTTACTGTTAGTGTCAATTGCAAATCTACGGTTAACTTGGTAAATCCATATTTAGTTCATTACTAAATCTGATCTATTTTCCAGAACAGTGATCATATGTGGCTCCAAAAACTCGTTCTACTCACGCCACAGTCTCTCAGTCCACTTTCTGCTACTGTCTTTGTGGAAGCCCACATATTGTTGATAAAAGAAGGAATGGTGCAAGGTCTCCTCTCGTCCTCGGCTGCTAATCGCTAATGACAGCTCTCTTTTACTGTAACACGGTATTTCTTCACATCTAACACTCCTGACTCTTGGCTGTTACCGAGCACACACAGTACTTTTTTCTCAAATTGCCGAGTAATGTCTGCAATGAACAATGCAAAGGCTGCGCTCTCTCTTTCTCTCACTCTTTTCTCTTATGTGTGTGACATTTTCTTCTTCTGCTGCTACTTTACTGATTCTCCACCATCTCCCCCGCTCAGTCTGTCATCTGTGAGTCTAGCCTCTCAGGGCTTCATTATAAAGTGGTAAGGGGCACATTTGGTAACAGCATAAAACAACATTAGTCCATTCATTCTTAATCACTGCATTTTCATCACATAATATAGTATTTACCCGACAATCACTGACTGACAATCACTTCCCTTTGAGGCAGATCAAAGACAGTGTTTTCTGAGGGCGATGGTGACTGTAACAAGCGATATTTATATTCAAACTGAGCTGAACTACTTTAATTGCTATGCTTTTCTTGCCTTGGCATGCTTTGCATTTTTCAACAGGCCATGAGCACAAAAAGTCTTTATGAATTGAGGTGTTTAATGCTCATACTTGCAGCATGCCTTATGTCTTTTATCCTAACACACTTCGCAGATGAATGTGAGCTCATAGATGTATTCGTTTGCCTTGGAAAGTGTTATGTGGCTGTTTGTTAAATGTGTTTATCCCCTCTCAGACGGCATGGAGTTCACAATGTTGAAGCCGACATTGTCTTGAACCATGTTGGGAATGTCACTGAAACACAGCATGGCGGCCCTGACATGTAGACGTCTTATTTGGATTGAAAAATATAAGACAACACCCAGAAAATAAAGAGAGAGATATTAAATTAGGAGCTGATCAACTTAATGGAGTTTATTCATTCAGACAAATTCAATTTTGTAAATTAGTTTTTTGGCAAACTTCAAAGAACTGTTAAAACTGTCATATTGTTTTATAGAGATGTGAAATTAGCAAATAGTGTAAGGACTATATGTAGTTTCAAACCCAAAATACTGCAGTACTCTGAATTACAATTTACTGTGGCTTAGTGTACAAACTTGAAAATCCGGAGCCAAAAAGCTTTCTTAAATTGTGCAACTTGTAGCTAATGTCCATTACACAACCTTGGATTGGGTTTGTGTGGGATATAGTTTGTATTTTCAAGTCTTAACCCTCCCTGGTCACATAATGTATCACATCTTCTCACCTGGGTAGTAAAAATAAAACACGCTTTATTAAATTTGCTGGGTTTTTAGTCATTCTAATACACAGGTAGCATTTATTGAATCTTGCACATCCCAGTAAGTTGTTTCTAAAGAACAAAACTATTTATGGTCCTTTTAAAACAACACAGAACAGCCAGCAGAATGATTGTGTGTTTTTAATGCCCTTGTATGACGTAACTAAAAGTGAGTCTGTGCTGCGTTTGTTTGCGAGCAGGTCTCACAGCGACGTTGGGTGCGCTTCCTTCCCTTCTGATGGGGATGGGACGTCCTGGTGTCGGAGGTTCCTGCGGCGCGTCCTGTGGGTCGCTCTGCCGTTCCAGCTCGTCCTGCTGCTCTTAGTCGTCTTAGCCTTCATGCTGCCGATGTCGGAGGAGGACTACTGCGCTCAGTCCAATAACTTCGCCCATTCTTTTTACCCGATGCTCAGCTACAAACACGGACCGCCGCCGGTGTAGGCCGAAGGAAGGAGCGGCTCTTTTCAGTATTTCCACTTCAGCTCGAATCGTATTGAATTCCCTTTAATGGTTGATAATGGACGTTGGAAGCGAAACTACAGTATATCCATTTGTCCATCTCTTTTTTTGTGTAGCACATTTATAAGATTGAGCTTTTAACTGTGTGCTGCTGTGTCAACTACGGGGCATCTTTATTCTAACAAGACTGAACAAACCTGTCTCTTCCCAGTGCTCTGTACATGTCGTATGTCTTCGAAGAGCAATGAATAGCACCAAAGTCTGAACTATAGCCTGTGAATTTGCTTGTAACTGAAATTTGTACAATAACATTTAATATACCTTACATTGCAATTATTTTTTTACCTGTATTTTGGCATGCAGTCACAAGGTTTGCTTTCGAATTACATCCCTCACCGTCTGCCCATTTTTAACTCATTTGAGCCACGTTGTGTGTTTTAAAATCAGAAACTGAACCTTTAACGCCGGTCATTCATAACGTTTGTACATTTTATTTTTTAACATGAAATATGACTGTGAGATTATGACATAGAACTATTGTATATTTTGTATGACTGTCATTGAGTATCAAATGTATAACAGTCTGGCATCATGTAACCTGTATATAATGGAAAAGTATATATATGAAACTGTATGTACATGCGACCAGAAACAATGAATGCCAAATCCTTATTTTGATACAAGTCTTTTATTTCAGTTTATTTCAGATTTTAAAGGTGCAGTGTGTAATCCAACCAATAAAAATAGGTCAGATGATGATTAGTCATAAAAATAGAAACACAAATCATACAAAACAAAATCAATAATAGTTTGTGTGGTCATAAAAGAGCTCATTCTGTCCACTGTGGGCAACAGGAACAAAATAAAAGGCTCCTTCCACTGTGTTTTTAATAGAAACAAATGCAAAGCCAGTTATTTTGATGGAGTTACAGGTTACAGGTTTAGTTGTACAATGCACCTTTAAAAGCACAAAACTTCACACTAAGTTTCGTGGAGGACAGCAGAATCACGTAGGCCATGAGACCTAGAGGTAGAAACGTCCAGAGAAGAGTCTGGACGGTGCTGGTTTTGGGAGCTGGATCTGGATCTCTGGTGAGCAGGACAGAACCAGGACCTACTGTCACAATGGTGCAGGTGATGATGGTGATGGTGAAGATGAGTCTCCAAGAGTTGGAGGATCTCGTGATTAGGGACGTCCGTAGAGGAGGTATCTAAACCGAGCATCTGGGAAATATCTGTCCGGAAATCAAACAACTGAAGAAAAGGGAAGATAAGTTAATGTTAAATAGGAACAAACAAGTCAGACGTGAACTGTATTTTCCACTTGAAATCCCCGTCCCGTTACCTCTCTCTCCCTCTCGGACATCAGCACCAGGCTCTGTCTCAGGGAGCTGAGCTGCTGCTGGTCCTCCTGGGTTTTCCTCTCTTTGTTTTCCAGGTCAGAGGTCACCGTCGTCAGCCTCTTTTCTACCTTGGCCTTTCTGTCCTCGAGCTGATCCAGCTTCTTCTTCTGCTCCTGCACGGTCTGATTCTGCTCCATCACTTTCAACTTAGTGCATCAGACACAGCACACAGACACAGTGTTTGTGTTTAGAGAAAGAAGTCGATTTTTTATTTTAGAAAGGATTTATTTTCGAAACTATAAGACCCATATTCATATAGATGCTAACGCTCTTACAGTCTTTATGGATACGGGCCCAAATGCTTCATAAAACATCTTTTAATCATCTAACTGGCTTTACAGGACTTGTGTCTCATTACATTAAGCACAAAAGCACAAGACGTTAAGCAGTAAAGATTCCTCTGGATGGAGTTTGTGTCCGAACCCCTGTGCCCTCTACCTTCAGCTCGTTGGTGTGGGACAGCTGGGCCTTGAGCTCAGTGGTGGACGAGCGTGTGGCCCTCAGCTCGTTCTGAAGACGCTCCACTCTTTTCTGCAGTCTTTTGTTTTCCAGCTGAGCGTCGTCTCTTTGGACGGCCAGCGCTGATCTGCTCCTTTTCTCCTCCTCCAGATCCAGAACCTTCTTCCTCAGCAGCTGAACGTGCAGGCCTCTGCTCTCCAGCTGCTCTTTCTGGGACTTTAACTTTGGGAAGAAGGACATGTTTATCACAAGTCACGAATACTATTCTCCCCTTAATAGGATTTAAGCAGCTTATTTGTTCCTTTATTGAATTATTCTCCTCTTATAGTCTTTTGACTGTGTGCCATCATAGTTATACAACCCAGCATTATTATATTAAATGTTGGACAAGCTAAATCTATTAATACTTTATACTGGTGCATTATTTTTCTAAAAAGGTAATGAAATTGCTTATAATCCATTTATCTAGTTCCCTTTAAAATCAATCCACTTAACAGAAACAGTGAATATTACAGAAGACACAACAATCAAACTGTATAATCACAAATATCCAGGAAAAACTATATGCAATTTGGCACTGTTTACCACAGAATCAGAGCTGCGTAAGATATAAATATTCCCTTGAACCCCATTTGCTGCATCTCAACCTCCAAATGACCCAAAATGTATCTTAAAAATCTGTAATTCTGCTCAGTCTTAGTAATGTTATGTCATAATTACCTTTCTCTGTAAGCTGTAGGTCACTGATTTGCTCTCCACTAAAGCAGATCCTTCCTGCTTCACCAGCTGCTCTGCTCGAGACCGGATGAGTTTTAGCCTCATGTCGAAGCCTACGTCCACAGCGATAGCATCCACCTTCAAAGTCTCTGAGAGTTGCTCCAGAAACTCCTCGTACTGTAAAAGTAAACAGGGGTTAGCGCCAATTCATCTAAGAGTCTTAAGCTGTAAAACCTTCAATGACCTGTTGTTTGTCGAGTCGTAGTCCGTCTCGGTGCAGGTCCACCGTCAGCAGCTCGGTCTCCAGTCTCTGCAGTCTCTCCCTCAGATCCTGGACCTGCTGCTCGGCCAGCGCTGCCCTCTGCTGAGTGTTGTGATGGAGCTCTGTCTGCTCACTCAGCTCCTCAGCGACTCGACCCAGCCTCGCCTCCATCTCTGACACTGTCTGGACAACGACAGCAACAAATGAAATGTTTACCTGGGGATACACTTGGAAAACATACACGCTTTAAGTTTATTTTCAGTCAGCCCAAGGACAAACCAAATGACTTTGTTCATTTGATTGTTTGGGTTTACTTTGTTGTATACTTTGGCTGTTTGATGAAAATGGAAAGTAGAAATTACACTTTACAATCAGGCTTATGTTAGAGAACGAAACAAATTGGAAATGTCCTTAATTTATGGGAATAAATAAACCATTTGACTCATAAACCATCCACTGACCTTATTGCAGATCTCATCGGTGTTCAGTAATATGTCATTCTCTGTCGGCAGGATTGTGTTGGTCGAGTCTCGTTGCAGGATAGTCACCATTTTGTTTAAAAACCTCTGCAGTCTGCCCTGAGCTGCCTGTGTCTCTGTTTGGCTGCTCTGTAGCTTCCTCTCCAGCTCCTCCACCTGTTTCTCCAGACACAGAGATTCCCTTCGAGCAGCGTCTATCACCCTTTTACCGGCTTCGAGCTGTTCTCTCAAGGTCTGCTTTTCAGATTCAATGCTTTGCTTCCCAGAAATGAGGGCATCGTATTCCTAAAAACAAACCAATCAGTGGTTTAATACAGGGCCATAAATACAGGTGTTGAAGATGATAGAGTTGCACATTAACCGTGACTAAGAGTCTAGACCAGTGCCTTTACAAGATACCTGCTCTACTCTCGATTTCAGACAGATATGGCCAGACTAAGCCCTCTATAAGTTCTGAGACTGGAGATTTCATGACTGTTGCTTGATATCTCTTCCGGCGTATACACACTGGTCTTGTTCTTCTCTATCTCACTCTGACACGGTCTTAAATTTAGTTTAGATCCATAAAAATCTTGGTCTTGTCTCAGTACAATCTGGAATGAGACACGACATGGTCTAAGTATGTGTGATCTTGACCGCAACACTACATTATAGACACAAAAATAGAAACTTTCCTCGATTGGCTTTTAAGATAGAAGTCCTCTGTGTGGGTGAGATCATGTTCCTGTCATTTACTCATTGAAAAAACATTTTATCTTAAACATTAAAAACACAAAAACCACGCTAAAGTGCTCAAACCAGAACAGTGTACAGCGAAATGTACTTAGACTGCATTGATGCCTTAGCAACAACCTTACACAAATGGTTTCACACCATATATAAGGTATTAAAACAAGAACATCCTGTAAAGCTCTTCAAAAAAAATAATCTAAAAATATAAACTAAACAATCACTTAAAGATATTACTGTAATATTGTTGAGTAGATACAAATAAGAATAGTCTTGGAGCTCCACTTTCTGCTCTACTTTATAGTTTTAAAGTCATGCATACCACTTTAAGTGAATCTAGAGCTGATGCACTGCTGGCTGCCTTCCTTCTCTCTCGGTCCAGCTCTGCCACCAGCCTCAGGACCGTCTCTCTGCTGGCTTTACAGTCGAGCTCACAGGACTTCACACTCTCCTCCAAAACAGCTATCCTCATCTTCAGCCTCTCCTTCTCATTGGACGGGTCAGTCTGAAAATGCAAGAGTGTCATGAACAGAGTCAGTCAGACAAGACACTGCATTAAAAAAGTTAGTGTGACATTTGGCTTTTGGTTTATTATCTATTGAGACATCTTAGACTTTTATATACAGTCCATTGGGTTAATTAAATGTCTATTCTTATCATACCTCTTCAGGGGACTCCATAATTAGTTGTGTTGCAGGTTTAGTGAACTTGCTCTGTCACTGTTTTATGAAGTCTCCAGGCAACACCAAACACAAGCTCTCTCAGGTTTCACCAGAGGGGGCGCTGCAGCACAGAATTTAAAAACGCTCCAAGAAATCACTGTAAAATTGAAATATTTAAGAGATGTTAAAATATATCATTATAGATATATAGGCAGCTGTATTGATCAATGATGGTGAATGTAAAAAGACTATTTTAAATGCTGAAGGTCAAGTTGATGGAAAATACTTACAAATTATCTTTCCCTAATTTTTGACTTGCAGGAGCTCTAGATACAAGCATACATAAATACATACATACATACATACATACATACATACATACATACATACATACATACATAGCACAACATTTACAGAAAAAGTAATAAAGAAGCAGCACAAAAATTGCCACAAAATTTCATCACAAAAAGGAGTTATTAATTTGTTATAATATTGTCAATATTTGGATTAAACTGCGTTACACATTTATTGGGAGCGTTATTTTCAATGCTGTAACACTGCATGCTTTTATTTTGTTGTTTTAATTAACCTCTTTTCAAACAAATAACAGGTAGATAGAAATAGATTGAGTACTCAATGTCATATGTGGTTAAAACGTAAAATTTTACTGGTAGCATAGACAACCTATAATAGTAGCATTTATATTCCTAATTTCAAGAAACAATCACGTAAATAATAAGCGGTGTTGTGCCTGACAGCCCAAACATAGGGCTCTGGTACTCATTGACAAACCCGGAAATGATGCAATAAAACGTAATAAGCAAACACGCCTCCTCGATCTGTCATGCAGCTTGTCCTGTAGCAACAAATATCTGCACAATTTCATTCACGCTTCTTTATAAATCAGTTCGCTACGTTTAAAGGACATTTTAATGTAAAGTGTGGCTCTTTGTGTGGCGCGTTGTGCCGCTAACTTTACAGGTAAGCTACATGCTAACACACTGAGCTAACCATGGTGTTCTCACTAATGTTGACTTGGACCATTGACAGAAGGAGCTGATCCTAATTTTACTTTTGGTTAAGACTCAAAAAAGAACAGTTTGGAGTAGTATTTTAATTTGTGCATTTTTCTACTTTACCCACTGGGACATATGTGACTATTATAGCAAGCTAGTAAGCATACTGTTTAGTTCATTTTAGGGATTTTTTTCTATCTGGATAAACTTGATTGATGCAAACTGAGTCTTTGATTTATGTTATTTTAAATACTATTGAAAGCTCTTTATGTCCATATGGCCTTAATGCTGTCCTATGATGTCTTACATTAATTTCTGTGTTATAGCTCACCTGTTCTGGACCTGTCTGTGGGAGGATGCTTCTCCGGACTCTGTGGTCCAGAGTGGGACTTCTTCACTCTGCAGAGACGAAGCCTCTTTGTCTTTTTGCCTCATCCAGTCTCTCCCAGTCTGTCCCATTTCACAAATATGAACCAAAACACAGGACTTCCTCCAGCTGCTCTCTTTCACATATGTCTTCAAGGACAAAACACATCGGGTCTACTTTAGCTCCTTGTAAAACTCTCAGAAGTTCTTTATTACTACACCCTGCATTATTAACAAAGTGTCAGAGTGAACAGAGTCACTTGTACTCGACTGATCTTGTAAAATCTGTGTTGAAATCGACTATAAACCCTCCCGTGGTGCCTGCCAAAAGAGTTCCTAAAGGACCAAGAACCAAGCAGCCATCCAGAGCCAACCAGCCTTCACAACACGAGGACCAGGTATTTCAGCCAGGCACCAAATGACTGGTGGATATTGTCTTTAACTTATCATCTGTTATTTGTTGATGTGTTTCCCTGTAGGATATGATGCAGTGTATAGCATTTGCAACAGCAGACCAGTACCATTTACCAACACTCTGCCATGACCTGGTTGGAAATGGTTTTCAGGAGATTGACTTACCACGAGGTACAGTTTTATGATAACTTAAAGAAGAACAGGGCAATGGGTTAAAAAAATGAATAACTGCATAGATCCTCTAATCGATATCTCTCCCAATTGTAACTATAAAGCTATAATATGTAGGATAATTAAGTAAGATAATAAGTAATAATAAAATACAGCAAAACTTTATGACAAATGACTATAGTTCAGTCAAAAGCCAGAAAGAATATAAGTAGACTTTTAAGTAATAGAAGGACAAAAAGAGAGGATACTGAACAGTTGGACAATCTTGCACATCAAGCCGTTAATGATCCATTTTTAGTTTAAAGTCATGTTGCCAAGCCCTACTTCAGAGTGTGTTATCTTAATACTCCGGGGAAACTCTAAAGTGCTTTTTGAAAAATGTAATTTCAGATGCCTCCAATGTCCTTGTGATAAGCACAGAAATGTCTGCAAAACCTGACGACAATGCTCTGATGTTCTTCTTCAGGTACAGTGTATATCTGTTCATATTTTTGTGTGAGAATAAATATGACATAATGATATGTTGTCTTTGTCGTTTTGGGAAACATTGTTGCTGAATGGAATTTTTAATCTTAATTTTAGAGAAGGCTCAGTAATTTTCTGGAACGTTGAAGAAAAAACGGTAAATACTAAACTCAAATATTGTCTTAAATGCCTTATCATACATCAAAGAATAGTGTTGATCTGAATCAAATGTAGTTGCGCCAAAGCCTTTGATGTTTTTATCTTTGCAGATGAAAAAAGTGTTGCGGATATTAGAGCGTCATGAGATTCAGCCGTATGAGGTGGCATTAGTGCACTGGGAAAATGAAGAGATCAACTACGCTTTGGGAGAGTATGTAAACTAGGCTTAAGATATCTTATTTTTCACAGTTTTACTGATTTTTTCTCTAAATGTTCTTCTTCCTTCAGGGGAAATACAAAACTGGAGCGTGGCAATTTTATTCTGAGTGACCAGATGGATCAACAAGAAGCTGTTTTAGAGAAATTTGCTTTTTCAAATGCACTATGTTTGTCAGGTATGCACATTGATTCTAATGCTTTGTTGTTTGTTTTCTTCCTCAAACCTTTGCTTTTCTTGCAGTGAAGCTGGCGATTTGGGAGGTGGCATTAGACAACTTTGTGGAGTCAATTCAATCAATTCCAGAGGTACAGTAGGCGCTAAGAGCCAGCAGCTCCAACCACTGAATAATTGATCTTGTCTGTAATGTTGTGAGAGTGGGGCATGCATGTGAGATGGATTCTCCAAACACATCAGTAATGCCTAGAGCTCTAATTTAGTTTTTTCCCTCAGACACTGAAGTCTGGAAAAAGGGTTAAGTTGTCCTCTGCAGAGGTTATGCAGAAGATAGGAGAGCTTTTCACACTGAGGTAAATTCACTTTTCTTTAAATAGGGGTTAATGACTCTATTATAAGTTTTCTATTTTAGTGTGAACCCTCTTTTACAGAAAACCTTTTCTTTCCAATTATTACGGAAAGATCACCTTGGGACAATGAATTTGATTTTGTCAATTCACTTTGCCTCTGCTGATTAAATAGGGATCATATAGAAAGACAGTCAATCCTTCTCAGTAAAAAATCTTTTAATTTTCTTTATATGACAGGCACTGTATAAACCTGAGGTCAGACCTGCTCATGACGCCTGACTTCTACTGGGACAGAGAAAACCTGGAAAAACTTTATGACAAGACCTGCCAGTTCCTCAGTATTAACCGCAGAGTCAATGTAAATAAATCACATTTAGCTCTAATATGACGTACAATTAAATGTTTCTAGTGTTAAAGTTGTTCATGAACTTGTTGTTTTAGGTGGTGAATGAAAAGCTGGAGCACTGCACACAGTTAACAGACCTGATGAGGAGCCATTTGAGCGAGAAGCACAGCCTAAGATTAGAGTGGATGATAGTCATCCTCATTACCATCGAGGTACAGGATCACACTATGACTGATTGAAATAATCTCATTTTAGACTAATGTACATTTTACTTCTTCTGCAGGTGATGTTTGAACTTGTAAGAATGATTTTCTGAAATGCTCTTTGCACAAAAAAGAAGAATTCTGCACTAAACAAAGGTATTCTGCCAAAAGAGCAGTTGTTTTCTGAAAACAACTGTTAAAGTGAACCTAAACATTTTGAATGTCTTACTGTTCATTTTATACAGTATGAAACATGCATACATATACATATATATTTTTTATAATTGTAGCTTTACTGTATATTAAAGCTGTCATCAAGTATTACATTTTATGGTAATAACATTGGTCACAACAATCATGTAATTACAGTTTTGTGTGCTAGTATATGAAGAAATAACATATTGGTTTGACATGAGGGGAAACTCTGTAAATCAAGTTTAGTTTGAAAGACTATTTTCCATATCAGTAGAAAAATAATCTCTCCATACTCTTTTTCTGTGTTGTGTTGTGAATGAAAATGTGGTAAATACACCAGCTGCAAGTGCAATGTTCACAAACTCTACAACACATCAGTACAATATACTGGTATTTATTGAAACAAAAACAAATATTTCATTAATAAAACTTTGCTTTATGAACAAAGGTAACAAAGGCTTATACCTTATTTGTCTCATTTCCATGAAAAGCTGTTTATGAACTAAGTTTGCTCACTTTGTTGAAATTTACAAAAGAAAAGGAAGACAGGGCATTGGTTATGATTAAGGCTTTACAGATTACAATAACTATGGTTTATGACAGATGCACACATGTTGGAAATAAAACCGTTTGAATTATATACTTATTTTAAACTGAACATTGTCATGCTCCGGGTTAAAAATGTAGAAAAGGTAGGAGCATAAGCAGTATGCTCCGAGGCTGTTATAATGTACAATGTAATATACAGCAGTGTAATATAGTGTCAGTGTTCTCAGCTGAAATTAATTAAAGAATAACTGAGAAAAGATGACATAATGTTGCAGTATCTACATAAATTAGTTAGTACTCTGTATTTATTTCAGCAAATATGCATCTTTTTAATCTTAAAATGTTTACCATCAGTGGCAGACAATAGGTTAATAAAACTCTAGACATAAATTACTTTTAAATGCAATATTTTGTATACAAAAGGCACATGAAATGCATAATGAAATAAACAAGAGATAATTAAATTACTGGAAGAGGCCACAGTTTGGAGGATGAGGTTCAGTGTCAAACTTTGTACCCCCTGAGAAATAAGCACTTATTTCAGTTAATGCTTCTCAGTCACATAATGTAATGTTTGTGGCACAAATGTGATTAATGGAAGTTAGTAAGAGCCCAATATAAATAAGTTTAAATTCAATTTAACTTTCTTTATACCAGTGGAGACATTAAAAAACTGCATGTTGTTATCGCAATAATCAACGTAGTTATTGCATATCGCATTTATGGTGCACTTATTAGTTTTGTCCCGTTAATTCAAAACCAGTTCTTGACCTGTATTTACTGCACACTCAGAAAAGGTGCAAACTAGCTAGCATGAAATCTGCATTTAACTCTGCAGTTGCCATGTGTATGTGGAGGTTAGGTGTTTTGACAGGGTTGGATTTTCAGCACACACTTGTTCAAGGTGCATAAGCTACTACTCTCTATTACTACTTGGTTAACATAGAAATAAAAATGCCACCTCCAAAAACAGAAAAAAGTTAGCCAAAATTATCGAGTCACTTACTTCTCCTGTAACTTTATATTTATTAATAAACTTTTGGTTGTTTTAAGGTGCAATATGTTGATTGACTGATTCCTTTTCTTTAGCAGCTTTTTCATGGGCTTCAGCAAAAGGTCTTTGTTGATGATTGTTCAACCTAAAGAAGAAATAGAGCTCTGAATGAATTTGAATTTTCTAGCTTAAAATATGTGTTAAGTATAAAAGCAGACTTACCTGTAGGTAACGGTAAGTCAGGTGGATTAATCCCACTCGGTGGTAGAGACAGCTGCAGGTGTTATTTGAGGATCTTCAAGTGCCACAGTAAAATCCTCCCCTTCGCTCTCAATGTCACACTTTAAGCCTGTTTTGTTTATGTCTTGATTAGTTTCATCTCCTGGGGCCAATTCAAACTCTTTTGGCTCCTGAAAGTAATCTGGCTGACTTTCAAAAGATTCCTCAATATCAGAAAGAGGCATCGCCGTTTCTTCTGGAGCATCAATATTTTCTTCTGCGTCCATCCACACGTCCTGGTCACAGTCGTCCTCTGGTTCTTTTATTTGTTCTGGCTCTTCAGAAACAACTGGATGGCACAAGAATACCTCTCTGTTCTCAGTTTGCTTCACTGGTTGTATTGACTCGTCGGGGATCACCACTTCTGTTGATTTGACTTCTTTGACTGGCTCCACCTTTTCCACCGACTGGATGTCCATCAGGATTGGTTGGTTCTGAGTCACTGCTGTCTCCACGGATGTTTTTTGTTCAACTGGTTCCTCTGTTTCCGCTGACTGGATGCCCACATCCATTAGTACTGCCTGGTTTTTAATCACTGCTCTGTCTATTGAATCTGTCTGAACAGGTGGCTCTGTCGTCTGGACCGCAGCCTCTGACGACTTCGTCTCAGTTTCTGATCTTTGAGGGTAATTTATTGGTTTGCTTGGTTGGGTTTCCTCTACAGCTTGGACTCCCACCTCAGACATCTCGGTTGGTTTTATAGGCTCAGTTCTTTCAACTGGAGGTGCTGCTGGTGTTGAAGGTGGTGTAGCTCTTTCTGGAGGTGCTGCTGGTGTTGAAGGTGGTGTAGCTCTTTCTGGAGGTGCTGCTGGTGTTGAAGGTGGTGTAGCTCTTTCTGGAGGTGCTGGTGGCGGTGAACTTGGTGAGGTTGGTGTCCTTGTCTGCCCAAACTGTATATTGAGCTTGAATTCTAAAGAAAGGCTGGAGGGTGACTCTACATTACCGATGGATGAGATTATGCCAGTGTTTTGAGGGACTGCTACTGCAGTATTACTTGGAGTAGAAACCTGATTTTTGACTGAGTGTTGTTTCTGAGCTTCTTTGATTTCTTCATCCATCTTTGTAAGCACTTGGTCTTTAGTTGTGATCATAGAGTCACAAGAGGGAATGGCGAGCTCTTTGTCTGGTGTCTTGATAGATTTTTGATCCTCTTCACTTGATTTGCTGTCAACTAAATCACTTGGCTCTTCTGTATCTTCTGGTTCAGCCACTGGTTTGAGTTTCTCTGGTTCAATTTCCTTCACATGTTGAATAACTTCTCGAATGGCCACTTTGTCTTCCTCAGTAACTATCTCTTGTTCAATATTAGAAATAGCTGAGTGACTGTCCACTTTTTCAAGCGTTTCATGGCAAATGTGAATAACCTCTTTGTCTTCTTGTACCCCTACTTCCATCATTGTGTCCACACTTGTTTCTGCTGATTGGATATCAACTTCGACCACTTGGACTTGGATATGGTGATTGTCCTTCAGCTGCACTGATGGAGCATGCATTACCACCACTGAGTTGCCTTCCTGTGCCGTCTCAGTCGTATTGTCCACGACCAGAGGCGTTGTCATCTCAACTGTCTCCTTGACTTCCTGCTCACTTGTGACTGTGCCTAACGTCGGTTCATGCATTTCAGATGTTGTCTCTATGAAAACATCTGGTATTCCTGATGCCACGTCTTGAAAACTGCTTGTAGTGATTTGTGCCACCACTGCGTGTTGAACTATAACAGTCCTTGTTTGTGGGGCTAAAATGTCCTCTTCTTTTTCTCCTTGAAGATCGACTTGCTTGACTTCATTGAGGTGTGCCTCATGTTTGGGTTCTTCAAGAATCTGTGCACTGTCAACACATGGTATTGATGTTTCTTCAGAAATCTTTTCATTGTCTACGGCTGTTTTCTGCAGTACAAGATCTGGGATTGAAGCAGTAACGTTTTGTGGAGTGCATGTGGTTTCTTGTGGCAGTGCAGCGTGTTCGACTTCAACAACCATGGTCTCTGCACAAGCCAGTTGCTCTTCCTTTTCTCCTTCAATATTGTCTTCCACTTCACTAACATGCACTACGTGTTTTGGTTCCTCAATAGTAACTAGACGTGTTTCTGCAGTTTCTTCAAGGTCAACTGCGTTTTCAAGTTCTAGGGCAGTACTTGGTTCCTCATGAACAGAAGATACATGAACTGCAGCTAACGTTTCAATGTTGTCAGTAACTTCATGGCTCTGGTCCACTTGTTCAACCTGCACTTCTACAGGTAAAGCACCAGTCTGGTCCTCGTTTATGTCTAAAGCTTGATCCAGTTGGGAAATTGCTTCACTTTCACATTCATCTGCTGTAGACTCAATGATTTGTCCAGTTTGGGCAACAGGAATATCTTCTGGTATGATTTCTTTTTGATCATCAACACTTTCTTCCCCCTTTGGCGTAACTGCACCCACCTCATTTTCTGTTGCAGTGTTTTTTTCTTCAGGTTCCTGTGTTGGAGCTTCCAGGATTGGTTGTTCTTCCAACTCAACTCTGCCCTCGTGTTTGGATTCATCTGCAGTTACAGCTTGTTCTGGTATGGCTTGTTCCTTAACTTCTACTTCTGCCTCCTTATTGGCTTCATCGTTCACTGCAGGAACTTGTCCGTCCTTTGAGTCTTGATCATTGTCACCAGTGCTTTCTCGTCCAGGTTCATCTGTAGCTATATCTACAGTGGGTTGTTCTTGCATTGCTGAGTCCGTCACACTTTCTTCCTCTAGTACTGCTGCCGTTTGGACCTCCTCCTCGGGCGATTCTTGGCTTTCTAGTGAAGGTTCTTGTGTGTCCTCTATATTTGTGTCAATTTTAACATCATCTTCTGCTTTAGCCTCAACCCTTGCATCAGTGAGGGTCTCTGGTGCTTCTTGATGTTGATCAGAAGCTGGTTTAATTGACTGATCTTCTGCTACTTCTTTTTCTACCTCAGTAGCACCCTCAGGCGTTTGAACAGGTGTCTCTTCTGAAGCTGCATCTTGATCAGTTTTAGCCGACGTTAATAGTTGCTCATTTATCTCTTCAACTTCCTGCTTGGCCTCTTCAATATCCTTTTCCACTGCAGTATCCACTCCCTCTTTCGGTAACTCAATCTCTGAAGAGGTTAGCTGCTCATCTTCATTTATTTCTTTTTGTTCTGTCAATAATTGATAGATTGCCTCATCTTTTTTCTCCAACAAAGATTCACCTTCATTACAGTCTGTTCTTGTTATCTCTACTTCTACCTGATGGCTCTCAAGTGGAGAAACTTCATCTGGGAGAATGTCTTTTCTTTCTTCTGTCAAAATCTCTTCTGCCTCTGTGATGAGCATGTCTGCATCGATTTCTACTGAGTGAAATTCCTCCCTGGAAACCTCAGACACAATGTCTGTGGAAATGGCATCTTTGAATTCAGAACACTCTGACACAGCAGCTTCAACAAGTTCACCAACTTCATCTAGTTTGTCAACATGTAGTCCAGTGTCCATGCCAGATGCATCCGATTCTTTTTCTACTTCCTCTTTTACACACGATTCAGGGGTTTGAGGAGTAACTGAACCTGTTATTCTTTCTGAGTCTAGATCTTCTGAATGAACGGGGATAGCTTCTGGTGATGTAGAAATAGTCTCAACAACTTGCTGCAACAACACCTCTGTTTCCTTTACGTCATACTCTGCAGGAACTGGTGTCGCGTTGCCAGATGTTTTTGATGAATCTGATAACTGTGAGACCGCAGATAACATTAGCTCATCGGTTTCATCTGCCATTGTTATATCTACAAGCTCTGGCGCAGTTATGGCTTCAGATGTAATTTCCACCATGTCTTCTGCTATTGTGTCGTCTTTGGCAGCCTCCTCGGCCACTGAAGCTGGAGTAGCTCCAGTCTCAGTGATTACACCCTCCTCTGGGATGTCACTTAGCTGTTGATACTTGCTGAATTCTGTAAGTTCGTCAGGTTCTTGATGTAAAGCAGGAATTACAGGTGTCTTGATTTCCAAAGTGATTTGATGCTCTTGGACTTCCTGTACAAAGGTTTGGGAAATTTCAAGGACTTCTTCTTGATCAGTTTCTTCCTGGTGTTTGTCGTCTGATAGCTGACTTTCGTCGTCAGTCTGTGTGACTGCTTCTGTCTCAGACTTGTCAAACTCTGACAACGGGACCACAGCTGGTGTTTCTGAGTCTTCCTCCATAGACGCTGCCTCCTTTTCAGCCTCATCCGAAGATAGTTGATCCGGCTTTTCCTCAGACTTTCTCTTTTTACGACCTGGAAGTAGTTTCTTTATCGAAAACACTGACTCGTCTTGCGTTGCTTCACTGTCTGACTGTGCATTATCTTTACTCTCCTCATCATCTTTGGCTTTTCTTTTCGGTGTGACAAGTTTCTTAAATGATCTCCAAGTTGAGCCACTCTCACTGTCTGACGGGCTTTCTGCCTGTTTTGGAGCCGAAGTAACAATATCCCCCTCCGTGCCTTCTTGTTTTTGTTGCGTTTCATCTTCAGAGTCGGACGTTTTTCGGCTTCTTCTCCGCCCCGAGCCACACAAAACTGCCTCCCATGAATGGGACGAGTCTTTTCTCTTCCTGCCTTCTTCTGTGCTGTGATCTGATATCTGTTGCTCTCCTTCCCTTGGCTTTGGCTCCTCCACTGCAGCTGGGACTTGTGTTTCTTCATTGCTTAAGGACGGCCTCTTCAGATTCCTTTTTGGCGTCAAGAGTTTTTTAAATGTTGCCCATGCGCTCATCTCTTCTTCTGGCTCTGCAGCTGGAGGCGCAGGGCTTTCTTCAACCTTCACCTGCTGCTCTGCTGATTCTGTTGACGCCACGAGCTGATCTCCAGTGTGTTCTCCAGAATCAGACAGTTTTCCATCACTCAATCGCCTGCCTTTTGGTCTTTTTGAGCGTCTCTTAAAACTAGACCCTGACAGCAGCCTTTTGAGCGGACTTGCCTGGATTTTGTCTTTCTCTTGAGAACTCGTCATTTCTGGTTCACTTTCATCAGTTTGGTCTGTGGACGGCAATTTTCCTTCAAGACCATTATCTGTGACTTCTAAAGACTCTTTTGCTTGAGCTGGTTCTGCAGGCACATCTTTACATTCATCTTGTCCTGCCTCAACATTAGGACTAGTCTCCACTGTTTCTTCCTGTTCTCCTGTTGCAGCTGCATTATCCTTTTTACTCATATCTAGAAGCTCTTTATCAGCTTCCTCTTCTTCTTTCTTCTTCTTTCGTAGACTCGAGAAGATGCCTGTTGTAAAAAACCTTTTAATTGGCGAAACAATCTCCTCCTCTGGGTTAGATGACGATTCTTCAAGATCCTTATTTTGGTCGGCGTCTTCGTCCATAGTGACATTGGCCTCTTTGTCTTCAATATTATCTGAAACTTCTTCTTTTGTCTCAGTTGTCTTTTCCTCTGCGGTTTCAGGTACATCCTCGGACGTGACGTCTGTCAGCGTAGGACACGTCGTCGAATCATTGTCCTGTATTACGTTCAGATCAGTATTTTGTTCAACATCCTCGTATTTGGTCTCGCTCGCAGTTTCTTCAACATCTTCCAGTTTGTTTGCATCCTCCTTCTCGGCCTCATCTTCGGTTTTATCAGCCGAGCCTCTTTTTACTGTCAGTTTCAAACCTATGTTACTGAAAAACTTCCTAAAACTTTCATTAATGTCATTCTGCTTGGCGTCCATGTTGATTATTTCAATAGGTTCCTCTTCATTAGCGTCAGGAAGCTCCTTTTTAATCATTTCCACATTTCCTACTTCTTCAGGAGCTTTGTCGGTCTCTGAAGTGACTTTGTCTTGAGAGATGACGGCTGCACCAGAAGAAAATGATCAAATTACTTAAATATGATGACAGCGGTGACATACAAGAAGCTGTGACCATGATAAGCAATAGAAAAATGATGATTACCCACCCTTTTCAGCAATCTGATCTTCACAATGGCCATTAACTTCTGCTTTAGTCCCGTCTGGCTTTCCATTTAACTCTGAGATCTGTCCATAGCTTTTGATCAGCTGAAAATAAGCACAAAACATGCACACTGTCTGTATTTTAGCTGTCATTGTAAAATGTCATTAACGATTATGTACACAGAGCTGGAAATGCCACATTTTTGTAGTTAAATGGACAAAAATCACAGTTTTTTCCCCCTAAAAGACATATTTTGAAATTTCTCAGTTACTGTTAGATAAATGCAAATGTGGCCTCAGAGTTCAACCCTTATTATCCTGATCTTAAATACAGATTATCTGGGAAAGTCTGACCTGGGGATTGAGAGCAAATAGCCTTTAAGTCCAGTCCAAATAAATAACAGTAATACAAATAATAGTTTACTTGTTTTTAATCTGAATGTGCTAATTGTCAGAGCAACGTTAAACCCAGACTATGCATATATATTTCACTACATTTGTGTTCTTTATCTGCAGATGTATTAGATAAACCCCGTATTGCCTTACTACAGTTCCTCCTTTTACTGTAAGTGTGCTATTTGATATGATAACTTTATCTTTAATCCATTCGCTTTAGCTGACAATCCCAATTTATTCCGTTTTTACGTCTGATTTGAGATGCTGCAGTTTTCATTCAAAGATAGTGTGTGTTTTGTCTTTTTGGGTGTTTTTTTTTTTCATCAATAATAGGTTTTAGATGCATGAAAATGGATTATATGAGTGAGAGTGTTTTCAGTTATGTAATGTCACAAAATGAGTGATTTGATACTAGAATTGAGTAAAGAGGTTCAAATGAAATTACAAAAACATCATTATTCAATAAACTACAAAATACTATCTCTTTTCTCATAGACTTTCTGATGCAACATTTACACTGGTCTCAAAAGAAGTCCAAATGAGATTTTAAATGTTTCAGGCCACTTCCACTTCTAATATCGCAGCCAAAATGATCAAAGTAGCTTTTCTGAAGATTATTTACAAGATTATTAGCACGGTATCTTGAAAAAAAACATCTGATTTGGAAAAGTTAATGAGAACAATAAGCTTTGTGCTGTTGTTATGGACTAATTGACTTCCGTCTGAGCCTAACCCACTGATCACACTGTACACAAATAATCAATGCCTCCTTTTGCTGAGAGCAGGAAAGGAGAAATTCTATCTCTCCCCAGGGTTCAGTTCCTCTAAGAAAGGAAGGTCATTATTCTTCCACACACTTTGTTTTTCATCTGACGCCGACGCAAACCACCGCGCTTATGATAAACGCAGACTTTATCAGACAACTGACAGCAATCACAGCCACTTAAAACTAATTAAGAAACTGGAACATGTATTTGTGCTTTCACTTTGACCTGTGAAGTAATTACATGACTGTCTGCAACTACAAGCAACATTTGGTACCTGCCAAATGGATTATTTTACAGCTGTCATGAGACTGATGTCATCAAGTGCTCTAAAGGCTGTGTGTCATAATACAGATATAAACAGTGTATTAAAGAAGCAGATATAAAGCCCCATTCTGTCTAAATATTGTTTTACACATATATGTTGTAAAGCCATGCAGTGAAAGCTAATAAAGGGTCTTTTAAGCAGCTCTCTGATTGATCTTTAGGCAGGGTCAGTGTTTAGGAAGCCACACAACAACCTGAAGTTAAGCTGCATTTTACATCAAGAAATACTAAACAACAATCACATAAAGAGCTGTTATTTCTTCCACCCAAACAGTACATTAACCTTTAACTGCAGACGACACATTTAGTTTAAAATAAGTTGTAATACACCACTGTATAAATGTGGAGTATTCCTTCATTCATCTTTAGGCAAAACATCAAAAACCAAATGACTAACATGATATTCCACCGTTTGGAGTTACCTTCCTGATTTACAGTTTAGAGTCACAATAGATAAAGTTGCATCAAAAAGCATCTCTAGTCACACACTGCTGCAAGGAAGCTGCAAAAACAACTTAATTAAAAAGGCTGTGATGCTTAAAAGTGCCTACCCTCGCTTTAAAGTGTTTGCTCCGATGGAAATGTTGGCACGCTGCTCCTGCTCTGTCCTGACAACAAAACCCAACCTCAGCAAATCTGCAGCACACCGGTTTATCACCAACTCAAGGACTCTATTTCTATCATTTTTACTGTAAATCTCTCCCAAAACTCGTCAGGAAACAGTTTGTTCCCGTGAAGCTTAGCGCCAGAGCCACAGTCAGTCGCTGGGTTATGCTGTTAGGGAATGTGTCAGCAGAAAATCAAACCTTGTCCTGCGTGTTGTCTTCGCTCGGAGCATCCTCCACTGCGCCCTGCTCCTCCGCCGCCTCGCTCTTCGTGTCCCGTTGCGCGGACTGAGTGTCTCCCATGTTCCGAGCTGCAGCGCTGTGTTGGGATATCCGAAAGCACGGCAGTCAGACGCCAAATGGTGCAGGCTGGATGTTGGGGAAAGTCTTTTTTAGCCCCACGCCTCCCTGCGGGATCACATGAAGCCTATGAGCCCAGCGTGGCCCGGCCCGGACGGGACCGGCACGCCTCTCACTGCATCAAAAAAGTGAGCTGCAGAGAGGCACGTAATGTCCTCAGATGACTGCCCCAAAATGATCAGTAACAAACCCAGGGCTGCACCACAATGATTTATGTCTGCATCAAAGATTTACAGACTCAATGTATTATTCTGGAGATTTGAGAGGATTAACCTGGATGCTACGAGCTAAAGATGGAGGAATAAATATGATTATGCACGCTTTAAATAGTTTTCATAGTGTGTCTAGGTAAGTTTGCAATTTTCCTGTTTGGTTTAGAAAGTAGCGTGTTGCATTTCTCTGTAGATTATCACTGGGCTCTTTTTAAAGCTGTTCTCCAGTAGTTAACATCTGTTCAGTTTCACGCTGTTGGTTGTAAATACACTGTGACTCACTGTGCCATGAACTTGACCCTGTGTTGGAGGAAGAGGAGGGGGCTGTAACTTTATAATGTAGTTTGTCATGTCAGTGAGAAGAGGCTGCTGTGAGCGGATGCTGGTCAGTCCCTTCAGATGAATGTGTTTATGTAACAGGCCTCACAGACCGGAGTTATTGACAGCACTGGAGTCCAAATGCAAACAGCAAAAACTATGTTGATTTCACATTTTATTAGATGAATTACATTTATTCTCTTCTGCAAATCTTTATCAAAATCTTTATCAAATAAGTTAGTAAACATCTATGATCCACTAAAGCAGCTGCAGAGATAGTTTTATATTATGTTTACGTTAATGCACATCAATTATCACTGTCACAAATATGCTTCTTGATTTCTAAAATGGTTCATGCATTTTGTGCCTATATCTGGGTCCAGTTTCAATCCTAATCTGAGCTCTATCTGGTCTAATGTCTAATGTCTTTCATGATCTACACACTATTCTGCATTAGTAAACATTGAATTATTTTTAATACTACACACACTTTGATTCAGATTTATGACAAACAAAAACTAACCATAATAATAATTTGTACAGAGTTGATTCTAGAGTTTGTCGGGGCCATAGTTAAACACATTTGACCCAAACAAAACAACTCTAACTACACACAAAAAGGTTGAATTTACTTTATTTCTCATCTTCAAAAAACTGAATTAAAAATAATTACATTTCTATTAAATAAGAATGCTTAAGACAAAGTTCTTGAAATGTTTGTCAGTATGTTCATGCTCTTTCGACTGTTGTGTCAGCTCATGATGATGTTATTTTACGCATTTTAAGTCAAACCTTGATTTTCTGTGGAGATGCAGTGCCTCTGTGTGTGTGTGTGTGTGTGTGTGTGTGTGTGTGTGTGTGTCTGATAAACCTTGCTATAATGTGTTACCTGTGCTGTTTTTTCATGCTTCACAGATTATCTTAATCTTTAAAGCAGCCCTGCGTAACTTTTAGACCAAAAGAGTCACTGGCTGAAAGTTAATCAGAGTTGCTTTAAATGGTGTAACATTTGATTAGAAGTATTTATTCATGCAACACTTCTTTGGAACAGTGTGACGTCGGTGTAATTGTTTTAGTTTAAATAAAAGTTTTTACAGTTAAGTGACACTTTTTACAGCATTGTGGGAAAGGTTTGTTTGTTGTTTAAGGAGCACATTAACAGTAAAAGCCGGGAGCCTTAACAAACCCTGTGTCCCCAGTGTCATCAGTGGCATTAAACCAGAGCTACAGGCTGTGACCTCTGAAAATCAACATGATTTCAGGGACCATGAGAAACCATGACTCATTGAAAAGCCTGCTTGTTGCTGAAGTCATGTGAGATACACCTTGAACAAACTCATGATGTCTGACTAATGCCTTCAATCCAAGTCGTCTCAGTGCATTTACATTGGGCTCGCTGCTGTCCAAGTCAACCGCAGTGAAGCTTAATGATAAAATACAATCATAAGAGCAACATTTATCAAAGGGATTGGCTGGATTAAAACGGAAATCACCCGATGGTTCGATGTAGCAGCAGCAAAACAGACCTAATGAGATTTCAGACATGAGACATTATGAAATGAGAGAAAAGCTGCAGGGAAAGGTGTAATAGTAGACAGTAATTTCTCTGTAAAAGTCTTTTACTCCAAAAAATGAAGAGTTAATAATCACAGCATAAAAGCATGTCGCTTCACAGAAAGTTCAGAATTAAGGTGAATAAAAACGACAGGTGCTACACAGAGGTCAAAGCAAGATTCTTTCATGTTTTTTAAAAGTGGAGGTCATTTTCCTTTGCAAAAAAATGGTTATATAATCATATGTTCTTGAGTTGCTTATATGTTATCATCTCTGGAGGTCCTTTTTTGGGGACAGGGCTGTTGTCTGGTGCTGTATCTTCACAGGGAAGGCCCAACACGACGACTTCATGAAGGCTTTGTGCAATAACGTGCAACAATATGACAGAAAAAAGGAGCATTTGAAACTAAAAAAGTCTTAAACTGAATAAGGTGCACCAGTTTTCCACTTCTTAGTAGATGATCATAACCATTTTTACTTTTCTGAGCTTTTCTTAGTTCATGATCCAATCTTCTGTTGCCTTTGAGTTTGTATTTGATTTGCTGAAAAACCTTGACCCGCTTGTGTAATACTGATATTATCATTATTTGGTCAGACTGTAACAAGACAGCTGCATTCAGGGAATACGTCATCCATTAAACAGTAGGAGTGATGGCGGACTGTATTGTTGACCCTATTTCTGCAAAAAGATCACGATAAATGAGATTAAACGAACCACTGACTGTCACAATGAACGTCTGTCTGAACATTAACCGACTGAGAGAGTGCATTGGGAATAAATAATACTATCATTCTCAACTCAGATGAATGAGACAAAAATAAATACTGAGCACGGACGAAAGTATAAACAGAAATGACTGAAGACTTTGGTTTGGTTTTGGCATCATTTGTAAATCTTCAAAACTGAAAAAATATACTACTACTCTTTTAGTTCAGACCACATTAACCAAGACCACGTTATGACTGAGACCAGAATCAAGGCCAAGACCAAGACTTTTAGGTTCAGAGACTAGGACTGGCACAAGTCCAGTGCTTAAGGTCAATCTGATTGCATTAGGAGCTCAACATTTCCATTTTACATCAGTACATCAGCACTAACGATGCTGAGAAATAGATAAGATGAATAGTTGGGGTCGTGGCCTGTCTTTATATAAAAGTAAGGCTCAACACATCCCACATTTGACAAATAAATGCAAAATATGCCAATCATTTGACCTTTTTGTACTGTTTTTCTCAACCTTGTTTTACCTTTAGTCCAAGATAAAGCCAAGAAAAATGTGTTCAAGACATTACTGAGGTGTTTATTTGTTCTACTGCCTCTTTTAACACAATTTCACAATGCTCTAAAGTGAGAAACATGGACATTGAGTGACTTTAGTCCCACTTTATTGACTTGTGGCTTTCCCCAGAAGCTGAGGACAAGTGGACTTTAATAAACAGAGATTGTGTCATTGAAGCGTGAGACCATGGGAAGTCTCAGAGCCCCAAAGAAACATGTCCGAACTCATGACAGGCATTCATGTAAATTGGATCAGATGTGCGGAGACACTAGCGCTGTTATGTGAACCTCAGAACGGAGCTAACAAGTTGAGTTAATCAGAGTCACAACTTTGGGTAACTGGAAACAGCTGATGTTTTCACTGCCGCTCACAGCAACCTAAAACTCCTGAGACCTGGGCCGTGTAATAACATTAGAAATGCACCAGTTCAAAATTCTGACTGGGAACTATTATCAATCTTATCTATTTCTATCAGTCAATACTTACCTGTGTCCATGTGAGCTGTGAAAAGTGTGTCGTGTTGTGCTCTGTGTTCTTTTTGTGTGGACGTCTCTGTGCTGCTATTAGTCTCTTTCCTCTCATCATTTAAGGACATGCATGTATAAGTAACTATATTTAAAAAATACAGAATATATAAAAATATAATTTGTACAGATAGCTAGAGCTAGCCAATACGTGTATGTGATCGTCTTGCAAGTTATTCATAATCTATGTCTGACTCAATTTTTAGGATTAAGACCTTTTCTTTGAGTGTTTCTGTGGGTTCTCTCTGACATTAAGCTGAATATTTATCTAAACTGCTCACAGTAAATGAAAAGGTTGTCTGTCAGTGTACGCCTATAAGCGTTAGCCCTGCGAATAATTGGCTGTTGCCCAGGACACGTTCCTAAAAAAAAAAAAAAAAAACATATTTTTGTGGAGGGCCCAGGGGTTTGACATTCTTTCTGTGGAGTTTATTAGTTTTATTCTCATTACTTGCAAATAACACCTCTGTCCAAACATGTTTAGGCCTTAAACTGTAAAATATTTTCAGATTAAACATTGTCCAGGCCTAATATAATCAATAAAGCCCCCAGTGATATACAAATGAAAGTAAATTTGAATATTTCTGTTACAATCTTCAGGTAATAGGGTTTGTAAAGTATTTAAATCATAAAAAATGTGTATTTCCAAGCCTCTAGGTAAGCCAACTTGGATTAAAAATGCCGTTGAGCAGACAAAAAAAAATGCTTAATGCCATGTTAACACTGCTCATTTTACAGCTCAAACATGCTCAAGTAAAACAAACTAATGACTCCTCAGTGAAGATGTTGCAGACACTGGTTTATATCAATAAAATAAGTGATTCTCTTGAAGTTAGGTCAAATAATCAAAAGCACAAATCAGATCTGACTTCTCGTTCGTCTGGTCAAAGCAGAAAGAAAGACGTTCAAAGTTATGTGCTTTGAGGTTTTCCAACGACACAAAATAGACCATTGTCCTTGTGTTGAGCAGATTTGGGCTCATTAATTGAGAGTACATTCCTGGCACATTCACAATAAACAATTTTCCCAGTGTTTCTCGGCCTGGAGTCTGGTCACTTTTAGGCCACGGAGCAGAAGCAGCAAAACGGCATCAAATACAAGGCTGCGTTATGTGATTTTACTGTGTCACATGTTCGGGCCCTGTCTGATGATCGGGCAAGGCCAACATCAGAAGCTCATGCAACGCTGTCTGAGCGATTCAAAAACATGCTGTAAATCAGAACCAGCTGACTCACAGGAGATAAATTCATCATGAAACGCTAATGTCCCAGCCTGAAAAAAGTGGAAAATGAATAACTGCTGTACTTTTATACATTAATCTGTTTACATTTTCTGCTCTGGGTCTTTCCTGTTTAAGATGAACAGTGACAAATAATGACAACAAATCTGCAATCTGAGGTTATCCCATGATATAGAAAAAAAAAATTAAATAAAATTTCTACATTTGATTTTTTTAATATAAATAAGCTAAAAAAATATTTGTATTTGATTTACAACAGCAGGATATGCTCAGTCAGAAACAAGGAAAATGTGTTTTTCATTCTTTTGTGTAACACTGTCATCTATTTGTTTTTTCTTCGTCAAAAATCTTACCTGAAATGTTTTTTGATGATGCATTCACACTGCATGGATTAACAGAAACATCAGGTAAATTCATGGAAAAAGAAAGATGAGCATGGGTTTTATTAATTACAGTACACAGATTTTAAAAAAATGAATGACTTTCTTTGCAATAAAGCTCACTATTAAAATAAACTTCCGACTGGTATCTTCTCCCATTATTACCAATTTTGTTTTGAGTTTACTGAAACAAGAACATGTATTTTTCTACCTGTCAGTCAAATGAGTGTCTGTCCCTTTAAGCTCCTCCCCCAAAGTGTGCTCTGATTGGTCTGATTAATCTGTTGCGTAAGGATTATGTAAGGATTTGCTGGAGTCATTTGTGACATCAATAAATCTTGATAATCAGTGGAGAAAATGGTCTCATGTTGCTGTGCTTTAGAGTGAAGGACGTATAATGTATAACCTAAAGGCTAATTGTTCAATAAATAACCATAAATACAGTCTGTGTGTATAATGTTAATGTTGCACTGTAAAGTAATGCACCCTTTCATTAGAAAAACAGCTTGAGTTGAGTTCCTATTTCCCAGTTACAGTCGTCTCCAACAATTATTTCTGCTTGTGAAGATGATGAATGTTGCCGCGATGTTTACTCAGTCTTTCCTAATTGGACATTTCCCTCTGCATAAATGTGTCACTCAGAATTAGGCAGACTAAAGCAGAGGAGTCTGGGACTGGGATTTCACAATAAAAGATCTTTTCATTGAGCTGGCACTTCCCTTGAAGCACAGAAATGTTCAGGCAGCCGACATTATACAGCAGCAGCTCTTATTCCAGGATTGATGCGTAAAGTTGAAGCAGTTCAATTAAAAGTAACCTACTGTCTGCAGAAATATATTATTACTGAGACAATGGAGATGAATGTATCTGTGACACACTGTATTTGGCTGTGTTTAAACATTTTCTTCCTTTATTTAGCTCACAGAAGAAAACAAAATGCATCAGAATCTCAGTGATGAGCTCTAAAAGAAAGGCTGGTGAGTTTTGTTTGTTTGTCTCTAAATAATCCACTAATATTATAGTGTATTTATGTCTTATTATTATTATTACATCTCTTTATATACGCCTTGAATATGAAAAGACAGAGAGAGTTAAGAGTTTTTGTAGAAATCCTAAAACAGTGAAGAACTGAAGTCTTGTCTCAACATGGAGACACTGGAATAACACTGACATCTTCTGGACAATACGAGCACTACAGCTTGAGTTTATTATTATTTAGTCACATTTGAAGTCAAAATTAAAGACAAATGAAGACTTATGAAAGGATATATTTACTGTGGGTGATTCATAATTAAAAAAATAACCTCATTAAGTTAGAGAAAGTGTATTTGGGGACAAACAATCACTGAAGGAAAGCTATAATAATACACACAAAAAAAAAGTCTATGCCAGATTTTGAGTCATAGTATAAATAAGTAAAGCTAATGTGCTCAAATAAAATTATATACAGAAAGTAAAACTATATTTAAATTGATATACAGTACATGGATGTTTATAAAATGTGCTCTTACCAAACTAACAGCACTTAACAAATTACTCAAATGTAAATTAAATGTAAGAAAGTGTTTGTCTTTGCTTATCTTTTCAAGTATAAAGGTTAAAAATGTGTTTCTATAAATCCACTCAAAATGTTACTCGAGTAAATGCAAGTATCTGTAACTAAAAACTGCCCACGTCGATTAAGAATAAGCTCCTTCACGAACAGGCCACAAAATAAAACAGTGACTAAAAGGAGTGCAGTATAAATTGTGTCGTTCAACCTCAACCCTGCTCTCGTTCTCTTGAAACCCCTCTTCTGTCTCTCTGGAGGAGTTTGCCGTTAATGTAGAGCCCTCCGTGACACATCAGAAATCCCCTCGTGTGAAGCAGTGACTCATTCAAACTCACAGAAGCTGCTGGAAATTACAGTTCACACTAAACGCATCGTGTGAGGATGTGACTCTCTGTAACTTCCTCTATACTGTAGCCGGTTTACTTGTCTAAGTTTAGCTGTTTCTTTATTTGGAGACACGGATGGTGATCACTTGACTGGGGGTGGGTTTGGGTGCATATGAGGTGATATTTAGAGAAAAGGTAACAACAGTTGAATTCCAGATGCTAAAAAGTAAACAAAATGGAGCAGAAAATGGTAGAAATCCTGTCCTCTTTCTGTGGTTTCATTAATTAACATGAACAAAGTTGATAAAGCTGACACCAAGAATACAACAGTGTGTCGTCCTTCTGCCAACATGTAGCTAAATGTGTTGTCCCCTGATGCTAACGTCTTAATGGACAGCTCCTGAAGCAGTGGATGTAGGGCTCACAGTGACATGTAACAGGATAAAAAGTTTGACCGGGCTATTGCTTTCGTATCTGGGACTTTTAGACAGTTATATATGACCAAAACAGAAAAAATAAAATAAAAACGGGCATAACACATTACCTGTTTCCATCTGCCACAGGAGGGAGCTCCATATAAGCTTACTAAACGTCTATTTATTTGTATTTAGTATTTTTAATAGGGTCATTCGGTTAGGGTCACATACATCTGCATTTAAAACTAAATTGCAATTTGCTCAAACTTAGAGAGTATTTAACAGAACACTTACACAACACTGAGGGAGTCCAATACAACACAAACAACTTCAAACAACATAAACTCATCAAGATTCAAACTGAACATGACCCAGTCCTGGTGTTAATTCATTATGTCTTGCTTAACATTTGCCTTTTTATGGAGAAAAGAGCAAAAAGGAAGCATTAAACTTTACCACAGATTTTTAGCTCCTCCTCTGACGCAGATAATATGCCTCAATCTTTATCACTGGGTTTTCACATAGCTCTGGTGCCACTATCAGATGAACTTTTGATATTATCTGACACATTTTTGCACGTACGTTCTTAAACCATGGTCATGTTTAACAAATGTATCCCTTATTTCTGTTCATGTGTCAAATAAAATGGAAGTCACTAGTTAAAATGCATGTAATGGTCAAGACTAAATAAAAACAAATATGAATGTTTTTGGGATTTCCTGCTGAGACGCCTGGATAAGTTCTGCTTCCTTGACTTTCGGTGTGACGCCTCAGGAATGCAGAAAGTTTAGTTTGTGAAAGGTCTTTAAAAGCAGGTGTATAGTGATGAGAAACATAAAAGATATTCACTCTGAACGTGGGACTGTTTCATGATCGACTGGTGCTTCTGAAGAAACGTTAATAAACCGGGAGATCACTGCGGGATCGGCGACAAATATAAAGTAAGGTAAACTTTACTTCAGTGTTAAGTGTAAAGTGTCTTATTAATAATGAACTATATTCTGTGTTTAATGTTTAAAATCAAAATGAGTTAAATGAAAATAATAATATAATACTGGACTATAACCAAATGTTAGTCGATTAAAACCCAAACTATGTAGCTACACAAATGACTAAATGTTTAGAAAAAGTAAGCACTGCATTAAAAACTTAATATTAATAAATAAATAAATCACAAACTGCACCGAGGAATCTTTACATTTGCCCTTTTGTAATTCGTTGATGGTTTGTATTTGGGAAAAAAAATAGTAGCACAGTGTAAATAGTGTCACATTCAAAATAAATGTGGATTTCCAAATTTTCAAAATGGTGCTTGATCAGGACCAGGATCTATAAATCTGTGAATCTGCTGTTTCTGCTGAACCTGATCTCTTCCTCCTCTGCTTTCTCTGTTCTTCCTCTAAGTCTTTCATCAAACATGGCCTCTGTGTTGTCGGAGCCAAAGAGCAAATCAACCTCTGAGTTCTTTGTTATTATTTGTTCCATTTGTCTTAACTTGTGCCATCTGAGTTTAGGGCTTTTGGTTAACACATAGTCATCTTTTAGTGGAGTTTCTGAGACTAAAACATAATAAAAAGTGACAGATTACATTTTCCAGGACCAAGTTAGAACTGATATCAAGACTATATCAGGTATAAATCCAGGATTAAACCAGGACAAAACCTAAGATTACAGACATCTGTTTTAGTGTGTGCTTCAAATGGATTTATTTTTTGCTTTTCCTTCTCCCAGACATGAGAGACCGCCTGGTGCAGCTCAACCAGGTCCAGACGGACTCCGAGGGCCTCACCACCGTGGAGCTGGACCCACTCTCAGACCAGGCCCATCCCGACCAGGAACTAGACGCAGTCCTGCAGGAGACCCAGCAGATCCGACTGGACATCCAGCAAATCCAGAACGACATCAGCGAACTGAAGGAGGTCCAATACCAGACTCTGAACAAGACCACGTTTGACGACGCTGAAAGAGACTCTAATGCGATCGGTGCCGATATTAAACGCAGAGGAGAGGCAGTGCTAACACGGCTTCACATGTTGAATGGAGTAAGAGAGGATTTGGAAAGTGAGCGTGGAGTTACACATCCGACGACCCGCATCGCTCGAACGCAGTACCAATATCTCAGCTCTGCCTTTCAGGAGGTAATGACCCGCTACAACGAGGCTGAGTTAGGCCACAGAGACGCCTGTAGACGACAAATCCAGAGGCAGCTGGAGGTGGTGGGGCAGGACGTTACCGAACAAGAGCTGGAGGAAATGATGGAGAGCGGGGACTGGAACGTCTTCAGCGTCCAGGTTCAAGGCGTGACGGTCCGCTCGGCGCTGATGCAGATCGAGAGCCGACACAAGGAGCTGCTGGATCTGGAGAAGAGGGTCCGGGAGATCCAGGAAGTGTTTCTGGATGTGGCCGTCCTCACACAAGAGCAAGGCCTGGTCGTTCAAAACATACAGAAACACGTTCAAAGCACTCAGGTCACGGTCGAGGAAGGGGTCGGGAAACTGGACAGAGCCTTAGCCGCAGACAAGAACAACCCTTTTAAGAAGCTCTTCTGTGGATGCTTCCCATGTTATTACAATTGATAATCATAGAGGTACTGTATATGTTTGTTTACAGGGCCTTAAAAGGTACAAAATACAAGGTTGTCAGGTGAATAATTGTATTTTCTTTTTCTTTGTGAGCTGTAAAACTTCCCTAAAGTTCTTGGCTTAGGCCCATTTTTTTGTCTCTCACACTCTCTCTATGTTTCCTGTTTTCTAACGCTGTCTAATAAAGGCAAAAATTGTGAAAAGTGGTGTAATCACACTTACTGAAGTAAATGAAACTGAAGCCTCACTGTCTGTTGAAGGAAGTTCAATAAATAAGCTTGGTCTTTAGTTCATGTGCATGGTTATAACACACAGAGACATGCATGGGACTCTTCTACTACTACATTACATTAATGTGATGTAAAATATCTGAGAGCACAGATCCTTCATATGAGGGTGTAGTTCAGTCTTTTTGTATTCACGTGGAACTAGATATGGTCCGTTACTAAATATGAAAAGGCTTGTAATTGTAAACTAACTGTTTTTAGTCAAGAAGCTCAGCCTTGAAAAGACACAGAGGTCTAGTTTTCTGTCACTTCTACCACTTAAACTATGTTGACACAGGCGGCCTTTTATAGCACTATCTGAAAAGTCAAGTAAAACGAAGTGAAACTTGAATGAGTGAAAATAATGAGAAGAGAAACCGTTTGAAGGAGTTTTGGGGAGCTACTGTTTCAGTTTTACTCCAGATATTGCAACAGTCAGGGACACAGGCTACAGACTAACACTTACTCTTTTTGTAGTCGACTTTGGTGGCAGTACATAGTTGGCTGTGGCTAACACGTGTTGACCTTGAAACTAAAACTATAACCTCGACTGACGCCAAGTGCAGTTTTCAGTCAGTTCGTGCGTAAAAAGCGCGTCAAACTGCCCTTTATCGTTTGAACATACCACTCTATAATGTCTTTTCTCAGCTCTAACCTGTGTAAGGCTGGTGTTAACTTCACACTCGGTACTTTCTGATGTGCACTGTGGGAGGAAGGCGTGATCTTCCGCGTTTCACCTGCTGCATCGGAGCGTGAGAGAGAGAGAGCTGAGGCGGAGAGCGCTGTTTGTGTGAGAGGCGTCTCGGCGCAGGGCGAGATGCGGCTTGACACTACATGTTGAAATATGGTGATCTAATGCGGGGAAAGAGGAAATGTGTCTTTATGTGCGTTTACCTTCTGCTTGGGAGAGTTGAGAAGAGGAGCACACACACATAAGGTAAGTCTTGTATTTTTCATTTTGCTCCAAAAATGGAGTTAGTGTTGAGGAAGAAAAAGTGGATGGATTTCTGCAGCAGAGCATTGTTTGAGATGTCAATAGCCACTGGCTTCCTGTTCAGAGAAGATAAAGCACATCACTGCAAATCTAAAGTCAGTGCCCTGTAAATAATTTAGGAACTATGTGAGTCAGTAGCATTTTGAGTTTAGTTCAAAGCCTTCATTCTGAAATACTTTTAGACACTTCCCCATTATTCAACTTTTTATATTGTCCCTTCTAATATTAAAAACATATACAATCCATTTTTCCTAAATGCAATCAGATGTAACCAACACTAAACACAGGGAGTAAAATATATTTATTCATGTCACAATATATACTATACAAAAACTCAATTTACGATGTAGGCCCATGACTTAATCTAGAACTAAATGAGGACAATACTTGACTAAAGCCATGACTAAAGCGTGACCTAAGTCAGGACTAACCCTCAAATGGAAAAAAAAGGACTCTAACTTCTCATTAAACCCTGAACCTACATGAGGACTAACCCAGGAGTAAACCTATGGCTAAATATGGACCGAATCTGGACTAAACCTTGCCCCGAGTCAGGACAAAAAAAGGACTAAATGAGAACTAAGTCAGGACTAAACCATGAACAAAACCAGACACACATAACATACTTTATAACGAATGTACTGCAAAATGACATCTTTAGATTACAGCCCAGTCACAAATAAAATGTTAGATTTTCTGAGAGCCACACACTCAAAAATCTCAAATAAACAAAGACGAAATACGGTGAACTACAAACAAAGGACAGTTTAGATAAGTTCAACTCCACATTGTTATAGAGGGTTAATTATATTTTCACAAGACAATTAAATATTTCTTGTAAGTTATGTATTTTCTGCTAATCCACTAACTGTGTGCAGGTAAGATGAAGGACAGACTGTCAGACCTGCAGGCTTTTAAGTCTGAAGAAGAGGAGCCCAGGCCTGAGGAGGACCAGAGCAGTCAGGACGAAGAGGGGTATGTCCTGGAGCAACACGCCGTCGTGTTCCAGGGCGAAGACGTCATGGACGGCATCTACAAAGAGGCCCAGTCCATGAGGAAAGAGATGCTCCTGCTCAAAATGGACGTCAAGCGCCTGGGTAAACAAAACACCAGGTTCCTCACGTCCGTCCGGAGATTCAGCAGCATTAAACGGGACTCTAACGCTTTGGGACGGGACATAAAGGCCAGAGGGGAGGCCGTGTACAAGCGTTTGGAGAATCTGGGCAAGCTGAGTAAGGAGTTAGAAGAGGAACACGGGCCTACGTCGGCTCTGGTCCGAATGGTGCGCTCACAGTACGTCTCTCTAACCGGGGCTTTCCATGACACTATGTCCGAGTACAACGAGGCTGAGATGGTCCAAAGAGAGAACTGTAAGACACGCATCCAGAGGCAGGCGGAGATCATGGGCAAAGAGGTGAGCAGGGAGCAGATCGACGAGATGATCGAGACGGGGAAGTGGAACGTCTTCTCCGATAATCTTTTACTGGAAGGAAAGAGCGCGAGATCGGCTTTAAACGAGATCGAGAACAGACACAAGGAGCTGCTGGAGCTGGAGGGACGCATCCGGGACATCCATGACTTGTTTTTCCAAATGGCGCTCCTGGTCGAGGAGCAGGGGGCCATGATCGATAACATAGAGGCGAATGTGGGCGCTACAGAGGACTATGTTGTCAAAGCCACAGAGCAGATCAAGAAAGCAGTGAAATACAAAAGGAACAATCCGTGTAAAAAGCTTTTTTGTTGTTGTTTCCCATGTTGCAAGTAACCCATCATCTCCATATTGAGTTTAAATTGGTAAAAAAGACTCCTGTGTCACCTATTAGTTTTTGTTTTGCCTCAAGGAAAAGGTGGTCACCCATAAAAGGATTAATACACAGATAAATCTAATAAGGACAGGTGCCTGAGTGACTCACCTGGTAAAGCTCAGTGTGTTTACAGAGGACCCAGAACAGTTCATCATTTCCCTCTGTGTGTGTTTTTTTTTTAATTTACTCTCTCTCTGTTTAAAAATGCTAGTAGCTCAGAGGTTTCTGTTTGTTAAAAGGCAGTTTCGGGCTTGCTCACAGGGACTTTGGTGGGTTTTTCTGCAAACCAAGTGTAAGCTTTTGGTTTGGAAAGTGTTATGAGACAAACTTATTGTTATTTGGCGCTATAATAATAATAAAATGAAAAGAACTGAATTCAAAAACAAAGACATACAAAAGGCAAACTTCCTACTAAGCAGTAATTAGAAGATAACGTCCAGTATTTAATCTTACTTATTCTTGTGTAGCTCTTGTGTAACTGGGTTAATAGGTTTTTAATGATTCGTTTTGTAACCTTTTATATAGTTTTTATGCAGATTATTTGGGTTTGGGTTGGGATTCAGACACAGGACGTGTTGGGGAGTCTCTACACTGCCTTTAAGGAAACACGCTGATTATGCCGAACGTTAATTTGAAGTCATCAAACCAGAGGATCCCATGATTTATAAAACAAAAAACAACTTTTGTCTCTACAAAGTTCATAAAATGCCCATGACTAAGACTTAGATACACATTTTTGTCTTTTACAACATACACCAAACTGCACAGACAGTCTTTTTTATTTATTTTGCTTATTGTATGTGTCATTTCAGGAGTTGTTCTAAAAAAGGATTCATTTCAAAGCCTTTACTTCTGATTCTGTCTATTGTTTTACATAGACTTTGCATAACTACTGTAAAACTTTAATGTGATGTACAACTTCAGCCAACATCAGAGAGTTGTCATAGGCCTATATTTAACTGATGTTTTTCTGTTTACTTGATAAATAAATGCACACGAGTAGCTTTTTGAATAACGGAGTTGTTCTGAGCCTGACTGTAGAAGGGTGTAGCACAAAACTGGAACTTAAAGTGAGCCCAGACCATTGCTAAACACGTCTTTAGTAATCACAGCCACAGATCAGATGTGGTTAGCTCTGGAGGCGATAGAGATGTGTGTGGATTGTACAACCAACAACCAACATGTGACAAATAATGAGCCTGACACAGACGGAAAAAAGAGAGAATAAATGTCTGAAAGTAGAGCGCAACGTTGTATTTTACTTTGATGCAACCGTCTTGATGGTAGGTCAGATATATAACAGTCGGGTATCGCAGACAGACTCCCTTTTGAGAGCCTCAGTCTTCTAGAGTTGATATATGTAAAGAAAAAGGCCTGTGATATTGTTAGCCACCACTAGATGGAGTTGTGAGCTACTGCAGTCTTGTGTTTTACTCAAAGAAGAGGTCTCTTTGTTACAGTTTGTATGAGTAAACTAGAAAGACGTTGCATCAAAGTGAAAGGAGAGTAAAACGACACAGGTATTGTAATTCAGAGTTCTGCAGTCTACTGTGTGGTGGTTTAAGAGTATTCAATATGTCACTGTACTATGATAATGTCATAAATCTTTCTAAAACAATGAGTTAGCATCTCTCCACATGTTACCAATATATTAAATGTCACATTGAAATATATTTTAAGTTTTGATGAGAACAGTGTCGGAGGAGTTTCTAGAGTCTCAGACAGATTCAGGACCTGATCCAGATTTACTTTAGATGCACTTGTGGCATATTGATCCTACATTTAGATTACACACATTTATGATGAAACAAACGTGTTTTATTTAAAAACAGCAAGTCATTGTGAAATCATCTAAACCTACTGTAAAACTCCATCTTTGGGAGAGGTGGAGGTGGGGCTTCCAGGTTGGGACCTTGGGCTAGTGCCTTGTATATTAGGTTATGGCCACCACTGTTCTCTTAATTAACTTAATTTGTGATCTGGAGATGCAGAGTTTTTGTTTCGTGATAAAGAGCACCTGCAAACACACACTGACTCAAGGCCAGAGTGTCTCAGAGTGACATTATGAGGCAGGTTTGTCAATAGTGTGTTCAGGCAGTGTCTCAACAATAGAAAACAGGGAAGCGTATTAGGTCAGGAGTGGTTTCTGTTTGCTCTGCAGATCACTGCCCTGATATTCATCTATTTACTCAGAAGCAGGCCACACTCACCTGTTCGTTTAAACCTGCTCTTAGTTTGGTTATTTCCAGTCTTTTTCCTGTTCCCTGGTCCATGACAGAGCAGGGGGTTCCCTGAGACACGACGCTCAGAGGAACTGGGACCATCGCGGTGCGTCTCTGTGGGCGGGACTTTCTGTAATGATTAAACTCTGAGTAGTGCGCTTTGTGGTGGACTTACAGGCACCAACAACGTGGCTTTATCTTGTGCGTCATCACGTGACTCTGGTATGACCTCATCACACCAGGATGGCCGAGTGGTTAAGGCGTTGGACTTAAGATCCAATGGACAATAGTCCTCGTGGGTTCGAACCCCACTCCTGGTAAAGGCAGGATTTTTAAAGATGAAGTCGCATCATTTACTAGATAGAAGAAAACGGACTGATTGTTTGAACATTCATATGAGATTATAATCACACAAGAGAAGACACACTATGACACGTTTGTTGAAGTTGTCTCCGTGGTGCAGCAGATATGTTTGGACCTTACTTTGTCCCATAAAATATATCAAGAAAATAGTCATTTCCACCTGTGTCCCTTTGGCTCCATCTCGTGGCAAGAGGTGAGACCTAAGTTGAGCTTCATTTCGTGAAGATTTAACTGAGGCTAGATTTGCTGCATTGTCGTAAGGCATGTTTTAAGTTACACACAACATACAAGAAAACGAAAAGAAACATAAAGAACATGATTTTAAAAGAAAAGAGGTGGACTTGCCTAATCTCCTTTTCACTTCACTGTTGAAAAGCTTATCGTCCATTTCTACCGAGTGTTATTTCCCATTATTATCATCCCTAAAAGCAAACTGGAAATGTATAAACATGAACGAAGATTACAGCTTTAATCTGACTGCATTTACCTTTCTCGCTGTTTGTTGAGGTTTCTTGGTGCAGCAGCAGCAGTGTTGGCTCTCATAAATAGAGTCCTTTATTTATGTCCCTTTGGCTCCATCTTGTGGCAAAAGGTGGGATCTAAAAGGAGAGCTTCATTTTAATTAATAGTACATTTACAGCATTATCACAAGGCATTGTTTAAAGACACAAAGGAACATATTGATAAGTGTTACTTATGACAGATGGACATGGCACCTTTGCTTTTTACTTTAAATTCAAACTGCTTTATTTTACCTCTTTAATGGATTGGATCCATGTTGAGAAAACGTGTTGCTGCCCCAATGCTTCATTCTATTAGATATTGTTTATATTTAATTGTATACGCTTCATTAAAAGTGTCATATCTTCAACATTTCCACAGGTGGATCTATCTGATCCTAATGTACTGGGTGAGTTTGAGAAGGACGAGGATAAACATGAATACTGAATTATTTCTACTTAAATCAAACAATCAAACAAGGCACCTCAAATAGTTCATGTTAAGCAACTTAAATCTGGAGAAGCCCATGTTTAAATGTGAACTGTATGACCCATTCATTCACTAAATCTAGAGAATCGATAAGTGGAGGAAAGCAGCACAATGAGGTGTGACTTTTCAAACACAAAACACACCAGGATGGCCGAGTGGTTAAGGCGTTGGACTTAAGATCCAATGGACAATAGTCCTCGTGGGTTCAAACCCCACTCCTGGTATTTGGAATACACCTACAGCTTTAATAAAAAGACCTACAGATGGTTTATAATATATAGTAAATGTCCTCCCATATTGTTGATGTTAGAGGAAATTTACATCACAAATAACACTTGAAGTAATTACAAATGAAATGCAAGAAACAAATGTTAACGAACTGTGTCTTTATTAAAACTGAGCTGGTATCACATGGTGAAAACACACAGCTGATGACTTGAGGAGCATGCACAGCTGGGCATGAAACCCAATAAAAGTAGTGTGAAGCCGATTCAACACTGAAACGTCCATGTCATGACTCACTTGTGAAGTCAAAAGCCTTTTTTATGACAAGAACCACTCCAGGCTTGTGAGCTAAACCCACCTGAACCTGAGAAAACTGCATGAAAAGGTTCCTAACCAGACCAATCAACACATTAAATATGTTCTCTATATTTCAGTTCATGCCACCATTGTGTGCAAATCCAAACATTACAGACGTTTTCCTTTCAATAAAGCGTACCGGTATAAAAAAAGAGCTTAGAAACAAACCAAAAAAAGAGATTTAGAGAATGGTACAAACTTAGTTCACACTTTCATTAGGCTTTGACAAACTTAGAAAACAAAAACAGGAATTGGTGACCTTTAGCAGACATTTCAAACATTATCGTATTCTTCAAAGTAAAAAGACTTGGAGCTGAAGGCGTTCAACAAAAGTAATCTTTCAAATTTTAAAAAGCACTCAAACCCGCTTTTTAACCTTTTTTACCTTTATATAACTCAACCCTGAAAAAAACAGTCTCCTACTAAACACAACCAATAAACTGTCCTAATTATCACACATTTACTTTCAGTCTACATCCACTTTTATGCTACACCATCATGTTTTACCAGATTCAAAACACATGACAAATTTGTTCATTTATTGCTTATATTTTAAGGTCAATTTGCTTCTAATGCAAAGATCTGAGGGCATTCTAAAAAAAATATACAAAGCAATCTTGAAAAAAATATGGAAAAGGGGCTGTACTATCTGGGTTGTGTGTCGGCGCTGCATGGATGCCATATTAAACAACATGGACCATCCCCTACGTGCTGTCTTCAAGAAACAGAACGCCACTATTACCAGTTACACCTCAGACTTGGAAATTACTTTGAATCAACCCTCACGAATAAATTGCATTTTCTCATAATTTATTAGACCAGCACTGCAATACACACCTTTATGTTGTAATACTAAGCGGTGAAATAGTCGTAAAAAAACAAAATTAAACTAAAACAATTGACAAACCATTATAGTTCTCTACATTTTGGATGACTTTAACTACTGCAGGTGATAATCAGCATCAAGCTTCATGCAACCCTGAGAAACAAACGTAAAAAAGAGCTGCAGCGCCAAAACATGATAAATAATGGATAGTTAGCGGTAATAATTACCAAAAGGAAGTGTGTGTCTGTGATATTATAACAACCTGGCCTGCAGGGTTTGAAAAGCTGATGAATTCAACAAGTACATTCATAACTTCACTAGCTACATTTGAAATTTGGATGAAGTACCCTGCAAACGACGCTGGTTATGTGTCACAGAAGCTGGTAGAACAGACAACCACAAAGCAACCACTTCCTTTGTCCTATCTTGGCTTTACTATATCTTCAGCTGCATTTGCCAAATTATGTTTATATAAAAAAAAACAGTATTTCTGAACACCAAACATGACAATAGGTACTTGGGCTTTTTAGTGAAACCACAGTGAATACAGTAGGTTCCTTTAAAATGACATGCCTTGTGCACAGCTACTGCAGATGTTTGGTCAGTTGTAAAATTACAGCGGTACAAGTGTGGTCACTCAGAGAAAACATAAAAACCATGCAAGATAAGAGTAAACCGTTCCAGATACAAGCAACTGAGACTTTGAGATGTTTAGGACTAGCACACAACTAAAAAAAAAAAAATCAAGTGTTGGATAAGTTAAGGCTCTACTTTTACCTCCAATGTAGCACAGTATTTTGATATAAAAATAAAAAAAGGTCTACATCAGGATTATTTACAAACTGTCAGAGCAGGTGGTACACAGGTATTATTACTAACCACATCAGAGCAGAAAAAAGAGGCCAATGCTTAAAGTTCAAACCCGTGAGTGCACATCCAACTTCCGATGTTGTATGCAATGGAGTGGAAAAAATGTAGAATAAACCAGGAGTGTTCATGTTGTTTTTGAGGTTCGGTAATCTTATTTTAATGTCTGTAAACACTAGAGGAAAATACTTAAAGTTCTGATGGTCACAGGTGTCAAAAAGCAAAACAAAAAACAAAAAACGTGACTTATGCTACTGGTTTGAGAACGGAGCGTAAACATCTGCCCTCCTTTGTGAGCTCCCGGGTGAAACACATGCACGGCAGAGGGATGGCCTCCTCCCGCCGAGCGATGGTGTTGAACTTGCACTTCTTGAGGTGGTCGGCCATGCTGGCAATGTTGGCGAACTTCCACTCGTTCACTGTACCAAAGGCTGTGCTGAACCGCCACACCTGGATGACAAGAGAAAAAAGGTTAGTTACGGCCAATACTATCCAACATTAAACATGTATTGTGTATAACTTTGTCATATACATTTAAACTGTGGGACCTACGCCACGTTAGAGTCATAAGCAACAACTTTTTTATCACTTGTCAGTAACAGCTAAAATCGCACAGCATTGCATTTACAAAAAACAAAAACAGGTTGTAGTACTTTCTCTTCCTTTTCCTAAAACTGCCTCAAACAGACAAACAAAGCACAAAATCTTGCACAAAGACTCTGAACAGTATTAAACTAAATCAATTTTGTTTCTGGATTCTGTAGGTGAACTCATCATTGGACCTGTTTCTGCTGAGTTTGTTTATAACAGCAACAGCATGTCCCTGCAGGGCTACTGTAGAGAGGAGGGGTGGCAGATGCCTCAAAAACACAGCTCGTTTAAGCTCAAAGTGCAAGGATGATAAAGAGGACTAACCTTGTCTGTGATCTGCCACGAAGGGGAGCCATCATCGCGCCGTTTCTTCTCCCACAACAGCACGACCATCCCTCTCATCTGCAGCAGGCTGGCACACACTTCCCTCATCGTGCGAGACACTCTGGAGAGCTGACACAAGCTAAAACTGTCCAGGAAACTAGCTACATGTTGCAACACCTCAAAAGGAAGACTGCTGAACTGATCGTCCTGAGAGCCAAACCTGTAGCTGTATCTTTTTCCAATCTCCCCGTTCCTTAGAGGTAAACCAGGCTGAACGCCGAACGAGCCGAGGTGCCTGTCGTGGATGATTCTAAAGCCCTGCACCGAGGGGCAGAAGCGTCTTTGGGAGTAGGTGCAGCCATAGTAAGCCAAGGGGCAGCGCTGCTCCATCCAGCCATTGAGGCCTGCGTGGATATCACCGTGAACATTTTTGAAATGAGACGAGAACTCATCTCTCCGAAACAACTGTCCACACACAAAGGTGAACATTGATCGCTGCTTGGTTTGGTATCGAGCCACACATTCAAGCACCAAGTCAAGTCTGAGAGTGTGGAAAGGGCTGGGGTTGGACAACTGTGGGCTGGCGTGGTCGCAGGCCGAGGCCGAAGCGATGTCTCCAACCATAGTGTTAGTGGCGAGAATGGCCGATGGAAAGGAGAAAGTCTGCGTACCAAAATCAATGTGGTAGCCGTCTACAAACCTGCTGTCAGATATTCCTCTGCCCCCGGGAGAGTCGCCCAGGCAGAAGAGCAAAGCTGCAGTGATGAGATCGATACCGTGGAGTCCCATGGGGTCATCTGCTACGTCTAGATCAGACGTGTCGACCGCTTTGTCCTCCATCTTTGCTCGAAACAAGTACGGATCTGACAAAAGTGCTCGCCGTCCGTTAAATGTAAACATACTGATTCCTCTGAGCACCTCGACGTTCTGCAGCTTTCGCTCCAAGCACCTATACCTGAGTTCAGAGGGCAAGTGTTGTAGGAAGTTATTTCTCATCACGTGATCCGAAATCAGGAATGGCATTGGAGGGGGAAGCGGTGCTTGTTGAGGCGCAGGCGGCTGCAGCGCTACAACAGGCATGTAATCCTGAGGCATCGCTGGCCACACGAGCTGTGGTTCGTTCACTGGCTCATTCACAACGTCTTCCTTTTCCTCAAATAACAACTCAACAAAATCACTCTCCTCTACCCAGTTAATACCGTTGTCCTCTGTCCCCACGCCACAGTCCACTCCACCCACCGCTCCGAGCTCACACTCCGAATCCGAGTCGCTCTCTTGCATGTCTACATTCCTTCCACCTTCAGCTCCATAAACATGACTACCGTTTTCCCCGTTGTGTAGCACTCCATTCTTATCAGTCTTTTCTCCATTTATATTATTAACAATTACTTCTATTTCCTTAGAGTTAGTCAAGATGTCTAACGCCGCTGCTAGACTTCTGCTGGTCTCCACCGAGGCTTTATAAAGCCCATTATACGGCTCCTCCTCTTCCATCTCAACTGTCCCATTACTGACTTGCTCCGAATCGCTCGAAGCCATTGCCATCTTGTCACATTCCTCCTCTTTCTTTTCCCCATTCTTTGACACAGTGGTTGTCACTTTCAAAGACTCTAACAACATCCTCTGATCCTGCAGAGCCAAAGCCATATCAAGCTGCTCCACTTCGTCAAACTCTTTGCTCAAGTTTTCATAGGATTTGCGATCGGCGTAGCTAACCGGCCACCTGTTCCACTCCATAGTGCAACACACAATACTGGCTGGGCACGTCTCAAGATGCTGCGCCATTTTGACCCTTGTGATGGTAAAAGGGCAGCCGAATCCACTGTTGAGACACGGCAGCCTTTCATATGGACACAGTAGGCGATGCTCTTCTAATTTGCATGAGTGAAAAACTGCCCCGCAGACAAGGGGACAGCCGATGAGGTCACAAGAAACACCAGTCTCCGGTCTCACCATGCATCTTCTGTTGATGCATTTAAGGCAGTGGGGGTGGAGGTTCTCCATTTGTACTCCTTTCTTATTCCTGGCCTCTGTGCTGCCGTCAGGAAAAGAGAGTCAAGTGTTTAACCCTGAAACAAAATAGGAAAGAGAGAAACTTGTTAAACAAATCAGATGGAGGTAAAGCCGGAGAGACAATGCTTGAAGAAACACATGCACTTTGTATAGAGGCAGATTATTTGCAATAATTATAGCATTGACTGATTTATAATACAACAATTGGGTCAATAATATAACAGCTGTGTTGCTTTGAACAAATAGTAGTATTGGGTTGGGGTAAGAAGGGATTCAATGGGTTCAAGGCAAAGATATTGATGGTATTTTTGTGGTAAGAGTTCACTTTTTTGCTAAATATTACAGTTGTTAGGATAAATTAAACTCTAACACATGTTGTGGCACCTCAGTTTTTAGTTTTATATAAGCTTTAATAAAACTTGTTTACATTACACACGTGCAGTGACATACAGTAGCTTCCTGGCAACTAGTCCTCCAGACATGCTGCGTGTTGATCAAAACTTCAGGAACATTTCACAACAGCACATATAGAGTTACACTAGGTCTTCTAAAGGCTTAAGAGCAAACCTGACCCCTCACGTTTCGGCTCAAATCCTTACTGTTTGTTCATGGAGTTGAGTGACAGGTCAGACAGCTATTAAGGTTTTAGTATGTCATGAGAATACCAACAAATCCATGAAATAAGACACAAGTGGATCATCAGCCTCTTGCGTATGTTGTGGTACAGTGTGTGAAGGGAGTTTAGCCATAATTGAAATTGAGTAACAGACTACAAACTATAATTTAAATCCCACAACAATGCAATCAGTTCACAGCAAGAACAAAGGACAGATGTTGATGTTGCAATGAGTTTTAAATATAGCAGCAACATATTAGAGGGGGCAGACTCAACTTATTGTTACTTTAGTGGACTTTAAGAAAAATTATAAGCCACTTTTTCTCATGTGCACTTCTCAAATGTCGTCAAAATGGACTTTCAAATTTTATCTTATCAAATAAATATTTTACTGAACTGACTGGTTGTTTTAGAGAAAGCCCCGGGGAAGCAGTTGTACGCAAATCTAGCATCCCTTACATAATGCAATACAAAAAAGTCTTTAAATGTGTTTGATAATAGAAGATTGTTCTGTTCATGGAAATTATTAGTAAGGATAATTACTATGTCATTACACAGTGGTGGTGACACAATTGTACACGCATAGTCCAAGGCCCAACACAAAACAGGAGAGCTATTGTCCAAGTCTTTGTAAGCATGGCCAGTAACAGCCGGCTAAATTACGCAAGAATAGCTCGGGCAGGTTAGCAAACAGCTAAAAACACAAACAACACTGCAGCGGCATGCTTTAACAAATCACTTCCATTTTTATAGGACTAACATTTTAGACAACCGTGTGTATGTGTTTAAAGTAGTTTTTACAAAAGATCCAAACTAGTTATGGCTAAACCAGTGAGACAAACAACTTTTACAGTAAACAAAAGAAAAACAACAACATGGCAAGAGAGCTAGCATTAGCAGCTGGATGGGAACTAGCTTCTGGAAACAACTTACCCTAAAAGCGGGGCACTTCGAAGGGTTTAGTTCTGATCTCCTCACTTTTACCAGCTCCGATGATATAGACACAGCGCAACTACATCTACATAAGTTATTCACAGTATTAAACGTGTCTAAATCGTCCTATAAATTGATCTGGCTCAGACTCAGCTGTGAGACCTTTCGCTGTCGGCGTTTGTGTTGATCCTGGAGTGGGACGTCGCAGTGTACGTCATCACGCACAGAGCGTCACTTTCAGGGTTATGGACCTGTGGTTACGGACTGAAATAGACAACTGGAAAAACCCTCTGGACACTTTTAATCACACTTAATGTTCAGGGGTCCTTGGGGAGATGTGAATGGGTTCAGCACTTGTCCTAAAAACACATTTTATAGATATAGAGAAAAGATCAAATTAGACTACCACTACTACAATACTAATATGTTATTAAATGTCCACTAAGTTGAATAGCAGCATGTGAATGAGTAGTAAACTGCTGTAGGAATTTATTATTGCAATATAACTTACTAGAAAACTTCATTTGAATAAAAAAAAAAAATCACTGTTGAATCTTTACATAATAATAATATGTTGTACAGCAGTCTCAAAGAGAATATGGAAAAGCAAAAACACAGAAGGTTTTACTCAATACAACTCAGAACTAGAAAAAAGGGACAAATAACTTTATTAGATTGATTTAATTCAAATTTAGAAAGGTAATATATAAACAAACATCTTTGAGGGTCAATATTGTTGTTATCAATGTGGGATTGTGTCAGTCCATGTGTTTGCCCCATTGCCCCATCGACTCATGAAGCCACTTCCGAGAGGTGATGAATGTTGGATAGAGTGAGCTGAGCCTCATGAGTTGGATAAAAGCGTCTCGAGCGAAGCCAAAGTCTCCCAAACACTCCTGTGATCAGCAGCAACACCACCAGCAGCCCTCCGAGGATAAAGGTCGCGATAGTGGGCACTCCTCTTGAATCTGACCAAAAACCAGCAAAACAAACATGAATGTAACATGTTTACACTCCATTCTATATATACGAATTCATGAAAAAAGGAATAACATACTGTTATTGGACTTGCCGCTTTCGTCTAGTAGTCGTCTGATAGGGCCGTAAGAAACTGTGTGAGACAGAGGGATGTCCCGCCGCAACCTCATCAACCCATCATCACTGGAGCAGTTCTGTTTAACAAATACATTAGATACAGAAGAAGTAAGCCATAGATTTTTAATAAATTATGAGTTAAACAGCTCAACACTGAAACAACACAATCAGTGCTAAAGAGTTGCATTGAATTTAGAATAAATGTTGAGGTATTCTGTCCCATTTCATCAAGTTAATAGCAAGATTGTCACAAAAGGGCTGCCTTCAAAAGATTTTACATAAAAAAAATCTAAGCTGTATTTTACTCCAGATTAGACATTATTTTTTTGTAGATGGTTTGGTGTGGTTTTATCCCATAAACAAGTTTGAAGTGAATGGCCTACTGCTCTCTTTGAGGGATCCAGTTACGCAAAACACTTTCAGAAACTTCCAGAAAGTTAGCCCAAATCACTGAGTCACTTAGACCTCCTTTAACTATTAGATAAAAATAGAAACTAAAAGCCTCAGTGACAGACGTCTCGTATTAGGAACAAGACTTTACGTGCTGGCTCATATGGCTAAAAAACATTTCTAGGCTGTGTCTAAATTAAGTACATAAGCTGTACATAGGCTTCTTGTCTGAACTGGCCTGTGACTTCCAAAGTGAGGAATGGGTATTACATGAGCTGACTCACAGGCTGGCACAGCCCCGGCCCGTTGTGGCAGATCTGGACGTTGCAGTGAAGGAAGACGTTAGTGTAAGAGCTGCCCACAAACTTGAACATTTGTATTCTGAAAGTGGCCTCTGGACCTTGGCCGTTCTTCAGCACAGTCAGGGTCTGTTCATTTGACAACACTGGGCAGCTACGAGAAAGACGGAAAACAAGCTGTTAAGTTACTGTAACACTTTTTAAATGGTGTACTTTAACAAAAGACACGAGCTGCATAAGGATGGATATGTCACTGTGATAAAATGTGAAAATGTGATAATAAAACAGTCATGAGCTTAGTGAGAGATTGAAGCCTTTGTCTTTCTGTCACATTGTAAAAATCATTGTGCATTTCATTGGCGCGCTGTTGCTAACTGCACCAAATACGGCCCGGTTGTCAAGGACATGCACAGCTGTTGGAGTGAAACGCATATGGCCTCTCAGACGGGTCACATGACCCAGTCCGAGGAGTTGTTGTCTGGCCAGCTCTCTAAGCAACAAATTCTCTTATTTCAGATTTCAACAGCGCTCTGGTGAGACGGCTGCTTAGAAGTGTGATGAAACGGCCCAGTCACGGTATGAGCTAATATAATGTAAATTAAAAATGTAAAACAACCCCCAAAAAAACACACATCTCCAAGTGTTTTGTACTAAAATAAGTTTGTTTTAAAAAGGTCTTCCAATCTATAAATTATGAACTTTGACCTTGACATAATGTGATACTAGTTTGCATTTAGCAGCCTGTTTTAGCACACATAAAGAAGATTAAAATTTAATTTAAATACCGATGAGCCTAGCCCTAAGTTAGCTTTACTATAAATAAGAGTAACATTATTATTGACATGTCATAAAATAAATCCAAAACAGTTTAATAGAAAGGTGTTTACGGGATGCCTCTAAGTCTTTTTAAACTCTCATCTCATTATATTTCATCTAAAAGGTCAAGAAATCATTAAGAGTAAAGTGATGATGCCTCTTATGACAGACCTGTCTCTGATGAAGTTGTACTGAATGTTACTGTAAGGGTCACTCGTTGGCGTCGCCCAGCATCTTTCCATTCGCAGCATCAGATGAGCCGGTATCTACAGGACAGACAGGGTTAGGCAACAGTCAGTTTCTACACTCAGTATATTCTGTTCCACAAACAAGCCACGGTATAGTAAATATAGTACATATAGTAAATAAGCAGTTGTAGCAAGAGGTTAAAGGAAATAAGAGCGGCTCTCGTGTCAATATCAAGTCATGAGTGAGTGTTTGATTTCCACCATGACTGGGAACGTTCCTGAAACAACATCTTGCTTAACATTGGGTAACACATACTTAGCCACATCCAAAAATAGAAAAAGCTATGCTAATATTTTTACTACAAGTTAGCAGCCCACCAGTCAAAGGTGTGACCCCAGTATCTCAGTTCATGGCCGTGATGTAAGAGTAATGCAATAATGTTTTTTAATTAATTAAACTGTTTGTATCTGGACATAACCAGGCTTTACAGAAAATAATCAATGAAAATGGTTTACTTTTTGACTAAAACATGGAAAAGATTTTCACTCTGGTGCTGCATTTTGTGTTAAGTTTGAGTATTTATTTGTTTTCTGTAGCTAAACTAGGATAGTCCAGATACTGACACATAGTACTCAAAGGTATCAGAGCCTCTTGAACATGTACTTATATGACTTCTTCAGATATTGCTGAGTAAATGATGCTTTGTTAAAGTGTTCAAGTCACTATTAAAATATGGCATGACTGTGTATTGTTCATAAATAGTTCATTCTGGAAAAAAAGTGGTATTGGGACAGATTTCTTACCATATAAACTTTCACAAATATGTTATCGTCCAGGGTCAGGGAGGGCACTGTGGTCCACTGGTCCTGAAACGCTTCATCTTTGTACAGCAGCATCGACACAGAGAAGTTCCCATCTTCTGTGTTTAGAGTAATAGTCCTAGAGAAATAAGCATTGTTAGGCACAAACGTAAAAGAAATGAAGCTCTGAACGAATGAGAAGCTCTTACCTGACGTCCACTCTGATCATGTTTTCACCGTTGGGTTGTTGCACCATGTAGTTGATGGGGTAGCGGCACACAAACGTTATGTTGATGTAGTTTCTTGTGATGATTTCTGAATGATTGTTGTGTATTGTGTTGATGAACATGATGTGTGTGTCATCTGAGGACTGGGGAGAAAACAACACAGAGCAGAAACATTTAGGTTTATGGCGACAGAAAAGCAAAATACACTGATATTTTTTAGTTGTAGTAAACATTAGGAGCAGATTTCAAAGATTTAACATTTGACCAGTGTTAATTAAGTGTTTTTGTCAGCTGTCAGACCCACATAAAGCACAGATTTGGCCTTTTATTATGCATTTCAGCTCAAAAATGTGTTATATTTAGTTTATTCTCTAATACGACGTCAGAAATAACCCTTAAGACTGAGCCTGGGACACATTAGAAGCTTTACGTAACCACTTTTCCAAGCTTAACGGTCAAGCGTACAGTAAATGTGAGTGATACTATTCAATATGTAACCGCCGGCCGTTGACGTAAATGAAACCATAAAATAGAGACGGGTGAAAAGGTTCTGTCCCGGGTTTGTCTGGGGCCCCGCTGAGCACAGATGGAGGGCAGCGCTGTGGTCACGGAGCAGGATGAATTGCCCCGAGCCTCAACCGTCACCACGTCTTTTACTACCTCATGGTAAATACAACCCTCCCACTATGAGCATGTCTGACAGGTTACTACAGTGAGAAACAGGTCCTCGTTACAACAAGACTGAGACATAGCTCAATAGATTATTTTAAATTACTGATAAATGTATAATGGAGCCACAGACCACTGCCTGCATTTTTTTTAAAGGTGAAACTATTGTATTTTTTCAGGATACTACTGTTTTGAGATCTATTAAAAGTTAAAAGTGTAAAATTCCACATTATACAACAAGTGAAAAGGTTGAACAATCCAATTACTTTGTGTTCTTGTTTCTAGAACGGCCCAAAGTGGAATAAAGTGAGCCCAGAGGAAATAAACTACACCCTTCTGGAGGTGAAGCACACACACGTTTTTTTGTTTTTAAACACACAATATTACATAAAGGCCAAGGACATTTTTTTTAACTAAATTGATTGGATATATTCATAGACATGTCCCTGTAGGGCTACCGTATGTGTCACGTGGTTTAGAAATGTGGGGTGAATGGTGTGGAACTGCAGTTTACAATTAAAAAAACAAACTACCAGATGTCTCCAAAAACAAAACACTATATTTCACTTTCATTTTTAAATAAGTAGATTGTTTGAAAATGATCCCCAGCCACTAAATAAAAACATTCTTGGCTGCCTGGACTAGCTAATTTCTCAGAAGAACAATACACTCTTTAAAACAATTAACGTGTAAATTGGAAGCGAGTTAAAAACGATATCTGAGGCACTATGGCTTAGATTCATTTCTCCTGTCGTCTAGTCTTTTATTCACACGGAGGAACTGAAGGGAAGTGCAGCAACTTTTACTCTTAATACTTTATCTTTTTTAACTTAATTATTATATAAAAACCTATGAATGGCTCTTTGCAAATCTTATTCCATCTAATTCTGTGATACACTCTGAGCATGTAGTAATTTATGTGTTTATTCTGTTATTCTTTCCTCGCTGTCCATATTAACCTCTGTACCAATTTATTTCTGTGAATAAAGAGAAGGAGGAAACATGAGGAGAAACAAGAGCAACTTCCTTCAAAATATCTAACCTCCAAACCCAACAATTCAGTCATTTCTTTTCAGAAAACAGGTTTAAAAGCTGCTAAGTTCAAGGTGAAAGAGGAGCTGACAGCAAGGACATTCTTCTCCTTTAACAACAGCTAATCTGAGCTGAAGGAAAACCTTGTAAAACTGCTAAACGGTGGAGTTCGGGGAGACTTGGAAAAGCTGTGTTAACCTTTTACTCGCTTTACAAGAAAAAGCTTACATTCCAATGAGGCAGTCTAAGGACACTCGGGGATTTAGCCTCAATTTTAATCCGAGTGAGCGCTGGGGTTTAGGAACCTTGTTGACGGATGATTTATGGCCTTCCTTTTCAGTGCACCTAAACAAATAATCATCATTTCCATGTAAATCCTGATAATTTAAAGCCACAAAGCCATTCAGCGTCTGCTCCCTGTTCTGAATGAGGTCCAATGACACTATTTTTCTTTCTTGAAATCCACGCCACTCCCCCTGCCTTTTCAATGCGCCTGTTTATGTCTGGACATAGGGTTTGTGCCTTTCTCTGCCCATCTTATTATTATACGATACTATGCCCTGACGCATCTGAAAACAGAGGGTTCACAGTCTACGTTTGCGTCACAGCAGACTAAAACTGGCATCTCTGCTCCTGAATAATTCAAATGATTTTTACTGTTATGTAAAGCGCTATAAACGGACTCAAGTGGCCCCTTTTTTGGCAGCGAAAAGGCAAGGCCAGTTCCCACAACAACCGTAAACATCGTAAAATGGATAATTTATTAAGATGGTGATTTTATGTTGCAGTTACAAGAAGTGCAGTTTGTCTCCATGTTGTTTAAAGCTGGCGCCTTTGTTAAAGCTTCTTCTAAATGTCTCGGTTCACGTGCAACATTTGATTAGTTACAGTCTTAAATCACACAGACGGGGCCGAACGCATTCGACACGTCAAATCAAATGTTGAGCAAAGTTCAAAGGTCGTACCATTATGGTCCCACAGTCGGAAAGGTTTGTCTTGATGCTAAAGACGTAGTCATCTCCGACCACGACGCCGCGGCACTCTGGGTCATTTAAATGCAAATCCCAAACCTAAATAGAAGGAAAAATGACAATAGCAATACATCAGCGGCAAAAGAGAGTGACGTAGATTGAGAAAATGTATTGGTTATTGATGCTTACGTAAACTGGAGGGACTTTGTTGAGGAAAAAAGCACTGGGAATGATAACTTCCATGTGGTCATTGGTGCAAATGACAGTCTCATTCAGCTCTAAACGAGGAGCAAAAACAGATACATGTTAAAAAAGAAATATTAAAGATGATAAAATAACCTTTGTTTATCCTTTAAAATATTTTTATACTCTAATACACTCCTTGCCATTCAAGCCCCATTAGATTACATTATAAGTTATGCCTCCACTGCTGCCTCTCATTAGTTCAATGGAGGTGAAACTGCACAAGCCTGTATTTCACACACTGTTCTTAAAATGGAAAACTCTAGAGCTTAGCATTTAGTCTAAAATCCAAGTGAAATGGACATTCAACACATCTAATTGACGGATTTACACAGTTGCAATATATTTACAGCAGAAATCTTTAAATTATGCAACAAGAGAAAAACAAAATGATACTAATTAAAGGTAAATCAAGGAATATATGCAATTGAGTGCTGTTATAATTTGAGCCCAGAAACAGAAAAAAACACACAAAAAAACACAAAAACAATAGAACTGATCAAAATGATAATCTAGTTAAAACAAAACAGAGCTTTTCTCATTTAGATACTTGCAGACACTAAATGACCAAATAAAGATGCAGAGTAATCCAAACCCGTGGGACTTAAATGACTCAAAGAAGCCTTAATCTAACTCAATACTTCTCTGCAATAAATTATATATTCATCTCTAAAACAAGTTTGTCCATCAAACTTTCATGCTACAAAAAATATCTAACCCCCTTTTACTCTTTAAAATTGGAAAAGGTAGATAAGCTAGGACTTTTCATACAGCAATAATAAAAAAAATGAATATATTTTTGAAAAAGCCACTGGAAACACTCAAAAGCTTTTTTCCAGTAATCGGTAATTGTTGATACAGAAGTACTCTACAGTTGAGTTGATTTTCAAGTGTTTTATCAGTAATTATGGTATTTGGTATCAAGACAATTTAAAAGCATTTAAAAAACCTACAGCTTTGCACCCGTGAAAACTGAAACCATACGTGACCAAAATGAAATGATTTGTCCCTTGACATTTTGCCCGACCTTCCTCCTCTGGATCCAGATACACCGCTGAAGACACCGTCCTCAGGGTCAGCAGCAGCCACACAAACCCCACAGCAGCAGGTCCCATCTTCATCCCAGGTCTCAGCCTCTGGTCTCTTCGAGCCGCCCCGACACTGTTTGGCCTTTTCCCTAAAACTCTGTGAATCGGGGACTATTCACTGCAGCTCGCTGTCACCGAAAGACGTAGCACCTCTCTCTCTCTTACTCCGAACCCTCAAATCACGGGCTCTAATGAACTGGGAGCCTCCCTCTCGCCTTAAAACACCAGCTTGAATGATGTCCCCGCCAACAATGAGATTCCGCACATGAATAGAGCGGAGTGAGGGGAGTCCGAGGTAACACGTATGTTACCGCCTCCCGGGGACATGTCCTCTTAGTAAACATCTTCCAACAGTTTCTTACTCCGACGAGGACACTGGTATCCATGCAAAAAGAGACAACACGACAAGGCCCAGTGCTCTTTGTTATCCGCATCCTTTGTCTGGACATTTTAAAATCTTTACTGGTGCGGGAATCCCAGTCAGTCAGGCGAAAAGAAACTCATTACAAGTCAAGGGCAATTCAGTGACAATACCCAGGACTGGAGAGAGTGTGTGTGTGGTACAAGAGACCATAAAATACTTAAGACTTCAAATAAAGAAAGGATCATTTTCACATTTATGCATACTAATTCAATGAAGATACACATGTACTTAGGTAGCCTTTTGGTATTCATTTTAAATTGTAAAAACTTGTTAATTGCCAAAACGCCTCTTGTTTTGAAACTTTTATGAGTTTTAAATGACAAGATTTGCTTCCAAGTCACTGAAGCTTTTTGTTTTGCAAATATGACAAGGGCTGAGTGTTAAAGTGGGCTGTTTGGTATTGTCTTACCAGATCAATAGCTTGAAAAAGATGTCTGGAGAAGCAGAATCCTACTAAAATCTGTCATTTCTGTTCTGTTGTGAAGGTCAATGGCTTCCTTCCTGCTTCGGTTTTTACTGCACTGGCATAAACCTCAACAACGGACAAAAACAGGTTGTTAAAACAGGGTGGCCATCTACAAGCTTTTATCAACTCAATGTACACCAATAATGTTTCAACAATACTGCTGCAATGATTTGATTTGTCTGGCTTTTATCTGTTCCAGGCTCCCTACAGGGCTGCCGTCTTTTACGTTCTTTACATCAGTGAATTTTAGAGTCATCAACTGTGACACAATGGACCTTTCATTAGAGACATCACTTCACAGCTTGTTTTCAAATCAGAGGAGATTAGCCAAATCCGTGACAGTGTATTCCATTAAAGCTGCATTGTGTAAAAACTTGCACAAAATGAAACAATTCAATAGCGTATAATTGTCTTTTGCAAATCTGGGAAAAACAGACAGAAAATGCTCCAGTTCTTGTTCCCTCATCTGCTTAATTCTTTGTTTTTTTTCTGTCTTTTATTTCTAATCATAAGGATTTGTACATTTAGAATCCAAATAATCACATTTTTAGTTTTTAAAGTGAACTTATGTGATATATTACCACTGAGCTTTACCAGCTTTAGGGAATATTAATGTAAATAAAGTAATTTAGCATCAATCGGTCATATTTACAGCTGTGTAATGTGTTAATAAATATGAATTGTCCCCATTTTATAAATAAATATGCCTAATTTCTATGGTTTGAATTGTTGCTTACAGACATAAACAACTAAAATGTAGAAGGTACTGTTTCTAAAACCAATATCCATTCAGTTGTAATAAAATGTATTGCCAACCTTTAATAATGACATGTTTTCATAACACGGTTGCATTTACAAAGTATTATTACATTAAACCTGCACAAACAACAGATAAAACCTCATAATTTACCAGTGCACGTGTATTTAAATAAAAGTGGTCAATAAATGTCAAGATTTACTTTGTCCGGACAATTGATGTAAGTTTACAATAGTTTTAACAAAATGTAACCTGTAAATTTGCCCGTAGCTTATAAATGATGTAAAAAGTGGAATGTCTCAGTTCATAGTAAAGAGTGAGCTGCTTTTGCCTGTGTATCTTCACAAAACGTCTCTGAGTAACGTCCTAGATTCACTCCAGTGGTCCGGTGTCTTCAGTGAACAAATCAGCGAGGTCGGCCACAGTCAGGACAGCAGCCTCCGAGTGCTTCATCGCGGTGCTGCTGTGGCTAATGGAAGACATCAAAAACACAACCGGCTCCTCAGTTAAATCGACTCTTTAATGGCAACAACCGGGAAAATGTGCTTTGAATTATTTACCTTTTCTCAGCAGTTTTCATCATGGTTTGCATCCTCTCTTCTATCGTAGATTTGATGAGGAATCTGTGAACAAACGTTGGCCTGGAGCAAGACGGGAGTCAAAAACAAGTTAATGTTCATGTTACAATATCACATAGAAGGGATTTTATTATGAGAGGCAAGTGGTAAGCATAACATCCCAGACTTTTATACTGTATATTATACATTTGCGATAGCACTGTTTCGTCCTCAAATACACAGAGGTAAAAAAGAGAGGTTCAAATCGGAGAAGTTGATTTTGTTAGATGGAAAAATTTGATAATGCAATACATAGATAGAAAATGCAAAAACTAGACCACAACTTTCATTATAACTCTCATCATTCAGTGATTTTTAATTCTGCATTCACATTTTTAAAGCACACTTCACAGTTTTCCAAATTGAAGTGTGTCCGAGAGCAACTTTAAAAATCAGTAAAATGATGAAATGACAGTATTGCTAGTCTTTATATGTAGTTAAACTGAAAAAATGTACATCAGACGTAACATTAGTGGCCTTCATTTTAAGATACAAACCCTAATTAACCTTTTACCAGTTCATGATGCAAGAATTTAAATAATAGTTTACTTGAGTGTGTTTACGGCATGTATTTTAAGTTAAATTATGTGATTCATTGGGGGAAGTGTAACCCATTAGCCTAAAAAGACACCCTTTCATTTCCGAGCTGTATATATTTAGGAGCCTTACTTAGTCTGTCCGATGCGGTGAACTCGTCCGATGGCCTGCAGCTCGTGAGCCGGGTTTAGGATGGGCTCAACCAGAAGCACGTGAGTGGCTTCGATGATGTTGAGTCCATTGGAGCCGGTGTGAAGAGGAAGGAGGAGGATGTTGATATTTGCGTCGTATTTGAAGGAGCTGAGATTCATCTGGAACGGCACAGACAGACGTTAGTATAACTGCTCTTAAAATGGGTGGGTAATTTAATAAAGAATGACGAGTTGCTCTAAGAGTTATAAATGCATTGAAAAAATGCCCATGTTTTCATTATAATTGATGCCATTCAGGGTCAAAAACAGTAAGAATGAGGCTGCAAAACCATCAAGTGACTTCTGTCGGTCCAGTTTAGTTCCCTTTCCAACATTGTTTGGCTGTAATTGGTCAAAATAACTCTCGACACCAATTAAAAGTGGGTTTTAAAAGTGTTTTTTGGGACAAATGGCAACTGGAGGATGTGAAATATAATATAAGCAAAAGGCATTTACAATTTAGACCTGGTTAGTAGGATGTGTGTCAATAATATACCTCAAAAAATACTTTAGTTTTGGTTAAATTAAAAAAGGTAAAGATCTTTATCATAAAAAAATTATGTTAGATTTCATTTGTGTCAAAAAAAGAATATGTCATATATTATAAAGCTTTTTTTTTCCAATATATGTTTTTTGATTCAGTGTTTATCATAAAAACTCTCACCTGAAATTTGTGATTCCCATTAATTTGTGAGAACTCCATGTTGTTATCAAACAGAGCCTTGGCGATGATATCGAGGACGCTCTGCCACTGGACGAGAAACAAGAGAGGGACAACCGGGTCAGATCCAAACTCTAGAGGCTCCAAATAAATCACACCTGAGTATTGAGCGGAGAAGGCGTTGAGTTACCGTAGAGAAGACGAGACACTTGGCCCCCGGGTCGGTCACTTGAATCTTCTTCAGCGTTCTCACTACGGCCTCCACTTTTGTAGAGTGGCTTCCCTGAACATGTACACAGTCGTTAATAATGAACGGTCTGCTGCTTGAATTACAGTTACAGTCATTAAAGTGAAGCAATGACAAAATCACCCGCGGTAAATAACTTCTAAAGAAACAGTGGAAGATAAATGATTTAGTTTGAATTTAATAAATCAAACCGGGAGCTCCATGATTCACAAAATAATAATATATCTGGGTAGTACTTATTTTATGGCTCTCTGGAACAGCTGTGTTTAAACATAAAATACACTAATAAAATTACATTTAAGTCTTTAAAAGAGCAGGAAAGTAATGGCATACACTAAGCTATCCCTCAGCTCAGTAAGCTTTTTTTTTGTTGATTATTTTTGGTTTAGTTCAGACTTTGTAATATCTGTGCTCTGCAAAATCAGGACTGTGTAACTTTCACACACAGGATATGTTTGCGTGCTTATTCAATTTGTTTTCAGTGTCTATTGAAATGTTTTGTAGAGCTGAGGATTTAATGTCAGTGCAGAAAACAATCCAAATCATTCAAATCTTAAATGAAAGCATACATGCAGAAACCACATTTGCAAAACACAAGACCATCCAACAGTCTGTGACGCTGACCTTGACGGGGATGTCCTGGTCTTGACTGGACGACTGTGTGGTGAACACGTATGAGATCTCGGTGTGGGATGTGGTTTGTCTACAGATGGCACACTTGATGGCCCGCTGCCGTGAGCCCACGCTGTACTGCTCCACGATGATGGCGATGCACTCGTTACAGAAGCAGTGGCCACACGTCAGCACTGCCCACTGGAGACAGAGCATGATAGAGTGATTTAGACAGTTAGATTACTGAAATACATTTGTCTTTTTCTATTGTTGCTCCATAAATGTACGGAAACTGGACAGAAAAATGCTAAAGCCTCATACTCTACACTATTCTCTGCACATGAATCCATTTGGTCAGTATCTATGCTTTAAACAAGCAGCTATTGGCTTTAAAAATTTAAAAAGTTCTGCAGTTCAATATAAACACTTCGTTGAAATGTTGTAAAGCTTACCTCTTGTCCAAGGGGCCGGGCACAGATGGGACACGGCTCTGGGTTGAGGCCCCCGGTTGCTTTGTCCTGAGACTGAAACAAAATGATTTAAAGAGAATGAGTGACAGACAGATGGGACTATTTATACAAAAAAAACAAAAAACAAATTGGTACTAAAGGGTACAAATGTATATACAGGAGGGCATAAATGTTTTTTGGCATTGTTTTGTTATCTTTTGAGTGGCTCTTTTTTGCTGCCAAAATACAGGGAACACATCCAATCTGTAACATGCAATGATTATGTGATGGAGACATATTGGCCAAAACAGATTACCTATTAAACAACTGCATTTTTTATTAAATGAGGTTGCAAAATAAATGTCTTAACAACTGAAATGTCCAAACTGGATTGTTATTTCCTGTTTGTCTGCTGTTTCCGTATCAAATAAATGCACAAAGCCACAAACATAAAAAGTAAACATGTCCTTTTGTTTTCTTTTTTTTCGAGCAGCTGGCCTTGCTTCGTAAATATAAGATTAATCGTTATTTCCATCGTTTAAAGAGACCGTAGCGACCATAAGTTACCTTCTCCAGGTTTGTGAGATACAGATACTGCCCCAGTTTCTTCTGAAGCTGGGACTTAGCCACTGCTTGGTCGTTCAGCAACTTGACTCTGTTCTGCTCCACCTTCGGCAAAGACACCAGAGTTCGGAGGTCAAGAATGTAATAAAAATAGTTCACATGCTCAGCAACAAAAACCTATAATGGCATTTAACTGTTTAATTAATTCATGAACGGTTGCAGTCTTTTATCTGGGTTATTAAATAGTTTATAAGTATACGTTAACACATAGCTCCTGGTGTAAGAATGTGGGTTAAATCTTTCCTGACTGGGTGTGAAACTTTAATGTGTTACATAAACCAGGACAAGCAGGCAAAAAGCACTTCCAGTCACCTCATGTGGTTCAATAATGTGCAGAAGTTTGGGCTTGGGTTCATCTGGCAGACGCACACGCAGTCTCTCCGTGGCCATACCCAGCTCATCTATGGCCGACACGTGGTTCCTCAACACCATCCAGTACTCATGCAGCACCTGTGAGACATTTATAATAATCTTAGCAATAATATCCTGTTAGTCTCCTCAGAATAAGCAGATGAATAACAGCTGAAGAAGAAGAAAAGTGATTAAAACTCAAGTGTTAAAGCCAGGAGTGTGACTGATCTGACGGTGCGTTCAGGAGCTGCCCGAGCCACTCCGTGATCAGATTTCTGTGGATGCGTTCCAGCTTGCACTTCAGCACTTAAGCATTTAATTACAGTACAAATGAATACGAGTGAATCAGTCGTGCGCGAGTGTTGACATATCTCGTCAGTAAAGAGTTTCAAATGAGTATTTCAGGAGAATGGGTAAAAGTATCCCACACACTTTTGAGTTTTAACCATTTTTATCAATTTAAATCACACTTTTCGCGTTGTTTTAGCCGATCAGAGGCAATTAAGGAAGTAAAAGACAGGTTTTTGGATATCAGCATGCGATCTGAACAGTACAGTACTAATTACACGACAGTACAAGTGATTGGAAAACAAAAAAACAATCTTTAGTGTGTGCTGCTCTCTTCTATTGTCACTTTAGACCTCAATGTGTGTATTTTATTTGTTCTGTTATGAATACATTATTAACCCTCCTGTTGTCCTCATTTTCTGTATACACCCTGTGTCCTCCGGGTCAAAATGACCCGTCTTCACTAAACCCCCAATATAAGCAGCTTAATTGAATTTTAAACACCAAATTTCATCTTGCTTGAAGAAACAACTTGTCATTCACCACAAAATGTGTGAATACCTGAGTTTTCCCTCTTCACTTGTATTTCTATAGCTTAAGAAAAGAAAAAAAAAATTTGCAAAAAGGAGTTTTGAATGCATTTCTATTCATCCCAATGACTCAGTTTCTTTCTTTTTTTTCCTCCAGTGAACAATTTAAGAAAAAAGTACAATACAAAAATATGAAAAATAACTTAACCCATTCAACTAATTATCACATGTAGGGCAGTATGCAAGTGCACAGCCTTTGCAGATATATTTCTTACACCTGCAGCACACACTATGTGTTTTAGAGTCCAGGGGATTTTTTTTGGGTTTTTAACACAGTGGCGGGTCATTTTGACCCGAGGACAACAGGAGGGTTAAGGCTTGTGAGTGATATATTTATTAGTTGACTTGGCCCTTAGTTATCCACCTTTTCCTGTGACCTTTTCTGTACATTTTAAACAATAAACCTAAGCAGAAGTTAGAAGCACTCCTAAGATAAGATAAATGATCAAAAATAAATGAATGAATCAATTTGAACACACATCTGTTTTCAAATATTCCCGTTGGTTGAGCCTTTGCAAGCCTTTGTTTTCTAGGTTGCCTTCACTGTCCACCTGTAAGCTGGGGTTTTCCTATGTGCTCACCTTGTACTCTTTCTTCCAGTTCTCAAACAGCTCCATGAAAGTGTTGCCTTCCTCCACCAACTCTGGATCCATTCGTTTCAGTTTAGAAAACGATAAGATGGCTTTGAGGACGCGCTCGGTCTCACTGGTCGCCCACAGACCTCGGCTGGTTGTGGGAAGTCTGTCGTCCACCAGCCCCTCCTCATCCTCGATCATTTCTTCAAAAATAGCCGTCTGGCCCTTCACACTGTTGAGGAAAAGTCAGATTCATTTAATTTACGCAATGAAAGTGATTATAGTGACACGAAGCAATGGTTTCCTTACGTTTGAGAAAACAACTTGGACTCGTAATCTGTGAAAAGTTCATCTGCTTTGCAAAAAACACAACTGAAACAAAGAGAGGAAAAAAAACATCAAACAAAGCAAATGTAAAAGCAAAACTGATCCAAGTGACAATGCTTACTTATTGAGAGGGAGTCGGTTCGGTCTGAGGTGACAGATCGTAGCTTCGTCGATCACTTTTTGGGAAGCGGGTCCTTCGAGTCTCTTCACTGCATCTCGAACAGTTTTCTGAGATTTCATTAGCTCTTCTAGTTTTGTGGTGAGTATAAACTGCAGACCGCTGGCATCTCGAAACCTGTACGATATCCATTCACGTTAGCAACTGCTCACTGAAAATATTCCTGCCCTTTTCTGTATAAAACGGTTTACTTGTCGGCCATGGAGAGCTTATTGACTGGCTGCTTGTAGTTGGCCGTCAGCTCATTTTTGACGCGGGACACCAGCTCGTCGTCGGTGTTGCTTCGGATGGTTCCTTGAACAACGTCCAACCACCAGGGAGAATTCAGCTTCACCTAATCAAAGAAAATCAAATTGGGCTTTTGCTAAATTACAACTGTACAAAGCATTACAACGCAAAAATGCAGTAAATACACAGATATCTGAACTGTATGCACCCACAATGACTCCAGGAAATTGTCAAGATAAACAACATAGAGTATAACAAGAGTATAATAAGTAATAAATAAAAAATATTACTACAACTACATATAGTGTAATGCATACATCTTTTTAGCAGCTACACTGTAAAGTCAGGATTTGCCAAAATTGCGCTGAATAGTTTAAATAATTACTTTTTTTTGGAGGAAATGATATATTAGGCATTCATAAAGCAGTATTTACTTGCTTAGGCTTTTGAAGTGAGTATAATACTATAAATTGACAAGGTTTAAGGCATTCTCACTTTGCATTTGAGCTCCTTGATGTTTTGTAGAACCGGTTGCAGAGCATTGTAGGCGTCCGCCACCTCAGAGTCATATTTGGTCATGTAGTGCTGTCGGAGCTGCTCTGCCTACCAGACATTTTTATTTATTAACTGCAATTAAGATCAGTTTGATTTATTTTTAAGTAATAAATGGGTTTTCTTTTTTTTACCTCCTCACTCAGTTTGTCGTCTCTCAGAGTTGGAGGTATTCCTGGATGTTTGGCGTTCAGCAGCTCCATCAGGTTGTGGGTGGCATGAAGCCTCTGTTTTTAAAGAAAAATCCTGCTTAAAGTCCTCCTTAATTTTGTTTCCTGAGATTTGTTTCCCCACAATTTTGATAAACCCCACCAGATTGTTAAATAAATTACTTTGAAGGTCTACAAAAAATCCTATCTCCTAAACAAGCTCTTATTATCTTGCATTAAAGCAGCCAGTGTTTTTAAAAGTATATATTTTATAGCAAATCCTTCACCCAAGAGCCATTATCTTATGTCAGGAAAATGTACAATTGCTGAAAGTCTGAGCAGTGGCCCTCATGACTGTCAAATAATAGACTAATGCATTACTTTTGCTGCATTTTCACTTAAAATCCACAGTATAACAGCATTTTAGGGACAATAAAGCCTTGATCTTTGGAAAAAACTGCACTGATTCAGTGGGAAATGTGTGGGAAGACAAAAACAGTGCCTTAAAAACAATGATTGAGACACTGAAGTTTACTGCCTGGAACATAAAGTAATGAATGACAACTCTGAGTTTATTAAAATATACTGTGATTGTTTGTAAAATGTAAAAATAGCTTCAACTTTACAAAACAAAATTAAAATGCATTAGTCTGGGTGGAAAGCTATCAATTCAAAAGTATCTTGTCTTTTTTTATTTCCGCAGATGTCTTTATAAGTGATTTTTAACGCATCCTTTCACGTGTTAATCCTATACAAATGTAAAAAACGTGAACGAGTTGGACATATACCTGCAAAGAATCCGTTTTCAGTTTGCCTTTGTGCTCCTCTGATGAACGCAGCACTTCTCTATACATCTCGGCCGCATCTCCAAACTCACCTGCGGGAGACAAAAGCGACAGGCATCATTAGCGACACTCAATATGTCCGTCACGCGCCGAGGTAATGAGACGTGCTATAGGATCTGCCGCCGCACGCTTTGGGACGTTATATATATCGAATTACTTCGACAAAGCGTCCCGGCACAAAAAAAAGTGTTGGGGCATAAAGAGTTGTGTTTAATTTGAACTGATTCCCATGGGAAACTGGGAGAAGGGGAAAGAAAGAGGGGTTTGTACCTCTGATAATGTGGATTCCTGCCAGCCCATTGAGAGCACACACCAATTGTCTGTGGGCTTCTTCACACTCCATTCGACATTTCTTCTGCAGCGACTTGAGGAGCTCCTCCATCGTCATGGTGCTGGAGACACGCCACAGACAAACCCACTTAACGACTAAATTACTCTGAATGGGTCAGCTTTAAATAAACACAACTGCACACTGTATCCCCCACAAAAGGCTGGAGGAGTCTATTACCGTCAATAATGCTACATCTGTTTTAATTAACAGGAGGCAGCTGCTTTGAGAAAAAAGGTCTCTGGTCCCGCGACAAGCCTCTTGAAAACACAAAACAAGCCGCCTCAGACACAGAGGGGTGTGTTCAGAAGTAGGATTAGTGGGTTAGTAAGTGTTTCCCATGTCACGAGCGTTGGCTGTCCTTTAACCTGGCCGTGTAACTGGATCAAACTGGCCACGGTGTGATTTAAAGGCAGACTTTGAGGCTTTGGGAAGGTGTTGTAGTGAATTGCTGAGTCTTTTCTGGTCACTTTATCCATGAGCATTATTTTTAACCTAAGAGATTTTACAAATTGCTTTAATTCTTAATATATCAAATCCAGCTATTGCATTGTATCTTCCATAGGATTGTACCCCAAAGCTTTCGATGTCATTACCAAATCATGCACTGCATTTTTTCATAAGTCTAGCCCAGAGCCGGTGTTGCAAAAAAAAAATTAAAAAAAATACATAAAATACATTTAAAAAAGTCAATGTATTGTATATATAGAGCTTTTTCTTTAAACACAAAGAGAAAATTGTGTCAACACTATAACTGCACACTAAGAATACTGTATATTACATTTTGTATGTGAGAAAACCTTCTTTGCAAATGTGTAGAATGGTTTGTGAGTAACTATGAGAAGCCACAACCGTTTGTTTAATCCTATACAGTATAAAAGAGATTGGTTTACACTGAGACTTTATCATTCACAAGAAGATGTTAGGCTTTTGTTCTCCAGAAGCTCAAAAAGCTATTGGTTTAACACAGGTTAGATGTCTGCACAATTACAGTATTTAGTCATTTGTGATTATTTTCTCTGAGGTTTTGCTGGCCCTCACCTTTTCTGTAGCGGCAGGAACTCCCCCCTCACGGCCTGTGGGTGGCAGCAGGCCTGTCGTAGCCTCAGGAGCGGGCCGAGGATGGTGTGCACCGTGCGCCGGTCCAGGCTGCCCAGTTTGAGGCTCCAGTCTGAGATCTTCCTGAGCTTGACCAGAGCGTCCTGGGAGCAGACCTCGTGCTGCCGGTGATAGAAGTGACCCTCGACCGGAGAGAAGTGCAGCCAGTGCACCTCCTCTGTCTGCGGAGGAATCTGGATCTAGAGGGAGACATTTTACAAAAGATGAATGATTATTTTAGTCACGCATTTTGTGCTTGTAAGTGAGAAAGAGCAAGGTCTAAGATGTAAATATATTCATTTAAATCAAACTTTTTTTGGAGGGAAAAGAGGCCGGTTCACACACACTCATCGATGCAGCATGAAGAGCTCATTACAATTCCTACCTGATCAATGACATCTTTTTTGGCCGATCTCCAAAGTATCTGACTGATGACGCTGTAAAGAGGCGCAGTGTTTCCACGGCGATACGGACGATAAAGCAACTGGTCCCACCAACGTTTCACCCAGTACGGATCAAGTCTCAGGAAAAGTACGAGGCCATACAGATCTACAAAAACAAAATATAGTATGTGTAATACTAGAAATAATCCAATAGTCTGAAAATAATAAAATGGAAGTCTTTGTTACCTTCTAAACCCCTTTGGACTGGAGTGCCACTGACGCACCAGCGATTAACAGAGGCCAAACGTAAAGCCATTTCCGCAGCCTGATATTTGAAACAAACATGTAAGTGAGTAAAGGCTAATTGTATGTTTATTCTATTTAAGAGCTTACTTTAGCAGTGACACATTCGACCATCTGAGCCTCATCCAGACAGATCCTCCACCACTCGACGGCCACCAGAGGGCTGGGGATGGCCATGTAGCGCTTCTGGTTGCGGAAGCGGCGTCCGTCTTGGCTGTTACTGTGAGGAAGGTCGACGTAGTTGATCTCTGAGCGCAGCACGTCGTAGGTGGTGATGACCACATCCTGCTCGGCCAACATGTGAGGCTGGAGGAAACCGTGCCTCTTCACACCCTGATACACCTGAGGGGGCAATAAAATCATGATTCACACATTTATGAGAAAGGAGAAACCCACAAATATGAAATTATGTCAAATTACATATGTAGTATTTTCATATGTGTTAACCTTTTTCAAGTCCAACTATAGGATACTACTCTCAAATCCTTCTGTTTACAATTTATAAAGAAAAATGATATATTTCTGAGATGATATAGAAAGAGAATAATAATATGTTATATAATTGATCTATGCTTTTAAGATACAAGAACTTATTTGATTGACAAAAACAAAAGTTATTATTTAGGGTGAAGATGTATATTTGACTGATGTTTTCAAATTTGTTAAACTGAAGCTTAAACAGAGTACAAACCAGAACTCGGAGCGAGGAGGACCTGATGTGTTTGTTAATCTCCTCGACCCACTGGTGGCAGATGGAGCTTGGGGAAATAATGAGTGTTGCCCCAGTGGCGATGGGCTTCATGGCGACGAGGCAGTGTGGGCAGTAGAAGGGCGTTGTTTCAAGACTCTCCTGTTTGTAGTTCACACAGTCTGCGTGCTGCCACAGTTGGCAGTTCATACACTGGACACGGGGCTTGTAGTCTATTATCCCCAGTTCACCACAGATACACTCAAAGCGGTAATCCGACGTGTTGAAAGGGAAAATGGATTCTCTAGTGGGGGGCTCTATCTCCTCTTGAGAAATAGACTGAGGAATTTCTGCTTTTACCTCAACCGTCTTGTCCTGTGTAAGCGACTCACTTTTATCCTGAGAAGCTGGTAAAGATGCTGTTGAGGTTTCTAGTGTATCATCCGACTCCTCTGACTTATCGTTCGTGCTTTCATCATAGTCCTTCTTTGTCTCTGATTCCTGAGCACTGGGGAAGTCAGACGTAGGCGAGTTGGGATCTCTCTCATTTTCTGTCAGAGCATTTTGAAGAGCTGTTTCTGCTTTGTCCTTTGCTCGCCTTTGAAACGTCTTCCTTGGCGTGCTCTCTGGTGTTTTAGGAATCTATCAAACGAGAACACCAGACAGGGCTTTTAACAAGAGAACCAATCTTCCCAAAAGCGGATGTTCTTGACAATTTACCCCCGAGGTCAAAGAGAAATACAGAAGAATCCATGAGTGTGTCAGACCTAAGAGAACAATAACTTTTGACATAACCGTATTAAAGATGTAATCATTTTCTTACCCACTTAGACGCTCCTAGTAGTTTCTCTCGTATTGCTTTGTAGTTATGCTTCAGTTTAAAAGAACCATTCATGCCGCGACCTTTGACCTGCTTGATGTTTTTCTCATCAATTAGCTTCTTCATGTTCCTCTTGATGAGATTGCGGTTTTTCACAGTATCGTACCCATAAGTAGTGCGCATGTATGTGAAAATAGTGTGTAAAGTCACTCCTTTTGGGGATTCCATTTCTTCTAATGCCATAAGAAGCATGTAACGCACAGCTGTGGAAAAAAAAACAAAAAAAAACAATACAGGGAATAAATGAATCCAAACAAACATAATACATATTTTGTCTCAAACGCACTTGGGTAGGTCGTTTTGATTTTTTGCTGAGAGACTTCAGACTTGCGAGGGGTGACTTTTGCCTTTTCTGGTTGAGGAGGTACAAAAAAGTTCACAGATTTTCCCTGCAAAGACAAAACCTGTTTTAAGAATTCTTGAGAATAGCTCTGTCTGGTTGATTACAAAGACATGCGATAATTAGAACAAAATGAAGCATTCTAGTCATAAATACCACAGGCAGAGTTAAGGCCTCTTGCTCCAGGTTCTGTCTGGGGTGACACAAGATCAGAGCTAAAACCTCCACTGTTTTTCCAAGCCCCATTTCATCAGCCAAGATCCCACCAGGCCACTCTACGCCAGCGAGTGGAAACTCACGGATTAAGCTGAAAATAGCAACAGCACAGTACCAAAACAGTCAATAATTTGGTAGCACAAATGTTAAAATCTGAGGGACTTCAGCATCAGATCACTGTCAAGGACTGTGAGGTCAGCTCTGCCTAAACAAACTGATTTTAAGTAGGGGGGTAATGATTTATAGAAACTGTTATTTTGTGATTTTTGGAGTAAGTTAAGGATTTGTCTTTGGTCTTACCAGCCGGTGTAAGGGTTGTAAAACAGCTTCTTGCCACACAAAGTCACCAGTTCATGCCAAAGAAAATGCAAAGTTTGTTCTGAAAAGAAGGTAGATAAACAATACAGAATTTGTTTGTTCTGTTTGTTCTGACACTGTTTGTAAAAAGTCAAAACTACAATAAAAATCAAAGTACAGTATGCAACAACATGTATTATTCCTGTTACCCTTTGGTGAAGAGCTTGTGTTTTTCTCCCTCTTCAACATCCAGTTGACTGCTTGGGACTGATAGGGCCTGAGCATAGGAATAAGAGCCTTGTGTTGTACGTCAGAGGTCTCCTCCTGACCCTCTCTCTGGTGAACACGTCTGACGTAGTCATAAAGCTCCTCAATATTCTGTCTCTCCAGCTCTGTGTCACATTCCTCCTCCTCATTCTCCACAATTTCTACAAATGAGAGAAAAAGATTTTAAGGATTTTTTTGGTAAGTAATTCCATGGAAAATTGTCATTAAATAATTACATCCATAAACTCACCAGGTATAATAAAATCATAAAAATATTCCATTAACTTCTGGATTATTTGGTTTGCTTTCTTCAAACGAGTAGTTCCTTCACTGAGGAACTCAGGCTTACCCAGTCCAGTTTCCAATAAGTAAATCCCCACCTGCCAAATATGAAAATAAGGAAGCCACTCAATGTAAAATGTAACTTATGTTTACACAGCCAAAAATTGGCCTTTCTGATGTAGCCAACCCCAAAAAACATACTTCTTCATCTGCTGACTTGATAGTAACAAATTCCAACATACTATGCTTACCACTCAACCCTAAAACTAACCCAACTCTAATGTGTAGTGCATGCGTTTCCTATAGTGTCTACAATTAAATCTAAATGGCAAGGAAAGTATATATTAGGAAATATTTTAGGATTAATGTTCAAACATTACTCATACCCTGAATGAGTCTTGCTTTGCTTGGTGGAAGAGCTGAACCACTCTTCTCTGCAGGAGCCAGTCCAGGTCGACCAGTGAGATCCTACTAAGACTACACTCTGCCTTGTATGTGTCCTCTTCAGATAGTCCTGTGTGTGGCCCTGAGCTCTCCTCTCTGCTGCTGTAAGTCAAGCAGAGCTCTTTGTCCATCGTTTGAAGTGAAAAGGCCCTCTGCTCAAAGTCTAACGGAAGCCAACTCGGTTGAACTGTGAACTCTCCGATGAGGGCCATCCACATGGGACCAACCTGAGACACTGGCAACACGGTAACTGACAGGGAGGGAGCAGCAGTGGAGTTTGTGTCTGTGGATGTACTGGGAAGATCCGCTGTAAACTTTACAGAGCTGGATGAGGCAGTTTCGTTGGTGGCAAGAAGTGGAATACTGCTTTGAGTCTGTTCAGTGATGTTGGTCGAACAAGTGGGCGTCTGGTCTTCATCTTCATCCAGGATAATCTCATTCTTTCGGTCCTCCAGCATGTTCCAGTCCAGCCTTTTCTTTGCATCTTCGTCCACCCTCACAGGGGGAGCCCGTTTTCTTTTGCTGCTCATCTTATTACCCTGCAAAAAAGAATACTATCATAGAGTTTGTTTGAGAGAAAGTGGATTGAAAGTGATTAAAAGTAATTAAAATGCATTCCCCTTATAATATACTCATGAATGTTAATATGTTTTCACTTCTAAAATGTGACATATTTCACACTCTTTACTTCTATCCACATCTGCAGTGAGGAAATATCACATAATAATAGACTGTGGCAGTAAAATTTCTGTCAACTACCTCGTAATAACTAAGCAATTTAATCTCAATTTAATCTAAGACAATTAAATTGAACCATTATTAAGCTGACTACAGATTGCAGAGTGTTATGCACCGCAACACTCCAAACAGACAATTTTACTTTATTAGCAACATTGAATAAGGTAAACAATAAGGTGCTGTTCGTTTTACGTTTACTATTTTTATGAATCAACTAAGACGTTATTTACTTTCAGTGGCTCGCACAAGACTCTCTGGTTCCTATCGCTGCTCCAAAACTGGCATCATGTGGCTGTAGTTCTTGATATTTTGTCAGAAACAAACCAAAACATTAAAGATCACTTGCAGACTGCCGCTCCGTGTTGTGGTCCGCCATATTTAAACGGAGGAAGTGACGTCAGAGGAGTTTGTCTCTACTTCCGTCAAATTGAAGTTAATTGAATTTCGGTTAAAAAGTTATTTTGCTTTGAGAAAATTAATAATACTGTTAAATAGCGCCAACACAGGTAAGAAAAGACAGCGTGGGTGATTTACAAAATGCAAATTCATACATTTCTACATCTATTATCATAATACCGTTACTATTGAACAAAAATCTGCCCTCTTGCTGCAATAAATTAAAAAAGCTAACTCTGCTTCATCCGAAAAAACGCTGTCGTTGTGGCTAAAAGCTAAAATCAAATAGCTCTGCAATGTCGTTTCAAACTTTTCGTGCATTTAAATAGTAATTTACAGGATTCCACGACTTTAACCACCCCTGTATTAAAGTTTGGCCATTTAGTCTTTGTTTATGCAGTTACAGTTATTTAACTTTTACCTGGAAACAGATGCAGTATCAGTGTGTCACCACAGGGAGGCAGCAGACTACACGTGAATTTGACGATGCTGCAGCAGGTTATAAACATCTGTCACTGTCAGACAACGCAGCAGGTCTGTTCACATAAAGTTCAACTCTCTTATGCATTTTCAATCTCAGCTGGTAACATACACACTCCACTAAATCAAGTTTTAATTTGAATTTTGTGCATATCTCTTTACATAAATACCATCTTATTTAGAGACGTTCATCAGAATGAGCTAATTAATGAATTCGTCCACACCTTTCTCCCTCTTAACGCGTAAACTGTGGTATCAGGGGCACTGCAGTGAGTGTGACCCGCTTTTAAGATGCAGTGATGATGGTGAGGAGGAGAAGGGGGCACCTCTTGCTCAGTGCAGAGGGAGGAGAGTGAGTCCCGTAGCGTGCGCCCCATCTCGGCTGAAGGAGCAGTCCAGTCCGGATGCTTCACAGAGACACAGACGATATGCCCCGATCCGCCTGCTGCAGGTACGTCCACAGCTCCTCACAAACATTTATTTACACGGTAGCGTTTAAACTCAGAGATAAATGTTGCACACGCTGGTGACGATGGTGAAATGTTGAGTAAATGAAGGAGGAGGAGATCTGTCAAGTCGTCGAAACGGAGTGGATTTTCTTGTGTTGTCTTTTGAGGGAAAGGTACTGTTCTAATTGTTTAAAAAAAAAAAGGAGATGAAGCTGTCTGTAGTGATGAAAGTTAATGAAGCCAGAATGTAACTTTTGACCTAATGAGTCCAACGATGAGAATGCATGTTTTTAATTGACCACAGACTCCACTTACTTTGAGTTGTCTTTTATTTTATTGATTATTTTCTCACACTTCTACATCTTAAAAAGTACAGTAGTAAGTAGTGTTTTCCTATTGTTTTGCATGCATCTTTATAAAGGAGGGATCGAGGTAGATACTGTGCTGATAGGTTTGTTTAGTCTTTCATGTCGTTTCACATGAAAGTATATTTATTCTTAAGCTTAAAACACGCCCAGTTGCTCAGCTTTGGTGAAACACATGACGTGGATGACTGTAAATCAACAGAAACAAGTCAAAACATTAGAAAATATATACAAAATGTTCTGATGATTTTGAATTAAAAAGGAAATATGGTCAGTAAGGATAAAATTGTGACAGCAGCGTTGAATTACTCTAAATTGAAAAGCGTATTTTTATACTTTCATGTTATAGGTTTATTTTTTGCAGTCACCTATTATCTTCTTATAAATGGATCTTTAATATGTTCATTTTTCTATTTGATTGTGGCGATGCCAGTTTTATATGTGTAGACCTAGATGCTTTAATCAAACTAAACCACTAAATTATAGACACTAAACCTCTTACTTACAGTGTGCAAATTTTACCAATAAAATCTTGTATAAATATTTCAGATTCAAAATAATGACCAAAATCAATGTGTCTAGTTCATAACATCCAAAAGAAGCAGCATGTCAGCTTTTTGGCCTCATTTTGTTGAATTTTGCCTACGTTGCCGTGAAAATGCTCCAGCTTCATTTGTCTCTTTCCTAAACAGACCAACGACAGTGAAAAGGAGGTACCCATAATTGCCCCGCTGAGAGGATTGATGGATGCCCTTCACAGTGAATTGGACATGATTCTGGTCTCTGCACCTGTGGCACAATGTCCAGCATGATTCATCTGACTGCAATAAGTATTCTGTACCTGCCTGTGATACTGTTTGAGGCATTTGTTTTGTCCAAGAGCAAGTATGAGAGGTCAGTGGTGCCCACCTCGGCGTCCCGGCTGGTGGCCAGGATGGACGGGGATGTTATAATCGGAGCGCTCTTCTCGGTCCACCATCAGCCGTCAGCGGAGAAAGTGGCAGAACGGAAATGTGGGGAGGTCCGCGAGCAGTATGGCATCCAGAGGGTGGAGGCCATGTTTTACACTTTGGACCGGATTAACTCAGACCCAAACCTGCTGCCCAACATCACTCTGGGCTGTGAGATCCGGGACTCCTGCTGGCACTCGTCTGTGGCCTTAGAGCAAAGCATCGAGTTCATTCGGGACTCGCTTATCTCCATTCGGGACGAGAAGGACGGCTCCAGGTGGTGCATCGAAGGGGTGCCCTCCAGTCAGCCGCCCCCGACCAAGAAACCCATCGCGGGGGTTATTGGACCCGGCTCGAGCTCAGTGGCCATTCAAGTCCAAAACCTACTGCAGCTTTTCAACATCCCACAGATCGCCTACTCTGCTACAAGCATCGACCTCAGCGACAAGACCCTGTTTAAGTATTTCCTCAGAGTCGTGCCCTCAGACACGCTCCAGGCCCGAGCTCTACTGGACATCGTCAAGAGCCACAACTGGACTTATGTGTCTGCCGTGCACACCGAGGGTAAGATCCATAAGTAATGTTGGGACCAGCTTTAAGAACTACTACACATAGACACTGAGTGATATTGAGGTGATAGTTTGAAGTTATTAATTTGTTCCATTACAGTCAATTTTGTGGCATATGAGATACAAGGCCCTACACTTGCTTCCATAAATGTGATAACAATACATTACACATGAGAACATCACATTTTTAGTTTGATTTTTTTTAATCCCAGCCCTTTTGCACCTCTTTAATTCCAGCTGATAGCAAATCAATGTGTCCAATCCATGTGGTTTTCATTGGAGAGTCAGGATTGCAATTCCCTGTAATTTTTTTTCCTTTGTATCATGTGTCAGCCTTGAGCTCGACTCCCAGTTTCTTAAAGTATTTTTCTACAAGTGCTGTGACATAAAATTACATAAGATACAAATTAAGTTAAGTGTTATTGAACAAGTTAAGTTCATTCAGATATACTCACAGTAGAGAATAATTAGTTTAGGAAAAAAACACACCTTTTACTGCATAAAATCCCTCCTCATCAACATTCAGCGCCATGAAACACATTCAACCTCAGTCAGTAATGGCTTTCCAAGTGCTTTCCTTGAAACAACAAACTGAGAAAAAGAGCTGGTGTTTTTTTGTTTTTTTCCCCTCCTTTCTCTGTTCATTTTGATTCAAAGAGAGCACAGTCCTTCACCAAGGTCAAGTCTTCTCTTCTTCTTGTTTCACACTCTACACACAAACAAAACTTGCTTAGATAACCCTTTCTGCCATTGAGAAGTGAAACTATCCCAAAATATCAACAGCATAACAGATGGTATCATAAAGACGACAATGTTTGAAGATATAAACAACAAGATTTAAGATTCAGAAAAGGCTTTTTTATCGACCGGTTTAATTCTTTTCAAACCACCAGATGGAGTCATGAGCAGCTGTGTTTCTTGTTCTTCCTCTATTAAAAATGCAGGTTATTTGTGATTTTCAGATTTTACAGACTGTTTTGTTATAATTTGTATTAGATATTTAGCATTTTGTCCTCGTCCATGCCTGCTTTTCTAAAGGTTTTATGAAAGTGAGGACACATTTTAAGTAGGGTTATTTGGAAGCACTTATTTTTAGCCTTTGACCTTTATTTATTTCGTTTGAATGTGCTTCTTCTTCTTTTTTTTTAATGTATTTATCATTCGATTTTCCTCCCACTGCAATTTAAAATTCCTCCCACAAAGTCTACTGTGAATTTCAATATATGTCAGAGCCCAAACAAATCGTGATCAGATGGAGTTAAAGCCGGCCAACTTTTCCTCATTTACATCAATTTTCTATAAGTTTATTTAGTTTTTAATAAAAATGGGCATCTGAAAGGGAAAGTGATGAGGCTCCAGTCTGTGCTAATTATTAGTCGGGGTCATGAGGGACACTTGGACTGATTAGGCTGGAGCTGATTGGCTGTTATTAACACATGGACTGGCAACCTGAAAGTGTCAAGTCCTCCTTTTCTCCTCAGACGCCGAGGTCATCTTAACCTAGTTTCTTTAGTTGAACTGTTTGTGTGTCTATAAAAAGCACTCTACACCTACCAAAGGTTTCCCAGATGAAACTTTTTACTGCATTTTCTATAACAAGGCACAATGGCTCTTTAAATTAAACAAACTTCATCTTCACGTTGTTGCAGACGCTATTGATGTTAACTGTGGTTAAACTGCTATTTATCACTGCTTTAACTGCTATCACTTCAACAACAACAAACAAAAGTTCATAAATTAGGACACACTCATTTTAACATCTCTGTATCAACCCTATTTTATATTATTTCATTGGTATACAGAACATACAAAAGTAAATCCAGTCTTAAATACAGTGTGTACATGTGGCATACTACATTTACTGGTTTTGCTGGATTAAAAACAAAACATAAATTTGCTCCTCATGTTTTAGTTGGATTTGAACAGTTTTTAGATGGATTGGAACAAGTTTTAGGTGTATTTGAGCAGGTTTTAGTTGAATTTGAACAGTTTTAGATGGGTTTGAACATGTTTTAGATGGATTTGAACAGTTTTAGATGGATTTGAACAGGTTTTAGATGGATTTGAACAGGTTTTAGATGGATTTGAACAGGTTTTAGATGGATTTGAACACGTTTTAGTTGACTTTGAACAGTTTTTAGATGGATTTGACCAGTTTTTAATTGGATTTGAACAGTTTTTTGATGGTTTTTCACAGGTTTTTTTTTTTTTTTTCCCGGTTTTTTTTTTTTCTCCCCTTTTTTTTTTTTTTTTTTCTCCCCCTCCTTTTTTTTTAAAAACCTTTTTTAGATGGATTTGAACAAGTTGTAGTTGGATTTGAACAGATTTGATTTATCTTTGTAGCAAAAATCCAATCCATCTAAAACCTGTTCAAATCCAATTAAAACCTAGTGCCAAAAATACACCATTTTAAATTGAATTGCATTGAAGGGCCTCATAAAACTTCTCATTTGGTCTGACACATGCGGTCTAGGACTTTGGAGACCTAGATTTGTTGCCAAGGTTTATCTCTTTAATAAAACCCTAGCTCCTCACTGTTACCAATTGATCTTGTTTACATACAGATACATTACATTTCTTTCTATACAATGCAGCAGTGCTTATAACCAGGCCTGTTTTGAAGCTGCCCACTGCACCTCCTACAGTAACTGTTTGTCTTTCTGCAGGTAACTATGGAGAAAGTGGGATGGAGGTGTTTAAAGAACTGGCCGCACAGGATGGCCTCTGCATCGCTCACTCTGACAAGATCTACAGCAACGCGGGCGAGAAGCACTTCGACAGGCTGCTCAGGAAGCTGCGCGAGCGTCTGCCCAAGGCCCGCGTTGTGGTGTGCTTCTGTGAAGGCATGACAGTGCGAGGGCTGCTCATGGCCATGCGGCGGCTCGGTGTAGCCGGAGAGTTCCTCCTAATTGGCAGGTTTGTTAGAGCAACAATCCCCTCTGGGCTTTCGGCTTTGTTCGTTGTGTTTCTCTTCTTTTTTGTGGATGAAAACTTTTCAAACAGATGATGAAAGGATACGTGTCTGGTAACACTGCGGTGGGTTTTGCTGCAGGTTTTAGTGATCATTAAACTCAAAACATGAAAGACCAGGCAAACGGAAAGTTGTAAAAGTAAAAAGATAAAGTGTTCCCAGTATGAAAGTAGTAAAAAAAGAAACAGATCTATAAGAAAATAAATGCACTGCGGCAAAAAGCAACAAGTTTTACTTCACATTATAGTCTTTACTTACTCCATCAAAGTGTGCTTAAGACTGGACTTCATCTTAAAACTGATCTTAACTCCATTTTTGAATGTCTCTCAACACATTTTTACTTCAACACCTGTTGTAGCCCTGCAACAAACCCCAAGGGAATAGGTTAAACTTAATGAAACTGAAACATAATCAAACATATGTCCTGAGTCTTTATAAAATTGTGCATTCAAAAAAGCTAAATGCAGCAGTTCAGTTCAGTGTTTCTTCTACTCTGGGTTCAGTCTGTCGTTTATGTGCAGTTGGAGGAATTAAGAAGCTTTCATTGTCTATTTTTTCAAGATAACCTTTTTATGCAGTTATACTTTATTGAACATATTTTTGACCAATGTGTTTCATTTTGTTTAACTAGATTTTGAACAGTCCACAAAATGAAATACTATGTCTTCGTGTGGTAAGCGGTAGCATTCAAAAATAGCCGCTGAAAACACTGAGTGAGCCTTCAACAATACTGAGCGCTGTATCTATTATTCTCCATAAAAATCCCATGCACATTCAGTCAGGGGGGAAATAGATGTTGAGTTCGCTGCCGTAATACTCCGCGGCGCTCTGGATGATACGCTCATAAAGTTCATATAGAACCGAAATACTCTGGGTTCTCTCCGAGCGGGAAGAGAGGAGCTCGTCTGAAAGCTGGAGATGCTTTGAGTCAGGGCTCAGTCATGAATAATGCATGGCTCTCCCTGTCAGATCACAGGCGGGACGGGCTAATATGGGACAGCACCTCAAGCGTAAGCTGAAGAATGTGGAGTAGGGAACATCAAAGCGCTGATCGACTCACAGAGAAAACGTTAGCGTCCCGGAGTCCTCTTTGGAGATTGACTTGAAGCAGAACTGCAGTAGTGTGGTTAATAGGAAGATGGGTTTTACTTCTTTATATTGAGATGGCATAAGACTCAAATTATGAAATGGTTTTAGCTTTTGTGGTGTTATATGGGTTACTAGATACAATTCTTATTCATAAATGCATAAGGTTTTAAAAATGTCCTGTTGACTACTGTGTATTTCTGCCGCTTTATTCATATATTGAGACTTTTAACACATTTTAGCACCAGACAATGTGTCAAATCATAACAAATTGATATCTTTACAGTTTCATTTTTTATTTATTTATTATTCATTGTGAACTATATTCTTACGTATCTTACTGTATCCATAAATTAGCTGTGAAGCCCTGATTAATACGAGATAAAGGATGGTGCTGTAAACTTTTATTAACCATCCAGATTTTTTTGGGCTCACATATAAAAATCAATAAAGCAAATATGGCCCAGTCAAAATCACCTTCAGAAATTGAGCCAAAATAGAGTTTTCATGTCCTTCCTTTCTCGTTTTGGCATTAAACTCTCCAGATTCGTCACGTTTTCTCTAAATCTTGAACACCGCGTCTAGATTATTCAGACTCTTTTCTGATTTCTCTTTGAGAGTAATGCAGATGTTATTCTAAAATAGCTCAAAGAACAAATCTAAGCGGACATATGCGCAGTAAAGTCATTTTCAACATAACAACTGCTTTATGGCAATGTAAATTTATTCATGCGACGTACAGTTTGCAACTTTGAGTCATTTTGTGATTGTATTTTTAAAACCAAAGTTAGTGACAACACAGAAGTAAAAAAAAACGTAACCTTTAAAGTTGGAGAACAGACGTGTTTTTATGTATTTTTGGGTCAAGGAGACACTGAAAAAGGAACATGTTTTTTCACCAATGCAGAGGGTCAAACACATGTAGGCCAACCATAAAGACTGACTCTAAGATAAAAGTAATGGCCGTTACTCTGGGATATTAATACTTAAACCACCTGCTTTGACAAGCTCTTAATTCACTTACTTCACTTATAATTTCAGTCTTATGTTTGAAATCCAACTAGAAAATGGCAAAGCAGGGCTGAGACGCAAAGATGTGCAGAAAAACATTTGCAACCAGAATAATGACACTTATAAATAAATCACTTGTGGTTTTGTGGTTTAGCCGTTTTAATGGTCCCCTCTGTGTGAAACTCAGAATAGACCGAGTAAAAACGAGACCTTTAAAAGTGGTTTGGCTGTGAATATTACAACACTAATGGCTGTTCCCGCTCTGAACACATCTGAAACGAGAACACGCTCATGTGATCATCTCGACACTGCTTTGGAAATGATAAAAGATTTCGTGATGCTGGGTTTGACAAATGCCTTGCAACAGCTTGACTCTAAATCTGCTCTGCTGGGGAAAAAAAATCTCCGCTGGATAAATTATTCATTAACTTGGATTTGCATCATTTCTCTATAGTACTACTACTCCCAGTCCCAGTAGGCGTCTTTTAACTTGCAGTATATTGTGAGATGGTATTCACACATTTCAGGACGATGGTCTAAATGTGTCCGGGGCCTGTGAGTAATGACGTCAAAGCGGACGGTTTTGGCTCAGTTTAGTCGGGACTGTGGGGAGTGCGGTGCTGAGAAGCAGATGGTCAGGTGTTGTTGATCCTGTCAAACCGGACGGGACCGTATCTGCTCATTATTGAAGTGGCAGCCAAAGCAAAAGTGCTGCTGGCTCGGGTTTAGACAAAGGTAGGTTTGTAAAAAGGCTGGGGATTGATATTTGTGTCCCGCTGATGAGCTTTATTTAGCTCTGCATTCATGAGCATCCAGTGTTTTGACCCAGATTGTGTTTAGATACTCTTCTTCTTTATATGTATTTGAAATAGTACAGGTAAAGGTACATTGTTTAGGCAAGTTCACATCAAAATAACCCTTTTTGCAATCTAATATAGACAATTAAAGCTGCAAAGAACCAAGTTGAAGCATCCTTCTTTCTTTAACTGCACAAATGGGACAAATGTGTTTGCTTTAATTACTTTGTCTTTAGATCACGCCCTTTACAATGTTTTATGTGGCCCTATAATGCATTTAGTTGGTGATATTTTTAGATATTTAGGTTTGAATTGGATGTGTACAGTTTTTAGTAGGATTTGAGCAAGTTTTAGTAAGATTTGAACAGGTTATAGATGGATTTAAACAAGTTTGAGTAAGATCTAAACAGGTTTTAGATGGATTTGATTTTTGCTACAAAGATAAATGAAATCTGTTCAAATCCATCCAAACCCTGTTCAAATCCATTTAAAACCTGTTCAAATCCTACTAAAACCTGTTTAAATCCATCTAAAACCTGTTCAAATCCATCTAATACCAGTACAAATCCATTTAAAACCTGTTCAAATCCTACTAAAACCTGTTTAAATCCATCTAAAACCTGTTTAAATCCTACTAAAACCAGTTCAAATACAATTCAAACCTAAATATCCAAAAATATCACTTACTAAATGTATTGAAGGGCCACATAAGACTCAAATGAAGATGATATATCACATTCAAAATTTTATAAAGCTTCCAAAATCTTATTAACTATCGCGGCCCCTCACCACTTTGCGTTTGACACCTCTGCTTTAGATTGATCACGTTTACATCCCACTCTGCTCAGCCCTGCCATAAAACCCCTATTTAAATAAATTGGTTTCATCTTGATTATGATTTAAAGCGTCGCGCAAAAGCTTCGGTTGAATCGTGACCAACAGGATCGCCGTCTTTTGTGTCAGGATTAGAGCCACAAGTGACTAATTCAAACAGAGGAGCAACAAAAACTCTAAATACAAACCTCGGGTGGACAGACTGTGAATAGTGGAGGCTGTGTGTCTCTGCGACAGATTGTGCTGTGAACTCTCGCTGGTTTTGTGATTGTGTCTGCGTAAATGGAGGGGTATTTTCTCCTCGTTACTCCACATAGCTCATAGTGGGAAGGCTGCAGGAAAACAAAACACGGATCTGCTATATTCAGTTTAACAAACAGCAGACTGAAGTGAAATATTAGATATATGTAATGTTGTAAGGACTGTTTACGGCTGCGTTGATCAGTCTTTTAGCTGTGAGTCTAACCAGTGTCCGGTCGTGTAAACAGTGATGGCTGGGCCGACCGGATGGAGGTGGTGGAGGGCTACGAGTTCGAGGCGTTGGGAGGCATCACGGTGAAGCTCCAGTCCGACGAGGTCTCCTCCTTCGACGACTACTTCCTGAAGCTCAGGCTCAGCACGAACCAACGTAACCCCTGGTTCCCTGAGTTTTGGCAGTACCGCTTCCAGTGCCGCCTCCCGGGACACCCCCAGGAAAACACCAACTACGCAAGGAACTGCTCAGGTACACAACCCCCTCAGCAACAAACAACCAGCCCCAACTTGAAGATTTGTTGTTTTGTTGTTTTCCGTTCACTGTTTAAAATATTTCCATCGTAAAATGCATAATACAACACATTTTTAATCATGTGCTGATTGTTCTGAATCATTTATAAGCTTTTTCTTCATAGACCAGAGGTTTGTTGGGGCGGTGGATGGGACATAAACAAACTAAGTCTATGTTCTGAGAGAAAGTTTGATAGAGTTTAGGAAACAGTTTGTAAGTTTGTGTAAGTGTTGCATGCTTTGGTTAATAATTGGTGTCTAGCCTAAATATAACCGTTTTGAACAGTTTCTGGAAGTGTTGCATAGATACATAATTCGGGAGATAGAGCTGCTTTCTAAACTGTAGTGATGTGTGTAATGCCCACGGGACGATGCCAAAAGGCCCCATAAAGTGGAACACGAGCTTTAATTTTGAATGAGACTGCTGCAGGCTAAAGCTCTCCCTGAGTCAATGCAATAACACATATTTGTCTCATATTGTCCATTTCTTTGATACTTGTCTGTACAGAGGATGATGAACTAGGTAAATCAATCCTTTTTAACAAAATCAATGCATTTAACTTTAATTTTTTGAAACAATGCTCAACAAGCATGTTTCATTTATTCCTCATATTTTGGAGAAGCATATATTTACGTTTTCAATTCTAAATTACGAAGATTCAATCAGTATTTCTTCAAACATACAATGAATATGTTTTTTATATATTTATTGACAAACGTAAATATAACGTGGTGCATGCAGAAAAAAAACTCTACTACTTCTTCTACTTTTCACATTGCACTTTTTACACTTATATTTTAGTGATTTTTTCTTAATGTTTTAACCTTTTTTATTTTTATAGTGCACCATCCTTCCCAGTTATAAAGCATTATTCTTAATTTCCTTATTGTTTCTCATATATAAAGACAACTCTATTATTTACTTTGGTTTTCTATAGTTTTTATTATTTTGCTTTTAATTTTTAAAATGTTTGTTTCTGATGTAGAACTCCGGGACGGTGAGTGACTTCCTTTGAATGAAAACATACTGCTCCTCACTTTGACGATATAAGTAGAGGTTGACTGATATTAATCTATTGTAGGACTCGAGACCAGCCTTAAGACCGGGCTCAGGACCACCTTTAAACTGTCTCTGTCTCAAAATCAAACGCACCTCTTCTTGCCCGTCCTGTCTTGGATTTACACAAACAAGGCTCTAGATTTAAATCAAGTCTAGACAAGACCACAGCTGATTTGTTTATTGCATTTTAATGAATACTTTAGCAGAACATCTCTCATTTTTCATTTGTTTGAATCACAAAAAAGCAAAAGAGTTTATATTATTATGAGTATAATGTTTCTTACCTGGTATCTCCTCTCATTGATCATGTACTTCTTGGTACTTCCTTTATGGTTCCACTCACTCATCTCTGTTGACGTGGTCTTGACTAAAAAACACTACACTTCCTTAAAATTCTAATTAATGTCAGTCAACCTCTAATATATGAAGCTATTGGGGTGTTTTCTTATACTTGCACCTACCACTTGAGAATAAGAGCCCCAAATTCCTACTTGCACTTTATTTTAACTCTTTAGAAAGTCATTTAAACAGCCCAATAACATTTGGGTGAGACGCCTTTGGCTGAGTGGCATTAACATGCATGGAGCCACATCCATTTTATCATATAGCGTATTGAAATGTGGTGTTAGCGTTTAGCTGTAGACCTCATCTGACTAAAGCCGACACTGACTTCATGACATCACTGCATCACGACCGAAGCGAGCGTCAAAACCAAGGAGCTGCTCAAAACTAGGTCATCACCAGCAGCTCCCCTCGGACGCTCCCCCAGCTGCTACACACTTCAGCCTTTATGTGTTATGTGTCTGTGTGTTCGCACATTCACACTGTCAGTCCCAGCTGTCAGGATGTGGCAGGGAACGTAGCAGTGTCATTGAGAAAATGCTGAGGATATTGATATGATTTAACTCTGTTAGGTTTGTGCTGAAGATACAACTGATGATTGTTTAGAAAACCTTTAAGAGGAAGTTATTTGTTTTAATGATGTTCACAACATTTCACAAAGAGATAAACTACAAATCCTTTTTTTTATGGGATCCTTTTCTCTTCAAACTAAATTTAGACTTAGAATTAGCTGAGGGAAGGTCCATTGCTGTGAATACAATGTGAATATACTGCTTCTACTTTATTTAACGGAGCAGAAAACACTAGATCATTTCAGCTCAGTCACTTAGAGCAGCTGTTACTCCTGACTCCCTCTAGTGGTACAAAATGTCGATATCTCGGTAAAACACCTTACTTTTTTTGCATACTATCAACACTCACTCACACTTTAATGCATCTTAATACTTTATTAGGCTCCAGGTTTGTCACATTTAATAAACTGTAGCATTAAGTCATAAGTTATGGCATTATCAGTCGCTACACCGCACTCCACTTTCACTGCATTAAATATTAAACAGGAGCTATTTCAGGTGATGGTGAAATAAAGAAGACAGATGTGTTTAATCCTTTCTTTTTAATTGGTAAAATCTATGCTATCGGTGTAAACATGGGTATAAAAGGACATATTATACGTTTACTTTTGTAACATTCAGCTCTGAGCACAATATTCTGCTTGGGAGAACATACGTGTTCTCCATTTCCTTTCACTGCCTCCTCTGCTGCAAGACACCTAATGTCATCAGATAATATAAAGTATATTTTTATGAAATATAGAAAAAGCTATATTTATTTCATAGTGCTAATATGCAGCATCTTCCCTGCTTGTAGCCTGTATTACACTGAACTGATAGGGTTTGTATTTCTCACGTTGATTAGTCATTTTTCCTCCAAGCAGCAGATCCAAGTGGTTGATTTCTGTGCTTGATTGAGTGTCAGTGTCACATAAATGCAGAAATCCCATAGTAACTGTCTTTGAAGGCACTTTCTGGGGTTTCCAGTTCTTTGAAAGCAGTCTCCCACTGAGGCTTGCTGCCTGCTTCAGAACCAATGAAACCAATGAAACCAATGCATTTGAGAGAACCCTATCACTCCTTTGTAATACATGACATCACGCTACACACACCTTTGTAGTTCCCCTGAAATGATAAACTAGAAAGAAGAGCTTAAGCTAATGCTTGCAGTAATGAAGCCCCTCCCTTAAGCCTTTTCTTTCACCTGTCAGTTTGTCCCAGATAAATCTTACCCCTCTCTCTGACAGGTTATGAAAGTTTGGAGGACAACTACGTTCAAGACAGTAAGATGGGCTTCGTTATTAACGCCATCTACGCCATGGCCCACGGGCTGCACGACATGCACATGGAGCTGTGCCCGGGACACGTGGGGCTGTGCGACGCCATGAAGCCCATCGACGGAAGCCACTTACTGGACTTTTTGCTCCGGACGTCCTTCACCGGCGTCTCCGGAGAAGACATATGGTTCGACCAGAACGGAGACTCACCTGGAAGGTAAACAAGCCTCAGTTCTGTTGGGAAGCCCATCACATTCTTATAGCACATTGTTTCTGCAGTTTTGTCTTAACTTTACTGTAATAAATATTCGTGCCTGGTACATCCTGTTTTGACCTTTACAGCTGACATTTGTTTTTTTGAACTTTATCGTTGAGGAATGCAAATTGGATGTTAAAGTTGTGTTTGGTGGAAAGTTGTTTACTCCAAACTCAAAAGTTAAAATAACTTTAGGGTAACTATATTTTTCATAGTTTTACAGTAAGATTTAGATATTATGTACTATCTTCAAAACGCTCCGGCTGAGATGTAAACCTCTCTCTAGCGTAACTGTTTATGGTTGTCTACATTCAGGTATGAGATAATGAACTTCCAGCGCTTGGAGTCTGGAGTGTACGATTACATCAACATCGGCTCGTGGCACGAGGGCGTCCTGAGTCTGGATGATGACACGATGCAGATAAACCGCAGTGAGATGGTGCGCTCTGTGTGCAGCGAGCCCTGCTCCAAAGGAGAGATCAAAGTGAGGCAGCCCACTACCAGCACATTGTTACCACACATTTAACATGCAATATTTAAATACTGTATATGCAATCTCTGCAGTGGAGTTAAATAATGCAGGACCTCCATAAGAAAAGTGGGAACTCCCTTCATCTGAGACAATAAATAAATCACTATAAATCACAAACTGGGTTCTCCTCTTTGTAAAGCTTTGATAATAAACCCATTCCTTGCAGAGTTTGTATGTGTGGCATGTTTCCATATGTTATATTTATACAATCTTAACTGTATTTCTGTATTTTAAAATCGAGTTTTATGACAAATTGATCAGCAGCAGTAAAAATAACCTTGAAAGGGTCAAAAACCTCTGACATATTTATCATATTTTTAGGTCGAGTCTTTTGTATTTATTTCTTGAAGCTTTTTCTTACATTTGACTCCTTGGCCTCGTAGGTGATCAGGAAAGGAGAGGTGAGCTGCTGCTGGATCTGTACTCCCTGCAAAGACAATGAGATTGTGCAGGATGAGTTCACGTGTAAGGCCTGTGAACTCGGCTGGTGGCCCAACGAAGAACTGGAAGGTACTACTCTTTTCCTCACTGCTTATTAACGCAACACTAACCTGCCCGTGTGGCTTTTCAAAACTATTGCTCTTTTCTTTGTTCGAAAACAGCTCAAAATTTACATATAAATTGTGTTTGCTTAAGGTTGTTTTTGTCATTTCTTTGAAAGAGAGCCCAAAGATGAGAAACTACTATGTCATTTTTACACATAACTAATTTACCTCACATCAGCTCTTTTAAAGAAACTGTTTGTCTTGTGGCTGTTTCTTTGTGGAAATCACTATTTGTATTTGCATTCATCTCAGCAAAAAATAAGCTGACGCAAAATCTATTAAGCTCCAGGTCGATTTTTTAGCTTTGACAGGTTTTGGCTCTGTTTCCTTCCTCTTCTCCTCTGTTTATTAGATGAAAGTATTATTTTCCCTGCAGTTCAGGAAAATGCATCTACTTTTCATTTCACCTTTCGCAAACACTTCAAGTTTGGTTGAAACAGCTACAGAAAGCAGAAAAAAAAACAATTAGCCTAAAATAGTTTAACTTATAGATATGAAAAGTATTGTAGTTCAAACATACATTAACTTTTTGGCCCTAAATCCTGTCTTGCGATTGGTTACTTTACAGTCAAAGTCTTATTTCCTTTAACAGACTTAATGCTTCATAAATACAAAGATAATATTTGGTCCCTCTGTCAAAAGTTTAGTCCCTCGCCGCCCTCCCTCCTCACTCACCTGTTCCGTGTCCCGCTAAAATCTTCACGGCACTATTTCATGAACCCGCTCCGTCCTATTTTCACCGCTTTCCCATGACACCTGAGAGCCATTCATCATCTTCACCACTTGCAACTTCACTTACCGCTCCGCTGGCCCACTTTTAAAGGCCTTCTGCGCTGTTTCAAAGACAAACACTTTCTTAATAGGATCGCCCTCCTCTGTGCCAAAACGAGACTGTTAGATCTACCAAGAAATGGGAAAATATGGTGCATGATGAGATGTGAAAAAGATCTGTATCTCTTTTTCAGTAAACCTAATCCTTACAGTATTACAGTTAATTCAGCAGTGTCTACTAAGAGTGCAAATACAAAGCTGATCAAGTCTTTTTTTCTTTAAGACCCATGAAAATTGCAGTGCCTTACTTTGTCCTGCTGCATTGCCCCCTCCTCCACTGGCTGCAGCCCAGCCCGGCCATGGCTCACTAGAAAGGGGTTTATTTATAGTTGAGCTAAAAACCTACTTTGAGGCTCACTGTATTTTTTCAGGCTGAGATACATTCGATTAATTTACAATGTGTCCGTTCTATGAAGCCATTAAGCCTGAAATTTTTTATGTTTTGGTGCACAGCTTGACTTAAATAGCCACATTATGACACAATCCACACTCTTAGCACCAGGCTGTTACCGAGTTGTTGCATTTTTTATGAGCGCTCCTGCTATATTGTGTTCTTATTCTCACGCGCTCCTCGTTTTCAGGCTGTGAGCCGATCCCTCTGCGTTACCTGGAGTGGAGCAACCCAGAGTCCATCATCCAGGTGGTCTTCAGCTGCCTGGGCATTTTAGTCACATCCTTCGTGGCCTTGGTCTTCGTCTTGTACCGAGACACACCCGTGGTTAAGTCGTCCAGTCGTGAGCTCTGTTACATCATCCTCGCGGGCATCTTCCTGGGCTACCTCTGCCCGTTTACGCTCATCGCCCGCCCCACCGTGGTGTCCTGCTACCTCCAGCGGATCTTGGTGGGACTCTCGGCTGCAATGTGCTACTCGGCCCTGGTGACCAAAACGAACCGCATCGCGCGAATTCTAGCAGGAAGTAAGAAGAAGATTTGCACCAGAAAGCCACGTTTTATGAGCGCTTGGGCCCAAGTGGTGATCGCCTCCGTCCTCATTAGCCTCCAGCTCACTTTGGAGGTGACTCTTATCATAATGGAGCCTCCTGAACCTGTCAAATCCTACCCCAGCATCAGGGAGGTCTTCCTAATCTGCAACACGAGTAACTTAGTCGTGGTGGCGCCACTCGGCTACAACGGTCTGCTGATCATGAGCTGCACCTACTACGCCTTTAAAACCCGTAACGTTCCTGCCAATTTCAATGAAGCCAAGTACATAGCCTTCACGATGTACACCACATGCATCATCTGGCTCGCATTCGTGCCCATATACTTCGGCAGCAACTACAAAATCATCACCACGTCCTTCTCCGTCAGCCTGAGCGTGACTGTGGCTCTGGGCTGCATGTTCACGCCGAAGATGTACATCATCATCGCCAAACCGGAGCGAAACGTCCGCAGCGCGTTCACCACGTCTGACGCGGTTCGGATGCACGTCGGCGACGGTAAGATGGCCTGCCGAAGCAACAGCCTGCTCAACATGTTCAAGAGGAAGAAGAACGCTGGGAACGGCAGGTGGGTTCAGTAATTGAGTCTGAGTCCTGCTCCTGAGGCACCGCAGGGATGCTGGTTTTGCCTTTCTGCTCTTCCCTCTCACTGTATTCACACCTATAGGAGCACCTGTTGTAAGAGACGGATGTAGGTCAGTACCCAATTCACACAGCCGTTTTAACCGCCGGTCTTTTTGTTAAATTAAAACAAGCATCTCTGTGTGCTAAGGGAGGGCACATACATTATTACAGCATATTAGAAATACACATAAGGCAATATAGTGTCAGTGTAACATTTTATAATGACTACACACTATTAAGCACAGGTTAAGCATTAGTAAATACTTAATTTATCATAAAAAAAAAAAAGCTACAAAAATACTAGTACTGTTGTGGTGCTTTGAGATAACTTCTAATATTTTGGTCTTAACTTTTGACAGTTTTTTCATCCCAGTTTCTGACAGAAATGATTCAAAATCTTCCAGACTTTAAACAATTTAATTAACAGCATTATTATTGTGTCTAAATGGAAAACATATATTTAAATCAAACCATCTGCAAGTTTGTAATTGGTGTGAGAGTTTGGATTTTTACCGTAATGACCTCTTCTTACTAAATCTATCTAGCACTGATCTCGGTCTTGACTTGTCCAAAAAGTCTTGGTTCTGGGATGTATCTCGAGGTTAAATTGTAGATTACATGTCCATATTTACGCCAGACCCCCTCTCTACCACAAAAAATGTGAGCAACACCTAAAAGTTAACAGATTTTACTTCTTATTCTCTGGTTTGTTTGGAGACTAGTGTCCAGAATAGTGTTATTTGAAGGATTATACAGTTTTGAAAGCATAGTTTTGACCTATTTATGACCTATATATTACAAATTTTTACACAATGCACCATCAAATATATTTAAAACTATAAATATAAAACAGTGCTTTCCTATATATTGTAAATTAAATGACAAAATAATGAGTTTCATATTTACTAATGCTTAATAGTGTTTGGTTATTATAAATGTTACCGTACATAAAATAAAAAATGCTGATTTTATGTCCACATTACGGGTTCCTTACAGTAACAGCCGTCTTTATTTTGTTCATAGTTCTAATGGAAAGTCTGTGTCATGGTCTGAACCAGGTGCAAGACATCCTCCCAAAGGGGATCACATGTGGCACAGACTGTCAGTGCATGTGAAGAGACAGGAGGCAGGCTCCAATCAGATGGCTGTCATCAAACCTTTAACTAACACCTTCCAAGGCTCTGCCCTGGAGTTCTCTGACCTCAGCACTAAGACTCTGTACAATGTGGCTGAGGAAGAGGACGAGAACGAGCCGGTCCGATACAACCCCCCCGACACTCCCCCGATGGTGGCGCACGGACAAATCCCTTCATCTGGGATCGGGAAAGACGCCGTGCAGGACGTGGGGGTCTTTACTCCTGAGCAACAAATGAGCAGCACTATTTCTCAGTGCGTTATTGTGGACCATCAGCCGCAGGATTTGTCCAGTTTTAACAGTGACGTTCCTAAAGTTAAAGATATGATTGCTCTGCCTGAAGCTGTGAGCGGTGGGATGCCTGTGTACCACCAGGCCCCCTTCATCCAGCACGAACCCATCCTTCCCGTTCAGCTCGACCCGTTTGAAGACGAGCCGGCTTTTCCTTTAGAGGACGGCGAGGAGATGGATAACGAGCGCTTTGGGCTTCTCCGAGGCTACATGTACAACAACGCCCAAATCCACCAAGAGGACGACTTCACGGGGGTTAAAATGGCCGCCGAGGAGTCCCTGATTCCTCTGATGCCCCCGTCTCCTTTTCGAGATTGCGCCGGTCCTCCCCGAAGCCCCTTTTCCAACTCGCCAATGTCCGAGTCTATTCTGTGCACCCCTCCAAATGTGACTTATGCCTCTGTGATTTTTAGAGACTATAAGCAAAGCTCCTCGACGCTGTGAGGGCTAAACATTGTACTATTACCACCTGCGCTGTATTTGTGACAACAGTAAAAAATAGAGACAATGTCATATCTCGATTGCAAAACATAGATAGAAGGAGAATAATGGACTGATGAACCAGTGGCCTCAGCAGAAGTGAGGGCTGGCTCCAAGACGTTTGTTTACCATTTAACCCCATTAAAAACTGACATTAAATAATAACCCCAGATATTTATCAAAATTGTAATTTCATTGTTTTCTAGGATGATAAAGGTGCAGTGGAATGTTTTTTGGCCTTGCAGAACATCACAGATGGCCATTCAACATTTCACACTCCTCCTTTATACAACCTGTGAGCACCTACGGTAGCCCTGACACACTTTTGTCTGTGAACAAATTCAGTGGAATTGGGTCAAATTATGGGCACTTTATTATTAATTAATAATTAATATTCATTCATTTATATGTGTTGTATGTGTGTATATACAGTATATATATATTTGAGCGTGCAATCTTTTCAAAATGGCTACCTGTTTTATTTATTTATCTATTTTCTATTTATTCTTTTGTTTTTGCATCTTTTTTGTACTGTATAATAATTTTCTTGTTTGTGAACTACAATGTACATTTTGAAATCTTACATTTTTTTTTTTTCCCTTTGAAACATATTTTTAAAAAACACAAAAATTACCATCTATTTATCTATTTATCTATTTATTTATTTATTCAGTACTATGACAAACATTTGCCTTGGATATTAGTTCCACTACGTATTGTACAGGCTACAACTAATTTTGAGGGTATCATGCTTTGAACTTTTTATGATTTTTCCAAATATTCTAATCACTTCTGGTGTCATAAACCCAAATTGCCAGCTTCTGTGGCTTTAAAAACCCAACACAAGTTTCCCCGCGTGACTTCACAGTTCATTAGTCCATTCTTCTTCTTCTGTCTGCGTCTGGAGTCATTTCCACTGGCCGCTGTTACATAATAAGGGCAAGAAACGTGCATCACATTATATTTATTTTAGATGTAGTCTCCAATAATGACTTATACTGCCTACAATATGAGCTTTAGGTATAACATGAGACAAACAACTAATATGTCTGTACATGTGAATCTATAAACTATGTATTGGACTATTGTAAGACTAGATTTAATAATGGTGACTACTTTGATGTGACCTATTCAGCAGTATTTGTAGAAAAAGCCTCACATTGTGTGTCACGTGCCGGTTAAAAACAGAGGGAAATCATGAAAATGTGTTGCAAAAAAAAAACAAAAAAAAAACAATCTGTGAATTTATTGATGGATACAGTACTGCCTGACTCCTGACTGTATCACGAATGTAGCAACGGACAAGTGCCACAATCTCCTTTCCATTTGCTTTTTATGGAGAAAATAATCAAAACGAATCAAAACTATTTACAGATGTGTATTAACTGTTTGGTTTGTTTGTGTAGCCCCCTTCAGACCAGACATTATAATCTGATCAACGTGATGCAATCTAATGTCTAGCTTTAATTCAAGATTGAGATCTGAGTAGAAGCTCACACTGAGAGAACTCCAGTGTAAGTGACATTTATTTTTAGCCAAAAAAAAAAAGCTTGTAGGAGTGGCTTGCTGTTTTATTTAAGCTCTTGATTATGTCAGTATTTACTTATCAATCAATCAATGTCTGTCCATAATATGTGATCATTAATGAAGAGAGAAAACTCTAGAGAGAACTAGCGCAGACATATAATACGGTAAATCATATCATTCAAGTTGGAAAATAGTTTAAACTCAAAATAGTATATTATAAAAGCAATCATTTGTGAAAAAAAGTTTTTTTTTTCCCATTTTTTTTTTTTTTTGGGGGTTTTTTTATTGGGAAAACCTTTTTTCGGGGAAAAAAAACCCCGGCCCCAACCCTCCCCCAAGAGGGGCCCCCCCCCGGGGGCCCCCCCCTTCCGACGTTCCAGGAAGTTTAATAGCTGCAGATAAAGTGTATTTTCAGCTGAATATGTCTTTTAACAGAGAAACAGCTGAAAAAGAAAAGCATCAACAGAGAAAAGAAGGAACGTAAAACACAGATAAATACTGTCAATTCAATCACGTAATGTTTAACGAGGAGAAGTCGCAGCTAAGCTAACGCTAAACGCTAAACTTCAGTTTGGTGAAATGTATTAGTATTTTGTGATATTTATAGATGTTGGTAGTGTGTTTTACTACAAAGCAGCTGTGGTGATGCATATAAAGTGTAAAAGTGAAATCTGAACAAATTCGGACTCAGTAGGACATGTTTAAATACCAGGAATGAATTCAATAAGCTCTGCGTGTTTCCAAAAGACATTGAAAATCAAGGTCTGAAGAGGGGCATCGTCACTCACAAACCATTTTCACGTCTGAAAATACATATAAATCATTTAATACACATTTGTAAATAGTTTTGAGTATATTGTGTCCAGAGCTTTTGTACATTTCCCATTTCTACTGTGTTGAAATAGTTTGAACATTTGTATCTTTTATAATAGACTTGTGTTTTCATATCTATATATAAGACAGATAAGATAAATGTTGTGTGGACTGAGTCAGATTATACTACTGTTCGCATTAAGACGTCATTAGCTGTGAATGCTTTTATTGTGTACAATCCTTTTCATTAATATTAAGACTTTAACAACACATACAACCTGCACAATGTGATAAAGAGCTTCTGTTACTGTAATACTTTGAATAAGCTATAATCAGCCTGGTAAATGCAGTATAATATCAACTAGGTCCGCCATTTTAAACAACTATTGAAGACACCTGTTCCATTGAAGTAAATTAAATATTTTTTATGTTTTTGTCTCCTGTCATTTGTGGCTATTAATGACTTTACAGAGAGTAGGTTTTGGTGGAATCTGGGGGTGAAATTACAGATTAGATTAGCGCACCACACACCTCTCTTTTGTATATTCTGTGAGCATCTATGGTAGCCCTGCAGGGACATGCTTCCATGGCAAAAATGGAAATAGGTCAGGTTGTGAGTTCACTATTTAGTTTAAGGAAATCAAAAGCATTTATGCTAATTTTTATGTTTGTTATGTCCCAATAAGGGAAAAGAAATGATACCCACTCAGTTTTTTTAGTCTTTTTTTTCTATACTTGTAATCGTCTAACTGAATACTATTGGATATTTTTCATACTATTTGATATCTGTGGAAACATGCGAAAGAAGCTAAAGAGAGAGTCAATAAAAACAGTACACACAGATTATATAAAGCAACTTTTTTTTACGCAGCTCAAAGATAAACAAAACAGTGCAGCATTTGCATTGTTTGCCTGTGATCAACAGCTGCTTGTCGCTAAATATAGATAGCAATATGTCTGAGAATTAGTTGTTTGGCTAACAGACTGGCAGGTAGTCGAAACAGTAATTTTAAAAATAAAAATAATAAGTTCATAGTCAGCAGCTGGTTGTCGGTGGGGGAAACTGGAGTACCCGGAGAAAACCCACCCAAGAAAGGCCCAGTCCAGCCGGGAGTCGAACTCTGGACCTTCTTGTTGTGTATGTTCTGCTCCAAGGGGCTGTAAAGGGTTAAAGAATAAACAGTGACTACGGTTCAAAGGTTTATAAGACATAAAACTGAAAAACCAAAGTGAGGGCAACAGCAGAGAGTTTACATATTTACACTTCTTCCGTTGAGGTTTGGTTTGAGGCCGGTCCAACCCACGATGTCTTAGATTTTCTACAGAAACATGGCAGAAAGCACAGACCGGCTGTTCAAAGTTTTAGTGATTGGAGATGTAGGCGTTGGGAAGAGCAGCATTGTCTTACGTTATGTGAAAAAACGCTTCAGTGAAAGCTATAAACCTTCAATCGGAGTAGACTTTGCTTTGAAAACCATCGAATGGGACGCAAAGACGGTGGTGAGAATGCAGTTCTGGGATATCGCAGGTGAGTTGAGATCATCTCTGCACCTCACCTTGAACCTTGAGTTTACATTAAAGATAGAAACCACAGTCTGAACTGAAAGTGACACAAATCTGATAAAGTGTAGTGTGTTCAAATAAATGGCCAGCTAATCTAAAAAAAAATCGGGTAAAAAATCAAGGCTGAACCACGAGTAAACCAGAGCAAAACACTAAAAGATCCAGACTAAACCCATGACTACATTTAAAATAAACAATAATATAAATCAATGGACTAAACCAGGACTCAAGACTAAAGCAAACCTAGAGCTGAACCAGGACTAAATCAGGACTTAAACTTGACTAAACCCAAGACCAAACAAAGACCAAAGCAGAACTTATTGATGAAGTCCAGGAAATGACCAAAAATCAAGACAAACCACGACTAAAGCCTTTTACCATCATCTTGAATGTTTTTTGATCCAGTAACTTGGAAAATTACTTCTGAAAGTCTCTGATCAGTATCTATGGAAACGTATTTATTTGTCAAAACTATAAAATATGGCTTGTTACATAATGACTATACTGTGCTAAAGGAAAAACACATTATATAATTAAATATGGACTATGTTTTCTTTTTCTTTTCGAGGCCAGGAGAGGTTTAGGAAGCTGTCCAGAGTGTATTACAAAGAGGCCATGGGCGCTCTGGTTGTATTCGACATCACAAACAGCTCGACGTTAAGAGCCGCCTCTGAATGGAAGCAGGACTTGGACAGTAAAGTGTCCCGGGACGGTGGAGGTCCGGTCCCCGCTGTCCTTTTGGCCAACAAGTGTGACCTGATGGCCCAGAGAGACAGAGACAACCTGGTGACCTCACTGAACGACTTCTGCAAGGACAACAAGTTCCAGGGCTGGTTTGAGACGTCTGCGAAGGTGTGTAGAGAGATATATAGACCTAATATGATCCAAAGTGCTCATGGGTTCAATAAAAACAACATAAAACTATAGAGTTCGGGCTATTACGGTCACAGGGAAGACTGGGTTTATGAAGGTGAATTGAAGATTGATTGGAGGAAAGGAAAAAACAATAGCCCTATCTGTTAGAAGTGTATGCGTTTATAGGGAGGGTAACTAAATGAAGCAGGCATTTGGCACATTTTCGATCAGTTTTTGCTGAACTCAAGGTGATTCTGTTTGAGTTTGGATGATGTCCCTGTGTCTGCATAGAGTTTCTTCTGGTGCTCCAACTAAAAACATAAAAAGGGAAACCTTCTTTTGCAGCTAGACTCTTTTTTTTTTTTTAATTTTAGATTATTTTAAGATCATTTGCTATTTGTTTTATTGTGTTTTTGCCCTTGCAGCACATTCAAATGTAAAGTGCAATATAAATAAAATGTATTATAATTATTAACAAGGTGGGTTCCCAAAAGGATCTGGGCTTCTTAAAAGCAGAAATCAAAATCATTTAACAAAAGTTATAACAGCAGTAGCTACCTCAGAGCAGTGTGTGTGATAAGTATAAATCCTGACAATGAACATATAACTGCAGTAAAGTCAAATACAGCTCTGTATCTGCTCCAACACTGTTTAAATCCTGTAAGCAGCCAGTTTATTAGTTAAATTATCTCCTTTGATTGATTAGAAGGGGACAGGAAACCAGAGAATGTAATGTTTATTGTGAAATAGAAAGACTGAGACAAGACAACAGTGTTATTGACAAAGTTTGATGTTTTTAAAAAAATATTACACCGTTTTAAGACATAGTTCCCTGTTAATTATTAGAATAAATTCCAAGCATTTATTCACAATGTTGACTCATGAAGCTTCTATGACAAACTTGGAAACAAGGGTATATCTGGATCTGCACTGTGCTCACTTTACACACTGGTAATGTCCCTGCTTTTATGCACACGCCCTAAAAAAGCAAATTACCCAAAATGTGACCAGCTCGTGATCTTGTTCTTATAAATTTCCGGGAAAGTTTGGGGAAGTGGGGAAGTTTACTGGAAAGGCTGCATATGTGGATTCATATTAATCATTCAACCACTATGGATTTTACTGAAGGGTTGATTGATACAGAACACTGCAGATAAAACACATTCAAATATTAACACATAGGAATTTCAGCCTACATTTAACTCAGCAGATTTATACACAATGTACTAAATCATATTCCCCTTTGTTGTTTACAGGACAATATAAATATTGATGAAGCAGGGGCTTTCCTTGTCAAACAAATGATGTTGTGCGACACCGGTCTTTCTGACGGACAACGCCGTGGGGACAGCGTCAGAGCAGAGCAGGCTCCAGGAGACACTCAGAAAGAGTCGTTTTGCTGCTGAGGAGACAAAGTAGAAGAAAAACAACAGTAAAGACACATGAGAGAGACGTGGTGTGTTGTGTTTAAGTTTTCTCTGTAAAATGTTTGCCGTGTGGGCTGCTCATGAACACATCGGTGAAGACGAGAGCTGTGTTCCCTGATAATCCTCTGATACAGCGGCTAATAAACAGGTCCCGCTGAGAGAACACATCCTCTTCCAGACTTGTGTTTGACCTGCTCTAATGAGGTCAGGACTGAAACTGTCTTTCTGCAAACACAAGAAACGAGTGAAGAATTCAAATCAGAAAATCAGCTCTGATGGCTCCTAAAGCACAGAACAAGTCTGTGATACGACCAAAAACAAAGACATAACCTGATTTGTGAATGTATCTGATGATGCACACACTGTTTAATAAGATCATTTTTAGTTTGCAGTTTAGTATAACTAGAGTAGTGTCTGTTTAGGTTTCTAAAGTGAGGGCTACAGTCAAAATGGTGGAGCATTTTTCACATGACGTAGAGGAACAAAGCAACCAGTGAACATCTGAGATCAGGTGAATTTAATTAATTTACTCAAAGGCCTTTCTGTTTGAAGTCACTGAGTGTTGATGTAGTACTTGAGATCGGTCTATTTTGTAAAAGTCTTGGTCTTCTCTTGGTCTCGAACTCATTTTTATTTAATGTTGTCCCAACCTTAAGTCCAACCAGGACCACAACTGGTGTAGTCTATTCCTGGTATTGAATGAAAACCTTTTATATTCAAATGAAAATCCTGTTCTAACTCTGGCTCCTTCACCAACACTAACCCTTCTGTGAGTTTTGACTTGAAAACTGGACTTGGACTATTTGGATTTTCAACTGTTCCTTGGTCTTGATCTGTTCCAGTGTATCGTCCACTGGTTCTGGTCTTGACTCGGTCTCGATACGCTCCGGTCTCAGACATAATAAAGACTCTCTTTTGTCTTTTAACACTTAGTTTCACTGTGATGCTTTCTGATTTTCAACTTTTTTTTAACTTTTTATTCTGGTTGTATTGTCTTTTAAAAGTTTTAAATGTATAAATGTTTGTTCTCCCTTTGAATAAACGTTGAATAATTGATTGGTTGATTGTCGTAAATCTTAATCAATGGTAGAAATATGAGTGTGTTTTATATCCTTGAGGAGGCATTAAATGACTCTATTTTGTGACATGTTGTGCATTAAACAGCTTGTATGTTCCAACCAGCCTGGTGTCCTGTAGTTTTACTTCAGCGTCCTTGCTGTGCATCGAGGGAACTGCTCCACATCCCACTGTCGGGACACTTTAACACAGTAGCCTTTGTCCAAATTCAGCCCGTGTCCGGCATCGTCTCGTTCATACTTTCGCTGTCAGATTAAGAACATATTAAACCACGTTACCGCTTTGTCAAACCAGCATTTCTCCTCTTTGCTGATTGAGTCAAATGCCAGATGAAAGCTAGTTTACCTCGTGCAGCGATGGAGCCTGAGGGGAAGCAAAGGGAGAAGTAACACACAACTTCTAATTATGGATGTATGTCCCAGATATAGAGACCTGAATTCAAGAGTCAAACCGGGATTCTGGCCCCGATAGTTTTTAACATCGGGCACAAAAGCTCAGCATCTCAACTTGTTGTAATTATGACAGTTTGAATGGGACGGATCCCGTTACATGTGCATTATTAATACTGGCCTGTTTTATCTGCCCACAGTGAGCTTTTTCTCCTGAAGCAGCGTTCATATATTCATGACGTTATCAAAAATTAAATTCAGTCTAACTTATGAATATATTTTTTAACTAAATGTATGAATTTAACATCTTTTAAGTGGCTTTTTATCATTTAATCGCTAATGAATAATATTTAATAGCTGTTTGTGGATATATAATGTGGACTAATGAGTTAAAACCCGGATTCTCAGAGGCTTTGGTTGCTGTCCTTGGTCCTGAATTTTGGCCAGAAAAACGTGCCCTGTTTCAAAATCCATGGACATGACTCAAGAAAAGCAAGAAGAGGAGCTAATGTAGGCAGACTACGCCTTCTAGTGGACAAAATAAACATGTGCATTTGATTTAAAAGGAATTGTCAAGTATTTTTTAAGGTGTTTATGAAATAATTTGTGCCACATCACGTTCTTAGATTATATGACTGCTTTTATTCTGTTCTTAAATCCTTAAAATTGTTTTCTCCATTTCTCTGCACCATATATTTTGTATATATTCACACAGTTAACTGCACATGTTTTGCTTTTTTATGTAATGTATTTAAAGTCTGCTTTTTCTCCAGCTCCATTTACAGCAGAACATGGTTTATCCTCACCTCTGAGACGATGGTTTATTTTTCCAAACTAGCAGTGAGTCGACAACTCTGTGCTTTAAGAATAAATTGTCCTTCCAAAAGCATCTAACAAACCATTTACAAAATTCTGAACTGTCTTAAATGAAAAATGCTGTACAAAAAGTGTTGTTTTTTTTCCAACTATTTTATGCCTCAACCAAAATATTTATTGACTTTTCATTTGAGACATTCTTAGATCTCACCTCATTTTCTTAAACCAAAAAATATACATGAAGCCAGTCTTTTGAACTGCTTCTATTAACTCCAACAACTTTAGATGGACCTGTAATGCAACATGACAGAGTAGTTCTCAGTTTGACCAGCAGAGGGAGCCCCTGCTGCGTAAATACCACTGACCCTACGTCTCATCCTTCTTCACAGTCAGAGTTAACACACGTAAAAGCTGCCTCCTCTTCTCTCCGTCACTGTGCGCGTCTCTTTCGTGCGCAAAGTTGTGCTTCAGTCAGTCTCCCGTCAGCCTCGGTGCTTCTTAATGTGCTATTTGTTGTTTTTATGCCGGTTCTACGCCTTTCCCAACCGCATTTTACGTTTTTGTACATTTCTGCGCGCTTAATGTTACAGTTTTTACTTGCGTTTAAGAGTTTTCTCATCAAAACTGAGCACAGGAACGCTTGCTCACACACAGGGGGCATTAATAACCTGCTCTGAGGACACTAAACCTCCTTAAGCTCTTTTCTTGACCCTGGATCCGTACGCAGCAGTGTCCAGTCCTCCTTTACATTTCAGAGAGATGGATGTGTTCACTCTGCTCAGTTTAAAGACAATGAAACATCATCCATCTCTTTATAAAAAGATGAAAAACGCACCTGGACCTTTTGGTGACAGTTTCCAAAGACATTAATCTTTTGAGCAAACACTGTGCAGATTGATTTATGACACCTTTCACCCAACTATATGTGCTTCAATTAAATATCACATAAAACATTTTTAAGAAGCATGCATCGTTCTTTTATTGTTTTATTTTTCTTCATTTAAAAAAGAAGATAAAGAAACGAATTGACCAAACGTATAATTAGCCATAAATAACATCATTTAAAACAGTTAAACACATTAAAACAATCATAGATGAGGGAAGATAAGAGCAGATTTCTCTAGTTTTAACATATTTACTGTATATAGAATGGATTGTTTATAGTCTGTATCGTAAACACAGCAGCCCTCACATGTTGTCCTCAAATGAACCTGAACACAGCCTGAGCTCCTCTCTGAGAGCTGCTCATGACTCAGAGCTGAAAACTAAATTTGTCTCTCAGGACTCCACAGTGGCACATCATGAATCACATACAAGCCTCTTTATACATTTCTATTTTTTTTTTTTACATGTGACTTTATTTACGCAGATCTCAAGAAAAAAATGCCGAAAAAAATGCTGAAATAATCAAATAATATGTTAATAAAGATGGAAATGAGGTGTTGCCACAGAGTAAGAAACCCAGACACCTGCCTCTGGCCCTAAAGATGTAAATGAGCCTCCAAAGATGTCTGCTTTGTCTTGTATTCTAGGTTTACAAACAGGTTTTATGATGTAAACCAATAATTAATCATGTACAACCTAACATCAACATCTGTATGAGAACAAATCTAATAAAACTGCATTTACCACTGCATTAATAATATGACACACTTTTAAATGATTACTTTCATGTATTTATGGTTAATATGTCTTATGTGCCCTGAATTTATTGTATATTGGGTCCCAGTCTCCACAAACGCCTCTCCTTCTTCATTTTTTCACTTTTACGCACAGATCCAAACTCATCCACATCAAGTGATTTTCGTGAAACACTCTGAAAAAGCTGTAACTGTTGCCTTTTTTTTAATCTAATGATCCTATGCAGATTGATTTGGGTTGTTACTGAGACACTTCCAGCCCTTGATCTGCGCGGCCTTTAGCCTCTGGTCAGGATCTCCGTGCCATCTGGGATCAGCTCAGCGTCAGAGTCTGAGTCCGGAGAGATTAAGCCTGTCACGTCAGAGAGAGACACTCGTTTGTCACATTGTCCATCACTTTCACAACTGTCCCAGATCAGTTTCAAATGTAAAAATGGAGTAGACCTAATCAGTGTATGGGTTATTTTCATTATGAACTCACATATTTAAAGCCAGTAAAGCGTGCGTAAAAGTGTAGGTATGATTTTCAGTGTTGCATTTAAAATTGTTTGGGTGTTTACAAATGTCTAGTTGTATTTTTGTTTTATAATATGGAGAAAATATAGAAATGACACACACAATCAGAGTTTTATCGATTCTGATGATACTGGTCCTGTATCTAATCCGCATGTGAAGTAAGCAAACGGAAATCCACTTTCAAATGAGAGTAATCTAGTTTTCTGTGGTGCTAATTGGCGGAGATTTAATTACAGTGCGGAATAAGATTACTTTGGCATTAAGCTGTTATCAAATCCAATCAGAGGTTTCAGAGGCGTGAAGGTATAAAAGACAAAGTGTGGAAAGTGTGAAGCCAAAGCTCTCCAGCTGCGCAAAAGTCCAGTTCTAAAAGGAACTCACCAGCAGCAGAAGAAGATGGCAGAGGAGTGGGGCAAACAGATGTACGCTGCCCGGAGGCACCACGAAGACTCGACCAGGGGCTCTGCCTTCACCTACACGAACAGCAACAACACCAGAGGTACGCGAACATCTCTTTTATAGATTTTGACAGAGTGCTCCCTCTTTAAAAAACTGCTGTGAGGCTTTGGAACAACTCTTTAAAGTTAGTTTTCAGATTAGTCTGAGTTTTTAATTCGGTAAAGTTCATGAAATCGAAATTAATTACATTCAATTACACATTAAACTATTTTTACGGTTAACATTGTGACCGACTAGTTAGCAACTTTACGCACAAATAGTCGCTGGTTCGAATCCCGGACTGCTCTAAAGTTACGGCACGTATCTAAAAAGCTTTTCATTTTCTTTTTTAACCACTGTCTCAAGACTTTATCCCACATCATCCTATAGAACATACAAATAGAGTCAAAAGCTTTAGAGTTGTCTGACTTTATCCAAGAGCGTAAATGGATTTTTAAACAAGTAGAAATGGTCTGACCTGTCTTAACCAATGCCATTATTAGACTTTAAAGACATTAGCCTAAAAGGTAGAAGTTTCACAGTGGTCTGAATTTCTACAAGGGGACGGATAGAGTTTTTAAACCAACATATTATTTAGAATTTTATTATTTAGTTTGATTCTAGCACACAGCATGGTATATTATAGGGTTAGTATTTTCACTTTTAAGAGATCTAATGTTTGTTAAACATGAGGAGAAAAGGCAGTTTTTACAATAGTCTGAGCAACTGACTATATCTAAACTCTAAACCAACATAGAGACCATTATAATTTACATTTAGAGTCAGTCTAAAAGTGCTCACATAAGTGTTTACATAAAAGCTGCTGCAAAGCTGTTCTCTGTTTTCTGATTTAACTGGACCTTAAAAAGTAGACTTGAATGTGCAAATAATCAGCTTCAGGAGCCAACAACATGACTCACAGTAGCTTTAACCAGCACATTACCAAAGTGAGGCGTAAAATGTATCAGTATTCTTACAGAAGAGGCTCCTGGATTGAGTTTTTTTTACACACACTGACTGAAACAATAATATGTCTTCTGTTCAGATCCATTCGAGGGACCCAACTACCACATTGCCCCACGATGGGTGTACAACCTCGCCACGGTCTGGATGTTTTTCGTGGTCGTCCTCTCCGTCTTCACCAACGGCCTGGTGTTGGTGGCCACGGCCAAGTTCAAGAAGCTGCGTCACCCTCTGAACTGGATCCTGGTCAACCTGGCCATCGCTGATCTGGGAGAGACTGTGTTCGCCAGCACCATCAGCGTGTGCAACCAGTTCTTTGGCTACTTCATCCTGGGACACCCCATGTGCATCTTCGAGGGCTACACAGTGTCAGTCTGCGGTGAGTCGTCCAGAAACTCTCCTCACACGGTTTCATTTGTTTATTCCAAATACTTTTGTTTCATCTTGGTTTTTTTGTGTGCAGGTATTGCCGCTCTGTGGTCTCTGACTGTCATCTCTTGGGAGAGGTGGGTCGTCGTCTGCAAACCTTTCGGAAATGTCAAATTCGACGCCAAATGGGCTTCAGGTGGCATCATTTTCTCCTGGGTCTGGGCGGCTGTCTGGTGCGCTCCTCCCATTTTCGGATGGAGCAGGTATTGCACTATTTTCTATCATTTTTTTTGAGTCTAGACGACATTCTGAAGTGCTTTTCTTTCCTCAGATACTGGCCCCACGGACTGAAGACCTCCTGCGGACCTGACGTGTTCAGTGGAAGTGACGATCCCGGAGTACAGTCCTACATGATCGTCCTCATGGTCACGTGCTGCTTGCTTCCTTTGGCTGTCATCATCTTGTGCTACATTGCCGTGTGGTGGGCCATTCACTCTGTAAGTACGCTTTCTCATTTGGAACATGCTTCTTATTTGATTCATGCACTTACAATGTTTGTCAGTGCACTTTTCCCAAGCTGTGCACTCTTTGAACCAATGAAACATCACCTAAAGCGTCTGTAAATGATTAAAACACTGGCCTCACTTTTATTTGGATAGTTTCTTGACATGAAACGGAGAAACTAATCTATCTTTAAGACAAAGTGTGGCTGGTTCTGTGTAACTTTAATTGACATTTAATATTTATCGTGTATCCCATGTGAGTTTACAGCAGCTACACTGTTGTCTTTAGCAGGTGTACATCTATTATTGTATTTTATTTACATAATACTAAAAAACTGTGCTATATTACTTCAAATGATGCTCGTGGAAACACAGGAAAAGTGTGGCATTGATCAGTTCATTGTGATTCAGATGGTATTGCTTGTCTACTCTTCTTAATTTACCTTCCTCTAGAATCTGATTTGATTTGATTCTTACAACGTGATGCTCAGGCCTCTTGCCGAGCTAAAGGTGTTTCATTAGCATGAGCTGGCGTTGTATTCAGGAAACAGACTTATGATAATCAGAGGAAAGCTGTGTTAAACCGGCTTTGATCAACTTTGCCAGAGCCTCATGTTCCATCCGACAGAGATTAAAACAAATGTAGTGCAGTCCAATGTGAAATAACGGTACTAATAAACGCTCCAGGTTCACTTTAAGCTATCCCTTCTTCGCTTCATTGGAAACATTTCATTACTGAGTCACACATCAGCTCACAGCTCAATGCTCACCCTTGTATTTGTGTGTTCCGCAGGTGGCCATGCAGCAGAAGGAGTCAGAGTCCACGCAAAAGGCAGAGAAGGAGGTGTCCAGGATGGTGGTGGTCATGATCATGGCCTTCTGCTTGTGCTGGGGACCTTACACCATCTTCGCCTGCTTCGCTGCTGCTAACCCTGGATACTCCTTCCACCCGTTAGCCGCCGCCATGCCTGCCTACTTCGCCAAGAGCGCCACCATCTACAACCCTATTATCTATGTCTTCATGAACAGACAGGTACCGTTTCTCTCTTTGTTCACTCTAAATGCTTACTTTTGCAGAAACACTCATATGTTTTTTGTTTTTCTCTCTTTCAGTTCCGCACGTGCATCATGCAGCTCTTTGGTAAAGAAGTAGATGATGGATCTGAAGTGTCCACATCCAAGACAGAGGTGTCCTCAGTGGCTCCTGCATAAACCTCAATGTGACATATTTGGGACGACTCCTGACTTCTGATTTTGATTGTTGTACAGTTTTATTGTTTGATGATGTTTTTTTTTTTCTGGCAAAAAGGAAAATCAAAAAATATTGCACATTTATGGCCTAATGGCAGTTTTTTATTAGCAAATATAGCTTCTGGCAAAAAGAAAAACAAAAAAACGAATAAAGAAGAAATCGATTTTAAACATGGCTGCCTCTGTGTTTCTTTCACAAATTTAAATGGATTCATGGGTTGTTATGATTAAAAAGTCTAATCAAAGCTAGTTTAAACCTTTTGAATAGTGTCTGTGCGTGGACCAATGTAGGATTCTCTACAAAGATCTGGAGAATTTAATGTTTGACAAAGTTCTGACTAAATATATTTGTGCATTTAAAGATGTTTGCAGCAAAAACTGGATAATGTTAACATAGAGTCGTTGGAAATTTACATCTTAACATCTTTTAGTCGCTGTAAATCAAGAGAGCATGACCTAAACTCAAAATACAACCCAAGAAAGCAAATCACCTTCATTATCATTATTAATCTTTATAAAGGACACAAATATACAAGGTCCATAGTTCACTCAAATCAGACACACACAAAAACAAGGACAATATCAAATACAAACAACAGCTCCAGTGACTGAACTCAGAGCAGGTTTCATCAAATATAGTCATATTTTGTCATTTCCAGAAACATTTAACCTGTTAATGAATCTGAGAATGAGATTGTCTATAACAGAGCCACAGAGGAGTGCAGTAGACTTTAAACAGTGAGGGCTTGACATTAACAGAGCATTAACTAAACCCACTCCTGATAAAAAGACCATTTAATCTCATGACTGATCAGGAAATGTCAATGTCCAGTCCTCTTTGTGATTACATACACATTAAAGTACATCAATATATAATAAAGATATTAAGTGCGATGCTATTTGTAGCTGGTTTTGAGGGTTTTGTTTTTTTTCTCTATGACCACTCTGCTCTGATCGGTCCGATACTGCTCTGTGGTGATAAATAACAGATCCACAGTTTACAAAAGACACTAAATAATAAGACTCTCTATACTATGGTCAGTTTAGATACTGTTACCTGGCTTTTTTTGATTCCCATTCACAAATAATAGCAAAACAAATGACTCTTATCTGTCTTTATCTGTAGATCCAGTAGTAGTCTATGTTATTCCTTATTTCTGAGCGAGCTTCTGGGTCATTTTTGGCTCCACGAAGTCAACAAGGCACTATAAATACTCAAAGAATGGCTTCCAGGAGTCTTTATTAAACATGGTCGTTCTGTCAAAAATCTAAGATGGCCACTGTTTGTTTGGGAATCAGAGAATAATCCCAAAAGTTGTGAGCGTCCAGATTTGTGATCCTGGAAACTCATTAAAAAGAACAATATCCATCTATTTTGTTGCAGAAGAATGAGGTGGAAGCCAACTCAGACGACAGCCTGTTACATACGAACATCCAATAAAAGCTGATTTAGATAAATATGAAATGACAGATGCAGAGATCATCTAAACAGAGACAGAAATGCACGGCCTGAGTTTATTTTATCTGGCTGAAATTCTATGGTAAAACTTGATATGATGGGCACTGATATTTGTGATCAAACTTATTTTTTTGAGAACTGAATCAACTTCTAATCCTCTCTGGTTTCAAACACTTTCCCTGAACAAATTCGTTGATTGAACTTTTCTGTAAAACCTGATTTTCACCATTGAAAAGGAGCTCGTAGCACCGGACAGCAGGCCTCTTGTGTTGTCGGAGTCCGGATTGTGCACAGAGGCGTTGAGCCGGTGTCCTGTGAGGGATACGGACCTGTGAAAATCCGGATCAGACAGTTAAACAATTATCCGCATCGGTAAACCTGGCCGTCACCTTCTCCTCCGGACAGATTCAGGTACACACTTAATAAATTCAATTAAGAGCATCGCAAAACACTGCTAAGACTGCCAACTGCTCACCAGAACGCCTCCATTTTATGTAGAAACAGATGTATATTGTAGCATTGTGTTGTACTATTTTCTGGATATTGTCCTGCAAAACATGTCCTTTATCTCTTAAATACTGATGAACAATGAATCATTATTTAATTACGCATCTATACTTATCCTTTAATCTTTTATTTGACACATCACACTTGTTAGAAGAATAGAATAGAAAGCTTTATTGTCAATGCACAGCAGTACAATAAAATTTAAACGCCACATCTGATCAGTGCACAGAAGAATTATTAATAACCCAACAAAGCAGTAACAAACAGTTAAAAGAAACATAAAACCTAAAGTCTGATGTGTTTTTGAGGTTACACATGGACACCCTGAGAGCCGTGTCAGTGTCCTTTTTGACGCTTTAATCACTAACGAGATTAAAGGCCGGAGAACTCTGCCGGAGAACGCAACAGACAAATGATCCAAAGCTGGTTTAATGGTTTGATTATTTAATCCAGCTTTCCACAAGTCCATTTTCCTGACAGGACACCAGCTAACACCTCGATGCGGACATCACCCTCGAGAAAACAGCCTGGATTAGTCTTTTAATGTGGAACTGTGTCAACTTTCTGTGTGTGTTATTAGAGTTTTAGGTGTGATTAAAGAGAAACAGAATGGGAAAGAGAGGGAGAGTTGGTATTGAACCCAGGATGTGACTTAAGGTGACGCACTGAGGCCAACATCTTATTTACAAGTGAAAAGATTTAAGGTGGACTGTAAACGTTAGTCAGAACTCCTGTTTCTAAAGCGTTACCTGAAGATTGTACTCTTTGTATTTGCCTAAACTGGGATGGAAGACATGTACCTCTTTTCAGATGTAGCTCTTGTTATTTGATTTATGCTTTTTAAGTAATAATTTTACCTCAAAAATATGCAGCTGGTATAGATCCCTCTTCTTAAAAAATGAGAGCTGATTAGGTAAAATAAAAGACTGGTGTAGTTTTCTCTTTCTCATTTTTGTGCGAAACTAAAACTATACAAATAAATAATTTTTAAAATTAAACGTTTATTTAGATTAACTGCAAAATGCATCAAATGAAGTTGGAGTTTTGCCTCATCATGTTTATGTTCATGTCTTAAATATTAAAAGGAACCACAGGAATACTTCAGCTGTACATCACGACATACGATAATGAATTCTACATTAAGACTAATATTAACGTCACACTTCTCGTTGATGTGAAGCCAAATGTTACATGAAGGTGAGGAACTGTGAGCTGGGAGAGAAGCCTTGTGAAAAGACAGCTTAAAATAATGAAACCTGCTTTGGAAAAAGTGCTTTTGCTTTTTCCTCTGGACAGATCCAAGTCCACACTAGACCTCAGCACTATTTCAATATAGTTTTTTGGTTTTTATACCCTTCTCTTCATTGAATATACATCCCTCACAACTCTTTTTGTAAACTTCTGGTAATAACATGTCTCCTTCATATCAAATTTGCCCTGTCACTGTGCTGAAAAAAACAACAAAAAAAACCAAACAAATAAAAGGACATGGAGTTAGAGTTAATGGTTAATAGTGAGGGTTAATCCACACTGCATTAAGACACATTGGTGTAGTTTCAAACACAAAGTAGTTGATTAAATTTGGATTATTCCATGTTTACGGAGGAATTACGGATGATCTCTCCACTCTGCGTTCACAGATTAAGTACCTCCGGATGACACACGGATAACGGCTACAATACACATCAAAGTGAGTTTATCATCAAGATCTGACTATATTTGACACTGACTGAGAAGCTCGATAACTTTGATGGTCACATGATCATAAAAAGTTATATTTACTCTTTGAGGGAGACTGAAACTGCGTCCGTGTGTGTTTGTGTGGAGGTGTCATAATAACAGTGAGCTGGTGTCGTCTGAGGTAAACGGACCTGTGGAAAGCCTCGTTAAACCCTGAGACCATTAAACCAGCTTTGTCTAACTTGGCTGATGACTTCTCCGGAGAGATTAAGGTTCACACCGGAGCGCCCTTCCAACATCGTTAAGGAATTATCAAAAACAGGGCAATGTGTTCACAGAGTAGGTCACAAGTCTCCTCTAAAGAAGTGGTAAATGTCAATAATATGTGAATAAAACATAGACTTATTTACTTTTTTATTATTCTTTTTATTTATAGACCTGATTTCCATCTTGATCCAACATTTTGTCGTAGTTGTTTAAATGCAAACTTTCATTTTTACGCTGATGATGCTGTTTTATTTTGAACTGGAACCACACCAGACAAATTACAACAGGCTTTTAATTCTGTTCAAAACCATTTTTATCATCTACCTCTTATCAACTTGTTTTAAAAGCTGAAAAGATAAAAACCAAACACAAAATCAAAACAAACAGATTTGCCTTTGATTAAAACATTACAGGGGTCAAAGATTGAAAGTGTTTCTACAAATATCTTGGATTTTTTTTATTGATTGACTCCTTTTCTTTCATCCCACACATTCAGCAGCTGGTTCAAAGGTTAGAACTTAAATTGGGCTTTTATTTATCGAGTAAAATCTTGTCTTTCTTTTGAATCTAAAAAAAAAAGCTTTTTGCTGCCACGTTTTTTGCCACTTTTGGATTATGGTGATGTTTTATTTGTGCATGCCTCCAGCCCTCAGTGTTTAAGTGTATTGTATCAAGGGTTTGAATGAGGTTTTCCTGGTTAAATAAAGGTTAAACAAATAAAATATAACAAATAAAGTTGTTGACACCACAGCTTCACTTTCTAAACACCACCACAGACAGTCTTTTTAACAAACAGCCAGAGAAAGAAGTTGTGATATGTGATAAAATGCAATGAATTAAATCTATGTCTTTGCAGTCAGGTGTTATAAAGAAATACAATCGTAAATAGCTGCGTTTATACGTAATTTTTCCACCAAAGGACTCAAGACCCTGGAGACAACACTTCACTATTTGTCTGGACTTTCAAGGCATTTATAATTTGAATAAAACTGAATAATAAGTCAAATACAACACTTATCTATGCAGTATTTATCATTGAAGCTGTAGGCAAACAGTAAAAAGCTCTGTAAATGATCTTCTTCTAAATCCAGAAAAATGCAGCCAGTATAAGTAAGAATAAAAGGGACGTAACGTTATATCTTTCAGGTTTTTTTTTAATTATCTCATTATCTAGTTCTCTTTGGACCAAAACACTTTTCTCTTGTCTTTAAAAAAAATCCAGACACTTTCAACAGTGTGCTGTCCATGGTTCTGATTCACTGAACCCCAAAACACTTGAGATGGTCCGAGAGGGTCCTCTAGTGGACAGAGTGTGTCTGTACAACACAAGTCATCATTACAGAGGCATCAGTCACATTTAGGGAAACATTTACTTATTATATATAGATGATAAAGTGTAAATGCAGTGTGTTTTATCATAGACTTAGGTTTGTCGACTATAACAAACACAGAATAAAAAGGAACGTGGCAAAAATGACAATATATACAGAATATAGCTCACCAAATACTGTACATGGACAGATATGTAGTCAGAGAGGGCCCTCTAGTGGATAAAGTTTGCAGGTGCAGATTGTCAGCCTGATCTTTGACCGATAAGAAATTTACAACATTACTTTACATATTTCTGCATTGAGTTACGCCTGAACATGAGGCAGATTCATCGAGCTGCTGCAGGAGGATAGCTCACTTTAGTTTTGTTTTGGATTTTCTCTACAGTCTAACACACTCCAAGCTTATCAGTCCCACTGCACGGCTTGAAATATAATAACTCCTTGTACAATATTAATGTAAACCTCTTGCAAAGAATAATTAATGTATGAGCAATAGTTAACCATACACGTTTTTAATTACTTCTGTCAATGCAATGCTCAATAAAACCATTTTAAATAAAGCATTTTTACTTCTCTTTGTGTCTTTCAAAAGTTATATCTCATTTATAGACGATGTGTCAGTAAAATATAGGCTACATTAAAGATCACAGATAAGAATGGTATTAATGTTTTTTTTCCAGGTTTTTTCACTGGACCAGACTTTCTTGTTTTGTGAGTCTCGGTGGAGTTAAAACAGCCTTGTTTTACCTCCAGTGGGAGCCAGAGCAGGAAACATGACCTATTTCCCAAGCGCGCACAAAAGATTAGATCCTGAATTGGGAATGTAACCTTTAACAAAAACACCTATTGAATTTCTTCAGGAAATATCTTCACTTCACTTAAAGGGAAAGGCACACAGCAGAAGTGAGCAGGCTTGACTCACTTCTCTTGTGATCTTTTTGTTCGATTAAGTGGACTTTGTTTTAGCATAAACTGCATTACACAACATTATGTCTAAGTCCAGCTGGAAGTGCAATATCTGGAGCTATTTGTACATCCATAAAATATGTTTTTTCATTCATTTGTATGGTCTTTTCTTTAGTTATATTGTCAGTCAGCCCTTGTACCAATGAGGGTATGACGTGCAAAGTCCTGAATAGTAAGCTCTCTGGGGATCTACCAACCTGCCAAAAGAGGGTAGATTTTAAGGGTAGCATAGTTTCTCCAAATAGCCACTAGATTAGATATTAGATTTAATACTTTCAAATGTGTATTTATCTCTGTTTTGACACTGTGTTTTCATAAAAATCAACAAATAGGATCATAATATTAATAATATTTAAATATTTTAATGTCCTCTACTGGTATACATACATTTAACACTGTCTTGATTTAGATGTTTTATCAACTTAACTATGGCTGATGGAAATAAGTGGATAGTATTAAGCTCTGGGCCAGTTAAAACGTACAAGAACAAATAACTACTTACAAACAGCCATAATCTGCTTACAATCATATTCACTTGGATTTAAATAAACTTTCACTTGTATTTTCTTTTATTATAAATGCAAACATGGACAAAGATAAAGCCTGTTCTTCTTCTACATTATTTCTGTGATATTTTTAATACAAGTCCTGTATTAATATCTAAAATATTAACAACAAAGTACAAGATGTAAAAATGTCAATGTACCGTCAAAAGATTGTACCAGTCGAGAAAAAACTTATTCGCAATCATAAAATTTGTTGGTGTACTGAATTCGCCGCTACACCAGGCTCGCATCCGGGTGACGGCAGTGCGCATGCCCAGTCCCCGCTGCAGTTGACTGCGTTTCCGTAGCCGTCTGCTACCCGCTGATCCCTGGCTGGAAACAGCTCGCAGAAATCATTGATCCCGATCGAATAACGCCAAAGCTGGACTCATAAATGGAGGATTAACGCTGATATCGGAACGGACTGGCTTTTTCAATGTTTGTAACCCGGCTGCTTTGGGAGAGTGCTCTGGCAACACCCTCCATAACATGTGAGATGTACACAGAAACATATTAACTGTGCGTAATTTGGGCTAACGTTAGCAGCTACCCCCGGTCCGGTTTATGGTAGCTCGCTGCTTGATCCGTTTTCCCGATTTTAAGCTTCGTGTGTGAGGAAAATGAAGAAGTTTAACTTTAGGAAGGTGCTGGACGGCTTGACAGCGGCGTCTTCCTCCTCCTCCGCCGCCGCGCAGCCGGGTACTCCCAAGGAAAACGATGTGGTCCAGGAGACGCTCCAATCCGAGCATTTTCAGCTTTGCAAGGTGGGTTAATATCGGCTCAGAGTCAGATGACAGCGGCGTGACCAAACACTGCCGATGTTTTCATCTGAATTAGCTGCTCTTTAGCACTTTTCCAGCATATTTTCAGTCAACATTTACCCGATGTGAGAGACTGGGCTTGTGTCTGACTCTAATCGGTTTATCTCTGTGGTAGAAGAGAGGTTTTATTGTCATTTTTATTACATGCAGGTCGATTCTAGACACTGTAAGGGGCTAAGGGCTTAAATTTGCAGGGGGGCTTTGCAAGTAACGTTTAGCTTTATGGTTTTATTTATTATCAGACATTACAAATAACTATTACAGCTTTAAGTCTGCAGATTTAAGTCATTTATACACTTTATTTATTTCACTCAAATGCATTGCTTTTCGTTAGGGCTCCAGTAAAAATTCAACACAATAAGATTAATTCGTTAAATAAACAGATTCATAAGTTAAATGTCACTGTACATAAAACAGTGGTCAATATAAAGGGTGTGTGTTGACATTGGCCGATTTAAAGGTACGATATGCAGGATTTTCAGGGTAATTTTTGTAAACAAACCAGCCCACATGTCCTATTCTTCTCTTTTTGAGTAAAATTCAAAGCTGGTTTTACTGTGACTTTTGAATAGACACCATATAAACCTAATTGTCCGAGAGCTACACCCTCGAACATCCCTCCCATGTAAACAAAGAAGCATAATAACAAAGTGCAGGCAGAGCTGGTTTAAAAATGCATTCACCTCCACATTATCTAAAATGGCTTATTCATTTTCCAATTCATGCCGTTCCTTTTGCCTTTTAAACGTTCTTCAGAGCAGAGGACGTGTCATTACGTTAATAACGGCCAAGACTATGCTGATTTGTCAAGTCCCATTCTCTCCAGCTTCTTATTGGAACAACCCTCAAAATTTCTATACCTTTCTCTGTAAAAAGGCGTTATTTTTACACATTTCCACCAGGTTTACCGTGGGTTCAGTGATGTGGACTATTACTTTTATGAGAATATTAAGATTCATTGCTGTAGACATGTATCATTTTAGTTTATTACCTGTCTTTAATTGTGATTAATTAATGGTAAAATAAAAACGAGCTCTCTTTTCATCTGTTCTTGACATATTTAGAGCATTGACAAAACTAGAGACAAATAGGAAATAAAACATTTTATAATTAGAGTGTGAATAAAAGAAAAATAGAATTATATATATACATGTAGCTAAATCATCAAATTTTGACAGTATTTTGAATATGTTTGATGATTGATTTTGACAAAACATAAAGTATATATAGCAAAATCTAGTTAAAGCGAAATCTGCAGGAGTGATTACTCACTTATAACCCTGAGTTGTCCAATACAAATGCTCTTATTCATAAACCACCGCTCCTAATAACCCCAAAATAACCTCCTTTACCTTTCTCCTCTTCTGCTTGACAAGTCACTTTTCCTGGAAATTGTCTTTAATAAATTCTGGTCGAGTATTTTCCACGTTTTTTTTCCAAGAAGCACATAAAACAAAAACCTTAGTGCACGCCACATTAATCCCACCACCAGCAGCAGAAATGTTGTAGTCAAATGATGTAGCTGAGGGCAAATAAGAAGGAAGTGTTTAAACTGTCATGGCGCTGTGGATGTTTGCACTGCTGTGAATCTTTGCCTCAAGCCACTATTTTCAGTCCAACTTCTGCGATTTAACACAGCTCAGAGGTTTTTTTTTAATTTGATGTAGGTTTAATCACTAATGGCATATGTTAAGATTAGTGTTTTTAGTGTTTAATGTTTTCAAATATTCCACATCTGATAATTAAGAATTACAGTACAGACCTATTTATATACATGAATTCTAAGTATATCTGTATAAATGCATATTGCGTATTGTATAATTTCACTGCAATGTATAAGTGAACAAAAATACTAAAATAATAAAGGTTTTTGACTTCATTGCAATGTTTACCACAGAGATATGGTAAGATTTAACCATGCAGCTCAAAATATAACATAAATATTCTCTGTTACATGTCTCCTTTATTCTGTTTATAAATATTTTGTGATAAAGACGGACTATTTCATTAAAAACATTTGTCTAAAGTCAGAGTTTTAATCCAGATTCGTGAGCACTGACAAAGTCTCACCCATCAGCTGAAGATAAATGTGAGAAAACTGTGCCAAACAGTTTAAAGTCAGACTTTACAGTGAAGCACAGATGAAAATTCATGGTTTTAAGATAAAAAAATTTTGTTTTGAGCAAAAGGAGACTGGGACAACTAAGTACTGAATGGTTTGTCTTTGTGGAAGTTGTTCATTCTGGTCTAGGCTTCTCAGAAGATTATTTTTTATTTTTTATTTTGCAGATAAAACTGTCTCCTGTGAGGTATAAATGAATATTGTATATATATAACAAAAAGTAAAACAAAATACAAAAAATAACAACAGAAAAACCGCAAACATTTTACATAGATTAAATTTTTGAAGACCAGTGGACAGTGACTAAACTCGCTCTGAAGCTAACTGAATATAACCAATCAGAGAAATGAATGAACTGGCTGTGAAGGGAAGGGATTCCAGACCCATTTCTCCTGGAAAAATAAATGTGTATGGCTGGCCAGGCTACTTAGACCCAGGCCAGTGTTGTAATAATCTGTTATATTTGACAAAGAAGGTATGACTCGTCCTGTTTAAAGGTTTTGAAAGTCTATTACGATTATTTTTATTATTATTAATTGTATAGAGTTATGTCTGTCTATAGTCCCCAGAAAGCATCTATATTTCTAGTCATTAAGTGTAATTTTAGCTCCTTCTGCAACTAAGACTGCGGAGCACAGACAGATTTTTAATTTAAACCTTGTCCTCATTTGTCTCCCCATAATTTAACCTAAAGTCATGAGTGTATAGACTTTTTAATATAGTCTAATCCTTTGAGGCAGTATTTAACTGGCTTTGCAGCACGTTTTGAGCCAGCCCACTCGCTCGGCTCCAGCAGGGATCAAAACAAGGTCAGGTGACGGGGTTAAAGGGTTTTACCTGTTACATAATCCTACTGTAAGCTGCACAAAACACATGGGTGACTGGGCAGGCTTTCCAGCTCAGAGCAATTGAGTTATAGATGCCTGACGATAACGTTTTGATGGCGGGGGGTATGTTGTTGATGTTTGCTGGAAATCAAGTGTGCTCTGAGGCTGCAAATGTGAGCCCGGAGCAGAATAAAATGGATTTATTACCCGTGTATTACAGGCTTTAGTCCACTGTCATAAGCAGGCCAATATTAGAAGAAATACTCCTCTCCCTTTCGCTCTAAAGCTGTTTTAACATGAAGACAGATTATTCAGTGTTGATGGATTAGATGTTTTCCAGATGATTGATCAGTCGTACTGCTCTTTCCTCCAGACTGTGCGTCATGGTTTCCCAAATCAACCAGCCTCGATGGCTTTTGACCCCGTGCAGAAAATCCTGGCCGTCGGGACTCAGACCGGAGCGCTCAGGCTGTATCCTTTTCATCAGGAGAAAATCAAGAGGGTAAGACGTTAAAGCAAGGATCGAAGAAGAATCGAAGTTTGGAGAGGCCTCGGTTTTTTTTATACTGAGATTGTATCGTGATGTTGTGGGCTTCCTAAACATTCTTGACTTTTAGTGGGTGTTTTGAAGGCTGGAAAAGGGCTTGCATTTTGGATCAAGCACCAAAATGTAACTGTTTTCTCTTAATTTTACTTTTGGTGCAGCTGAGTCATGACTTCAGAAGAATAAGTTATTGTATGTCCCATCTATAATACATCTTCTTTGTCTCAAATCACATACAAGGCAAGCATTTCTTCATTTACTTTTAGTAAAGATGGCGGTTGTTGTGTATGGAGAGCATATTTTGTTGAAAACTTAAATTTATGACTGTTTTAACCCTGCCAAATAAGTAAATGTAACAGCACAATGAGCGTGACATAGAATATACAGAGAAATGTGAATTTTAATTTGTAATAGTTCAATTAAAGGTCCATTACCTGATTTTTTACTGTTGCATTTAGTTTGACAATTTAATCACATGAAGAAAAAATGAGCCCTTAAGATATGATCTAGGCTTTATAATTAAGGATTTCCGCCCACAGTGGGATTTTGGCCAATCACAGCTCACTTCGGGCAAAAAGGAGCGCTCCCATTGGTCGACACTGACGCCAACAACGAAGGACCGAGGAAATAAAGCGAGGAAATGGGTTATTCTGTCGGAAAACACGCCTTATTTTCCAGCGAAACAGCTAAAAAATGATGAAAATAGAGAAACGTGCAGCAAATTAAACACGGAATAAAGTGGAGATAATTACAGGATCACTACAGTCTACAACGTAAACTCCAAAGATGAAAGTTTCAGGCTTTGAACATCGATTTAATTTAACGTCATAGTCTTTTGTGATAAAAAATGGGTCTGGTTTTACCTTTTTTTAATTAAAAAAGCAGGAAAAGTTGGAGGAGAAAGGACAAAAAAACGACATCGGGTTCTGGAGCTTTCAATTTGAGTGATAATATTTACATCATATTACCAAAGCCTCTCTCTTGTGCAGCATTCCCAGTATTAAATAATGACCAGTTTGTGCAGACATCTTTTGACCAGGCAGCCCTTCAGCGTCAGGGGAATTCACACAATACGTGACCTCTTTTGACTCCTCTGTAATCCGACGCCGTAGAAAAAATAAACCAAGAATCCAAAGAAACGCGGGATGCGGCTTGCACGGCGTTCGACGGTAGCCTGGATGTGTTTGTGTGAAGTCCCAGCCTCATTAGGAGTATCTCTGCAGTAGCGTGAACAGCTCCTCCGCCATATGCCGCTGAGCCGACCTCATCAACTGCGCTGCCCGCTCGGTGCCGGGACGCCGCTTCACGTGTGCCGTAAACATCCCGACGACACGCCGAAGATCAAGCTGCTGCAGTAGAGCGCCGCGCCTCGAGCTGCGGGGCGTCAGCTGTGTTTGTATTTGTGGATGTGATTTTGTTTTCGGGTTTTAACCGGTGGCAAAACCGGCCTGGAGGTTTTCAAACCCCCGAGGACTGTCTGGTTCAGGTTGTGCTTCATGACACACACTTTCAGGGCTGCCGTATTAGTCGAGAGCAGAGGTCTTCAGCTATGACTGCAAGAGGTCTAAAGGTACTTCAGGTCTAGTTCTGGTTATGGTCCTGGTCTAGTCCTGGTTTACGGTAGATTGGTCCTGTTTTAGTTCTGTTTAGGTGCTGGTTTAGTCCTACTTAGACCATTGGTTTAGTGTTAGCTTGACTCAGTTTTAGTCTTGGGTTTAGTCAATTTAGTCTTCGTTTTGTTCTGATTTACTCTTCGTTTGATTAACCTTTTTAGTCCTGGGTTTAGTCCTGATTTAGTCTCACTTTAGTCCTGGTTTAGTCTCATTATGGTCCTGGGTATGCTTTAGATTGGCCCTAGTTTACCTTTGGTTTTATTTCTGACCTGTCTTGATTTATTTTTATTCTGTTCTGGCTTTAGTTTTCCTGGTTTTGTTCCTGTTTTAGTATCAATTTAGTTTTAGTTCTTGGTTAGTTTTGGCTTATTCTAAATCTAGTCCTGGTTTAGACTGAGATTATTAGTTTAGTCTCAATATGGTCCCTTTTTAGCTTGATTTTAGTCTTGGTTCAGTCCTCTTAATTTGATCCCCTTTCTGGGTTTAGTCTTGATTTAGTCTCACTTTAGTCCTGGATATGATTTAGTTTGGCCCTAGTTTACCTTTGATTTTATTCCTGACCAGTCTTGATTTATTTTTATTCTGTTCTGGCTTTAGTCTTGCTGGTTTTATTGGAGTTTAGTCCTGTTTTAGTCGTGGTGTAGTCCTGGTTGACCACTTTTAGTTCAAGATTTAGTCCAGGTTTAGTCTTGTTTTGTCTTTAATTTAGTCTGAGTTTGAATCCTGTATTAGCCTTGCTTTATTGTTAATTTATCCTTTAGTTAGTCCTGGTTTAATCTAGTTTGATCTTGTTCTAGTTCACGTTCAAGTCCAGGGTTTAGTCTTGTTTTAATTCTAGTTTAATCCTGGTTTAGTCTGAATTTAGTTGAGATTTAGTCTTAGAATTCTAATTTCTCACAGTGGTTGTACTATGGCTGAAACTTATCCAGTGTAAAAGGGCATTAGGGTTTTCCAGATTTGACCCGGAGCCCACCATTAGAGCCCACATTGTACTACCACCTCAAGTCTCAAGTGTTTAGATGCCCCTCTGCTTCACTTAGACCTTCATTAGCGGTGGCTCTATCCTGGTCTTTATCCACTCTGCAGATTAAAAGAGCATTATGTTTACAGGGCAACTCCCAGAGTACACACAGCGCTTCCACGTCGCCCTAATGTGCGAGGTGGGGCCGACGGGATTACTGTCGTTCAGGCAATTGGTCCATTTATCAAAAGACAGGCTGTATCGATCCAGCTCGTTGCCCCTGGAGTTTGGAAACGCTTCCACGGCCCAGAAGATGTAAGCTCAATGAGGTGTCTACAAGCAATAAATGTCTGCTTTTACAAGATCGCTGGCTACCACAGTGTTTTAATCAGCGGCGCGTTACACTACAGCGTCTCGTAATTCTGCCAGGACCTTTTCATTTTGACCTGAAGGAAAGGGCAGCACGTCCTCTGTCGATTATTTTTATTATCTGAAGAAAAAAAACAACGGTTCATTGTTGTTTATTCTGAGTTTGGTCATTTTTAGTCTTAGTTTGAGCTTATTTGGTCCTTGTTTTAGTCCTGCATTTAGTCATGGTTTAGTCCAGATTTAGTCCTTGTTTTAGTCCTGCATTTAGTCATGGTTTAGTCCAGATTTAGTCCTTGTTTTAGTCCTGCATTTAGTCATGGTTTAGTCCAGATTTAGTCCTGGTTTAGTGTTAGTTTGATCCTTTTTAGTCCTGGGAGTATTTCTTGGTTTAGTCCTGTTTGAGTCATGGTTTTGTCTCAGTAGAACCTCTGGATTAGTGTTAGTTTGATCTAATTTAATCCTTGTTTAGTCTGAGATTAGTCTCAATTAGACTGATGGTTTAGTCTTGGGTTTAGACCTCAATTTAGTTTTGGGATTTTCGTTTTTGTCTCAATTTATTCGTTGTTTAATCCTGTTTTAGTTCTTGGTTAGTTTTGGTTTATTCTAAATCTAGTCCTTTTTGAGTCTGAGATTATTGGTTTAGTCCCTTTTAGCTTGATTTTAGTCTTTCTCTTTTAGTTTCAGTTTAGTTTTAGTTCAATGCTAGATTAGTCAGTTTGGTCCATACACTGTTCTGGTTTAGTCTCAGTTGAATCCAGGTATAAGTTTAGTCTTTGTTAAGCTGCTAGTTTTAGTTTGATCTATTCCAGCCTTTGGTTTAGACTTGGTTGATTCATTTTTAATCCTTTATATTATTTTAGTACTACTTGAGTCTAAGTACAATTTATGGCTGCATTTAAACTGAAACTATAAATGAATTTCACAACACATGCACAGCTGACAGGTCATGCTCAGTTTCATAAGTTTGACGCTCTTGTGTTTGTACTTTCCTCTTGAGACATTTCTGAAGACTGTCGTGTGTTTTCGTTTTAACATGTTGCTCGACCAAGACTACTACTTCCTCTGGAGATGACTATCAGTTGACTTCTTGAGAAAATGTGCTGATTACCAAACGCTGCGGTGAACCGTGTTGGTTTACCTGAGGAGGAAGTGATGCTTTTAATGAGGTTCACTACGTAGTCTTGTCTTTTTAAAGTGTCAGAAAAAGGCAGTGAGCAAATGTTGAATATGCTTTTACAAACCTTTTATCCTTATTTATTCATTTTTTAACAGAGACCAAGACTTAAACTTTAAAATAATAAGGTAGAGGCTAAAAGAAAGTTGCTCTTGTATGTGTTTTAACTTAAATAGGAACAGCTTGGACTGAGAAAGGCTTTGAGAACAATTGTCAAGTTTTTAAGTCGTTAAGTAACTTAAAAACTTGACACTCTCTAACCTTTAGAGAGATTTGACGTGTATGCAAAATTTGAAAATGCAAAATTTGGATACAAAATGCAAAATTTGGATACACGTCAAATCCAAATTTTTTATGCAAAATAAAACTACAAACTTAATTTCTTTCATAATATTTTTGCACATTAACTTGCATGTTACCACCCAATACAAATTGAGATATACATCCTGCAATAAAAATAATATCACAATACTGTAGTGTCACAGTGTGTAAGTGTCATTTTAATGTAATTTGTCTAAAATCAAGTCAATCACGAGCTTATAGTTTTCGTTTAGCGTCTCTTTAAAAACAAATATATATCCGCAAAAGTTTTTTTCTTGTGTAAAATAGCGGATAAACAAATTTTACAATATCTGTATGAAGATAATGTACCACAAAAGGGAAATGTTCTGATAACGATACATCAGATATCGTCTTGGCGTCTTCATTTCATGCGAATTCGTGTTTTCAAGATGCTCTGACATATGTAATACATATTTAAACAAATGGACAATAGACATTTAAAATGAATATTCTTTTAAGTGGATCTCTAAAGGGCAAAACTCCCAGACCCCCTTAGCCTCGAGCTAAATGGTCTGTCAAATGAAAGTAACAAACTCTGTACAACTTCTCATTGCTTCTTTTTGTTTCTGCAGGATGTTGTTGCATGTCTTTGTCACAGTCTAAAGTAACTCATCCTGCTGTGCTCACACAATCCCAGAAGTCTGTGCTTTACTAATGAGGCTGCCGAGGAAACTTGGCCATAAAAGCAAACCGTCTGACTTTGTAACTTTGTCTGCTGTCGATTTTGATCATGGTTACTCTGCTCGGCCTGTCAGGACGTGCTAACAGCGGGCTTTCCTTTCTCTCGCCGGTGATTTAATCTTGTCTCGTGGTTTGTTTTAGTCATTTCCTGCTAGTCTAGAAAGGAGCGTGGTTCAGCGGCTGGTGTAACCTACATTGCTTCAGTCAGGTTATGTACACTGAGGGTTTGGTGCACAACAGGAGGCCGTAACAGTGCCTTGTATCAACAATCATAAAAAAAACTCAAGGGTGAATACAGGATCACACTATATACTTCAAGTTTAGTGTCACTGCAGTATCAACATGAGGAGTTTATGCATCACTTTACGCTGTTTTAATGATGTTCCTCCTCGTGACAGACATTCAAGCAGTAAATTTAGCCCTAATGCTTCCTTAAAGATAGACTTTCATTTCATTGAAGAGTAATTACAACCATAAAACACACATATATCCACATCCACCTTTATATTATGGTTATTTTTCAGCAATCTTAAATGAAAATGGCTCCGATGTGTCTTGGAAAAAATGGAAAACTCTGGACTTTTAGACTGTAGTAAAGTATAGTCATGGAAATTGATTAAAGTGTCCAAATATTCTGGAAAAACTGAAGAATGGCTTAGATTTTTTTATTTCAGCCTTTATTTTTTTAAGTAAACTGTGTCTGTAAACTTTGTTACTCAGCTGACCTTTGATAAAATGTGCAACATCACTTCTTCTTACCCTTCTGTAACCCTGAAGTGGAGTTTTGACCCTCTAAGAGTTTGTTGAGTGTAGTTTAAATGAAACCTTAAGTAATGATGAAATGAGCAATACAACTGTCTCTAGCGTAAGTTATATTATCGTTAATTAGAAAAGGTTGTTCCGCATTGTCTTGAAAAAGTCCTTCAAAGTGATTTTCTGAAAAAAGGTTGGGTTTCTTGTTATTTATCTGATTATTTATTCATTTAAGGTAAAAGTTTCAACAGCTCTGTACTGTGTTATGGTTGAGATGGCTTGTTATGTAGTGTTTATTGCTGCATATCCGTCGGCCAATCAAGAAAGAGCAGTTACTCAAGCCGTAATATAACATATCATAACAATACTGCGTGTTTTTCTAATATCTCGCAGCCCTTTTAGTAAGACTCGTGCTCTTTCGGCTGTTCTCATTAACGGAAAGGCAAAGACATAGACTTAACGATGTGCCCTTCTCTGCCGTAGAGGGGTCCGGGCATGACGTCCATTAATAATAGCGACAAACGTTTTACAGCTCTTGCCGACCAGGAGCTAAAACTGCAGAGGGAAAGGTCATGGGTGAATGTGAGTTCAGCGGCTGACGGACTTCGACTGGCGCCAGCTGTAGTCCGTAAAAATCTGTCCTCGCTTCTAACCTCATCCCTCTGCAAAAAAAAAAAAAGATGCCCACTGTCGAATCTGTCCTGAAATCGACTCCTGTTGAACCCCACCTTCGTTTGTTTAAGGCACCGGGAGATTGTTTGACCGCAGCCTTCCTTGTTAATCCTGGTCAGAGTTTATGCCGTGTCAGCTCTTGGTGGACTCAAATAACCCTGACTGTAGTGCTTTTGTTCAGTGTGAGATAGAGACAGCTTTTTCTTGTGTCCAGCTCGTCTGTTTGTAAATGTTCAGATCAGATAGTACACTGTTTGCTTATGTTTTTGTCGAGGTATGCAAAAATATGTTTCTTTAAAAGCTGTTGAAGCCTGGTAGTTACTTAAAAACATATTCTCTTTATCTTTATTGAAAAAACAAGACCGTAAGACATCATCTAGACCACACATGTCAAACTCAAGGCCCTTCAATACATTTGGTAGATGTTTTTGTGACTTTACAAAAGGCACTTAACTATGTAAAGATATGTAACAAGGAACAATAGGTTTTAGTTAGATTTGAACAGGTTTCAGCTGAATTTGAACAGGTTTATATAGACTTAAACAGGTTATAGTTGGATTTTAACAGATTTTAGTTAGATTTAAACTGGTTTTAGTTGGTTTTTAACAGGTTTTATTTGGATTTGAACACACTTTAGTTGGATTTGAACAAGTTTCAGCTGAATTTGAACAGGTTTATATAGACTTAAACAGGTTGTAGTTGGATTTTAACAGATTTTAGTTAGATTTTAACTGGTTTTAGTTGGTTTTGAACAGGTTTTATTTGGATTTGAACACACTTTAGTTGGATTTGAACAAGTTTCAGCTGAATTTGAACAGGTTTATATAGACTTAAACAGGTTGTAGTTGGATTTGAACAGATTTTAGTTAGATCTGAACTGGTTTAGTTGGATTTGAACAGGTTGTAGTTGGATTTGAACAGATTTTAGTTAGATCTGAACTAGTTTAGTTGGATCTAAACAGGTTTTATTTGGATTTGAACACACTTTAGTTGGATTTGAACCAGCTATATATGGATTTGAACAGGTTGTAGTTGGATTTGAACAGATTTTAGTTAGATCTGAACTGGTTTTAGTTGGCTTTGAACAGGTTTTATTTGGATTTGAACACACTTTAGTTGGATTTGAACATGTTTTAGTTGGATTTGAACAGATTTTAGTTAGATCTGAACTAGTTTAGTTGGATTTAAACAGGTTTTATTTGGATTTGAACACACTTTAGTTGGATTTGAACAAGCTATATATGGATTTGAACAGGTTGTAGTTGGATTTTAACAGATTTTAGTTAGATCTGAACTAGTTTAGTTGGATTTGAACCAGCTATATATGGATTTGAACAGGTTGTAGTTGGCTTTAAACAGGTTTTATTTGGATTTGAACACACTTCAGTTGGATTTGAATCGACTGTATATGGATTTGAACAGGTTTTAGTCGGATTTGAACAGGTGTTATATGGATATTGTGGCCCTGCACCACTTTTTGTGCAGTTTGACACCTCTGATCTAGACTTTATTATCAAGGTTTTTAATGGGGAATGTTCAGTGCCTACCAGAAGCTTTACCCAATCACAATGGTAGTAACGGATGCTCCTATTGGCCCCACTACCTTACTGTCATTATTTAATCAATCACAGAAAGTGTTACATTTAACAGCATTGGTTCTTGTCTTCTTACACAGAAAAGCATAAAAGGAGAAAAGGGAAGCAAAGTGAAACATGGGTAAATACTGGCGGCAATCTAAAAAGGAAATTATGGATTGTATGGACAAGAAAAGAAAGTAATGAACCTTTCTTTTATACTATTGAGCTTTAAATGTATAGTTTTTAAGATGGGGAAATGCAAAGAGTGTTATTTTCATATAATCATGCGCTGTTGAACATAGTTTTCATCCATTTGTTTAAACTGTATACTACCAAATGTTCCACAATGCACCTTAAATTGCTGCTAACAAGTTTGTGAAAATAAAAAGGCCATTGTTCCCTGGTTTTCTTTGACTGAGGGCCTTTCAGCTTCGGCCGAGCAGGAGTGGAGTGTTACTGTCAACACGAGAGCGGTGCGGCTGTCATCCAGCTCCAGTTCCTGATCAATGAGGTCTGTTGTCTTTCTTTTTGTTCCTCGTTTTCCTTATTTGACCTCGTCTCCATCCTCTGCATTCAGATTCCTGTTTGTCGACTTTCTCTGCTTATTTGAGGATTATCTAATAACTCCTTTTTAACCACTGGCATTTTTCTCCATAAGTACTAATCATACTTTAGTGCCCGTGACAAATTAAACCACACCTGTTAAGCTGCAAGTTGTTTCATGTTGCTCTGTTTCCTGTCTGTTTCTTGGCCACAGGGGGCGCTGGTGAGTGCCTTAGCTGACGACAGCCTCCACCTGTGGAACCTGAGGCAGAAAATCCCAGCGATCCTGCATTCACTGAAGTTCAACAGGGAGAGGTGCGGTGATTCTTGTGTCTCTTTACCTGCCATCTGTCTTTTTGGAGCTCTATTATTCCTGACAGACGCAATAATCCAGCTCCTATCGTTCGGTTTAATGAGATTCTTCACCCACTGCCTTTTTCCCATCTTCAGAGGCCAAAACAGGAAGGTTAAAAGTCCACAAAAACATCACGTGACTTCCACCTCCTGAGCATATGACACACATTATACAAATATTTTTTAGTTTTGGTTTCATAAGAGTTTGAGCTTTAGTTTTGGTCTCATTGGAGAAATCTGGAAGGCAGTGCTTTTGATGTGCTCTTGGGTTTGAACAAATTGATTAAAAATACTTCACATTCCAGACCTGATACTATAGTGTTTATGATTTACAGTCTACATGAATGTGCTTAACTGCAGACCACATTCATGTAGAGATCCCCGTCACAGCTTATCTTTATTCTTCATTGATTTCTTTTTTTTTTGTGTGAGGGACCTGGGACGAACCTTAGTTAGAGTCGAAGGGGTTCTGTTTTAAATTACATGAAGATACAGTCCTGAATTGTCACAAAAAGCACTGAAAACGCCCCGGATGAACTCTGCAGATACCACTAAGCAGACACAACGAAGCAGCAACAATCAGCGCTCTCCGTTTAGTGTTATAAATGAGGTGTTCTCCGGGCTCAGCCGAGAAAAAGAAGCAAGTATTTACTCTGCTGTTTTCTCTCTCTGATCTATATATAGTCCGGCTTCATTAGTGTGACAAAGAGCAAGGCCTCTGTAATTAAATCTTATTCAGCGCTTGCTCCTTCCAGTCGGACCAGCGTGATTACGGCCGGGATTGAGTCATGAGATAATGAAAAGCCTCCTCCTTCTCCTCCTCCTGCAGGATCACCTACTGCCACCTGCCCTTTCAGAGCAAATGGCTTTACATCGGCACAGAAAGAGGAAACATCCACATCGTCAACGTGGAGTCCTTCACTCTCTCAGGCTACGTCATCATGTGGAACAAAGCCATCGAACTGTGAGTGTCTTAACTCCTCGTGTGTTTTCGGTCACACATCGAGCCACAAAACTCTGAAGGAAAGGGTTTGTGTACAGTAAATATGGACAGCATCAGCAAAATAACATCAGAACCTTATTTTTAATATTCAATATATTCAATATTGTCAACCAGAAGCAAAATTATAACACTATAAACACAATACAATAAACATTCTGTCACTTAAAGGGCGAGTTATTTTCAATTAATTTTGCTTCTCATTAGTCACTTACATCAAACCATGAGCAACTAGTAAATTCATTGTCTATATTATCAATATATTAATATTATAACGTGCATTTTTATTTCAATAATGTGCACAAACTAAGATGGACATTACCTTAAGCTTTAACACAGTAAGTAAAGAGCAAAACTGTCAAGATAATACGATACAAGAAGTGGATACATATCAATAATACATAAAATAATAATCATAGGATACCATAATAATAATAATAGTAATAATATACAGTGTATTTGTACAGGCAACAACACAACATGGAGCTAACCCCTTTGCTTCAATATCAGTAAAAAGTAAAATGGAGAATATTCATGATAATTAAATACATATAAATAAGAATAATGGTTAATAGATGTAATAATTATAATATTGTACATCTCATAGACCAACATGAACATAGCCATTTGTTAATGCATAGCTATTATATAATAAAAACATCTCCCATTCATTAAAATCACACTCAGGTCTTATGTTTTTAAGATTTAAGGATGAGCTTTTTTCTGTCAGTACTTTGATAATACAGTTGTTTTGCTAATGTGACCTTAAAAATAGACACTTTTAACTAGAAGTAATTTTAAGACTATTATTTACAATATATATGTCAATGTAATGCTTAGGTTTGAACATTAAAATTTAGCCAAACGCCTGCCGCTTATTGGAATGATCTGCTATGGCCATAATGCACTGATGTATGGCACAAAGTCAAATGAAAAATCCCACAACGAAGCCTGAAAACTTGACTCTAGAAAAATGTAGGATCTAAAAAATGTGTATCGGCGCACTTTGTCTTGTAAACTGTGCTCTCTGTGAGGCCGATCCGGAGGTGGAGACTCTGTCCGATGCCAGATCTCGTCGTAGAGGTTTCTGGAGGTGTTCTCGGCCTTGGTTCAACAGAACAACTGTGTCAGGAAGGGCCCACATACATCATAACTCTCGTGACGTATCCTGTGTCTCCCACTCATCGTTTTCCTGGATTCTTAAAGTAGTTTTGTTGTGAAATGTCTCAGTGAAGCAGCTGAAGCAGAGTTTTTTCTGGTCTCAGGGTCGAATTTTAATCTAGTGTTTTCAAGGTTGTAAAAATGCTTGTTGATAAAGCGTTTGAAAGTGTTTGAAATTCTGATTGTGTTGCTTTAATCATTTAAATCTCACTTGCTCAAAGCTCAAAGATTGTGTTCTGCGCCTAAACAAAATCTAACTCTAAGGTCATTTTTGAGATATCAGCCTTCTTTAAAAGAGACCAAACTTAAAGGGACACTTCATCCAATAAATTGACATCTTTTTGATCGCACAAGTTTCATTTTTAAGTAGTAAGTGCTTGAAAAACATGAAAACACACCTTGAAAGTGCTTGAAAAGTGCTGGAATTTGAACTTAGAGACAGCGTAAGAACTTAGAAGTATTGAAAAATCTGTTATCTGGACTAGTGTTATTCCCAACGCTAATATAAAATAATTGTGATATTGATTTATGGTCATATTACCCCGTCATAGCTCACAGGGTATATTTGTTAGCTACTCTTCTCCTGATACACCTCTGGCTTTATGCACCGCTCCATCTCTGCATCGACTCATCAGCAGCAATGAGATCATTAGTCGCCGAGAGCCAGACCACACTCGGAGGCAGCAACACTTTCTTTAGGCCAGACCTTCACTTCCCGTCTGCCCCTTTTGCTCTGTTGCCACGGTGACGCCGTCTCCACATGCTGTAATCTTTCACAGACCCTTACGTGACCCTGTTTGTCTCTCCCTCTCTCCGTCTCGTCTCTGTAACACAATGCACATTTTCATAAAACAGAGTCAGAACATTTTCATTTGTTCAGGAATGGTTGGTTTTTTTTTAATAATAAAGAATATATCAGTGCTGTTTATGAATAACAGGATGTGAACTAACAGTGAAGTCAAAATAATGGTAGGTCATGGCTTCACATTAACCTCCTGTGGTTAAAATGTAGGAATAAAACGCGGTGTGTTGTAAAATATATTCTGAATTGTTGCCTTGAAGAAAGAAAATGGAAAATTCATGTAAAATAGTAACAGACAAGAGGCACACACCAAGCATTTTGTGTGATTGTCCGTAAAAAATAGACACTTAAATTCAAAGTAAGTGTAAAGTAGCGATACTACTTAGTAATGGACAAAGAAAAGGTGAACATGTGTATTTAATTATATTAAAATATGGATCAAACAATGGTTTAACCCTTATTTTTCTCTCTTTTTTTCTTCCTTAAACCTGTCCAGATCCACCAAGACACACCCAGGGCCTGTCGTTCACATCAGTGACAACCCCATGGATGAAGGAAAGGTAAACATCCAAAACCCAAGACTGTCTTTTGACAAAATAATGTGCGTTGTGTGTGTTGAAATGTATTTAAATACCAAACCAAGCAAACAATCTGTGGTTAAATCAGTAAAAAGCATTAGAAATATCACAGCATTAACAGATCTTTTGACTGGTTTCTGACTGAGTTGTTTCACAGTGATTATGTGTTTGTTGTTTTTGCAGCTCCTGATTGGATTTGAATGTGGAGTAGTGGTGTTGTGGGATTTAAAGTCCAAAAAAGCTGACTACCGCTACAATTATGATGAGGTAAGGCTTTTTTTTCCTCTGAACTCAATCCAATAAGGGACCTCATTTGATAAAGTTTGTTGTTACTGTTGTCTGAGCTGCATATTTGATTATGTTGGATCAGGTTTATCCAGACGCTGTGCTGTTACTTTGACTAAAATTCATTAAATCAGTCAGAGTTTGTTTGGAAATAAATGGCTATTTATGTGACCACCATGTGACCTGTGACTTCAATTTAAAAAGAATTATAGAGCTTCTAAAAGTCCTATAGATACATACCATTATCTTTTCATCTTTTTTATGTATCAGATCCTATTTGTGAAATATAGGTCCATCTTTTCTTTATGAAATTAGAGATTTAAATTCAAGTCTTCCCCATTACCCTCACTTTATGTTGCTTTATCTCAGTAACACACTTTCTTTATTCATGTTTTTGCATCAGAAAGTGACAATATACCACGATAGTTAATAAGAATCCATTCAGGGGCTGAAGATGGTGACATTTTTAAGCTTTTATTCAATTTTGAATGTATGTCATTTGAGTGTTACATAAGTTATCTTTTAACATTAATTCACTCCTTTTATGGAAACTGTTTGATTGGATTTAGTTGGACTTGAGCAGGTTTAAGTCAGATTTGAACAGGTTTTAGATGCATTTGAATTGCTTTTAATTGGATTTCAGCAGGTTTAAGTTGAATTTTAACAGGTTTTTAGTTGAATTTAACAGGTTTTGGATGGTTTTAACAGGTTTTATTTATCTTTGTAGCAAAAAACAAATCCCTTAAAACCTAGAGCCAAAAAATCACTTTCACACAGAGTTTTACATGTGTGCAATATACTGTATTACCTTGTATTTCTTGTAATAAATAACCCCATGTTTTCTACAGCTATTGAGCATTGTGGCAGCCTATGAACAAAACCAGTGTAAATAGGTAAAATAATAAGCTTAGAAGAGTTTAGTTCATAAATGTCTTCAGCCTTAATACAATATTGTGTGTTAGAAAAGAAAAATGAATGCCCTCTTTCTCTAGTGCTCCTTCCAGTTGGTTCTAGGGAGCCAACATACACAATACACCTCTAAACCGTGGTGTTCCTGTATGTTTTCGTTTACTGCAGGCGATCCACTCTGTGGCCTGGCACCACGAGGGTAAGCAGTTTGTTTGCAGTCACTCCGACGGCACTCTGACCACATGGAACGTACGAGCTCCAGCCAAGCCACAACAGATCATCACGCCGCATGGTACGAGCTGCGACGCTGTTTATACGCGTGCCAAATTAAAACAGCCACCTGTGTTTTTGTAAAAAGCACATTGCAGATTCAGTATGCGCTCCGTAACGACGGTTGGATACAGTACATGTGTGCATTTGTTAACGAAGCATATGTCTGTGAGTAAAAGTTGCACGTGTTATCTTGTAGGAAAGCAGCCTAAAGATGGAAAAAAGCCAGAGCCGTGCAGACCGATCCTGAAGGTGGAATACAAAACAACGAGAGCTGGGTAAGTGTGATGGTCAACTCCACCCATCCTGTGTCTCACTGTCCTTATCCTGTACTCAAAGTGCTGCTTCCTGTTTTTGGACCACAGCAGCATATATTTAACATGTCAGTCCTGTGGGCACATGTGAATTATGGAGGAAAGTGGAAAGTTTTCTATAAATAAAAATGAATGTTTATTTTTCTCAGAGGTGATCTGTTTTTGGAGGTTTTTTGCGGCTAAATGTAAACTCTCATTTTGTGACAATAAGACTAAAGATTATTTTTAAATTAGAATTTTCTTGTGACTTTTTTTTGGCAAATACGGATTTTTGTCTTCCTCAGATAACAATCACAACCATTATTTTAAAGTAGAACAACATGGACTCTGTTGTTATTATTAGTTAAAGGTGCGGTATGTAGTTTTTGGCAGCATCTTGTGACAAAATGGCAAATTGAAATTCACCTCCTCTTTATTGATGAAACATAATTGTGCTTCAAGTGGTCAGTTTGTCCACTTAAGGCTCAGTTTGTTCAGAAAGTGATGCAACTAAAGGCTGTTTCTACTGGATCCTATGGGGCTTTAACTTTAGCTTTCATGGTTACCACAGGTCCTTAAAAAGTCTTATTTTTACTTAAATTTTAGATGCCATTTTATGTTAGAATTAAATATATACTTTCCCAAATTAAAACTATTTTATTAGCTGATACCTGATACTGTCTCCTCGTCGATAGTCACGTGACTCTGGCGTACATGTTCAAAAAGCACTTTTGTAACACAAGACTTTAGTGATATAAGTGCAACTCTTGTGTCTCAAGAGGGAAGCTCTCACGTCAGCGGCTGTATGGTCTCAGGTAAGCTAACGTTAGAGATTATACATCGTAACGGTTCATTAATAACAATTTACAACTAACTACGTTTCCACAAAATGTAAAAGTTGAGCCTCTAACTCGTAACCTGTTGCATTCAGTTTAAAGACACGTCACGATCGCGCTGCTCTCTGACAATAAATTGCAAAGTATTACGATCTATTCTGACTCTAGTGACCATCGCTGCAAACTATTTTTACTGATGCATTGTGAGAAACTTGAGTGCACTGCATTTCAGTCACATTCAGACACCACTAGAAAACTATACTAACTATACTATATAGTGCAGTATATAGCGATACAAGTGTTGATTAGGACACAGCCTGAGAGTACAGCAGGGACAAAGATGATTATAAAGTCTAACACATGTTCAAACTGTAAATGGCTTTGTTCTGGTGTGTAAACTGGTATTCATTTTTCCTGATTTGGGTCCTAAAAAGGTCTTAAAATGTCTTTTACAAAGTGTGCAGCAACCTTGCTTTTATAAAATACTATAATATAAACGCTGACTGCTACATTTTACACTGTGCACCTTTACAAATGTAACGCAAAGGCTTCATAACACATCACATCCCTTTTGCTTGTAACACATTGAAACAATAAGATAATTTCAATGATTACAGAGAACACAACTTTAACCTTGTTACCTGTATTAGACTTTATGGTTCTTTGACTTTTTATTGCACTGAAAATTCATGTAAAACCTGTGCTTTGTGAACCCAGAGACCCCTTCATGGTCCTGTCCGGAGGTCTGTCGTATGAAACTGTGGGGAGAAGAAGAGCCTGTCTGACGGTGATGCACGGGAAGAGCACTGCTGTCCTGGAGATGGACAATCCCATCGTCGATTTCCTAACGCTGTGTGAAACTCCATATCCAAACGGTGAGATGAATAGCTCGTCATCTTCATCAGTACAGTTACATTTCATTATGTTCCTAAATTATTAATTGTGTCCTCTTTTCTCTGGTTGCAGACTTTCAGGAACCTTATGCTGTGGTGGTCCTCTTAGAGAAGGATCTAGTTGTAATAGATCTTGGACAGATTGGGTGAATATTCATCTTTGTGGTCAATATTAAAATATCAGGTTATGCAGATTCACTGTACAGTCCAGTGTTATGAACAGGATGAGTCAGCATCAGACGAGGCGTATTGATTGTTTAGTTTGCTGAGAGGAAATTTGCAATTCAGATTAATTTTAATGGCTGTAGTGCAGGAAAATTATTCTGTCACGCTCCATAAATAGACCTGAAATAATGAATGCTTATGAAACGCACAAAAGAGCTGTTACAGTAACTTAAGTCTCGCTTTGAATTTGATCTGACATTTCCCTCTTTACCATAAGGCTTTCTACAGCCAAACTGATGCTATAATAAAAAGTGCACTGTAATATCTGTAATATTTGACATTTTCTCTCTTGACAAGCAAAAAATGAACTGGATTTTACTAAATTATTAATTAAATGGTTTAGATATAACAATTTTAACGCATAAAATGTATTTGCATTTACTGTTTTTAAATAACACAAGCTGCATGAACATTTTGGCAAAGGAAATTATGCAGACAACAACATATTTTCAAAGGACAAAAGGGCATTAGCTTCCAAAAATGACAAATTAGCAGTGCTCACTGGTTTGGGCTATGCGTGTGTGAGCTGTCGGTGAGTGGGTAGAGAACATTAGCAAGTAGCTCGATATTTAGCTGCTCTATTTATATGAGCATTAAGGCTACACCAGAAAAGCAAATATCAGCAGAAAATGAGAGGTTTCAGAACTGGTGCTTCCTCAAGAAAGACTGTAAACAAACACGTTGCTAGGGTTAAATACTTGTGGATATTATTGAGATTTAGACATAAAAGTCAAATAATACGCTGTTAAGTATACACAAACAAAGCATTTATAGCTCCATCTGGCTGTAGCTAACATACTTGAGTCCACCTTGAGACTCATATCAATAAATGGGAAAGGCTTTTGTTGCTCCATTGAATTGTGCTAGATTTCATGTAAATTATTATTTTTTTTGCAGGTACCCATCCTTTGAGAACCCGTATCCGTTCACTGTCCACGAGTCCCCGGTGACCTGCTGTGAGTATTTTGCCGACTGCCCCGCCGAACTCATCCCTGCACTTTACTCGGTCGGCACTCGGCAAAAGAGACAAGGTTACAGTAAAAAAGTACGTCATTGTGTCAAAGAAAAACATCCTTAAGGGCATGTTTTTTTGTATGGTTTACTCATTTTTGTTTTTATAGGAGTGGCCTATCAGTGGAGGAAACTGGGGTCAAGGCACACAGAGCTACCCAGAGATTATAATCACTGGGTAAGACATTATTTGTGCGTTTACTGTTGTCGTCAGCTTGTCTTTGATTAAATTAAATCTGCGTTTTCTCCTTTTAAGACATGCTGATGGCTCAATCAAATTTTGGGACGCTTCGGGATGTAAGTAATCAGAACTACTTCAAAATGACTTCACATTTTTCTGATGTATTTCTTTAATTGCGTTCTACGATCTCTGTTAAAGTAATGCTACAACTGCTGTACAAGCTGAAAACTGCCAAGGTGTTCGAGAGGCCGCGCGGTAAAGAGGACAAGGCCAACGCAGACATCGTGGAGGAGGATCCGTTCGCCATCCAGACTCTGAGCTGGTGCCCCGAGAGCAGGATGCTGTGCGTGGCCGGAGTGTCCGCCCACGTCATCGTCTACAGGTTCAGCAAACAGGAAGTCACCACCGAAGTCGTTCAGGTGAATCGATGACTTTGGGCGCAGTTTGAAAACAGAAGCAAAAGTTTGGGCGAATCGATCTTTATATCACCTTTAATTAACTGTAGTTACAAAGCAGTAGCTAAAGTTTGAATTATTGATTATTTACAGGGCTTGAAGTGCACTGAAAAGAGAACGATTAAAAGTGTAGACAAACTTCTAAATGGAGACAAAGCACAAAGCGTCATCAAATACACGCCTCACTCTCCCTTGATTTTCTTTTGGAGACAGCATCTTTTGTCTTTTTGGTTTGTTTGGTAAACTCTCAACAAGACAGAGAACCCACAAATGTTTTCATGAGCATATAATCTGTAAAATCTAGTAAAAAGAGATGAAAAAATGATTGTCAAGACATTAATACAGCTGTTATTCGCAGTGTTAGCTTTATTTAAATCACAGTGTCCATTGTATATTGTCTTTTTGCATGCATTACTTTAGCAGAGCATTAGCGTGAGTGGATGAAAGTTGTTGGCAGGTCACCATACCAAGCACATCCTTTTAGAAGTTCTCTAAATTTTTCTAGAAGTGAAAAAAGACAAGCAGGAAACGTCTCCCTGTTCAAAGGGAAGTGTGGGAGCAGTGGTTTGTCTGGAGGTGTTTCTCTCTGCTTTGTGCAATTTCATTATCATTTCTTAAAACAAACATAACATAACATCAGAGAATGTGCAGGTTTTTGTAGTATTTTTGACTTGTATTTAATCCCCTTATATATTTTTCAGATTTCAAACGAGGTCATGAATCTGTTGGAAACACATATAAATGTAAAACTAACAGCGTGACTCTGTGCTGTGTAGCTTCTCGAGGTGAGGATGCAGTGTGAGTTCAGTGACGTGGACTCTCCAGACCCGGGGGGAGAGCAGACACCCACCCTGCCGACCCCTGCAGCTTCCTCCAGCCCACAAGAAACCGAGCCTCCTACGCAGCTCTCCACCGGCAGCAACTCCACCGATGGCCCACGGGACAATATACCGTGTCTACAGTACGGAAAACAGCTTCTCTAAACTAAACAAACATTACATTTAGGAGCAATACTCAGAGAGAAGGTGTCAGGAAGGCAAACGGTGTAATGTAAGAGCAAAGTGATGCATGTTTGATTAATACAGGATGAAAAGCTAAAAAAGACATCACAGTTAAACAGAGGGACGTCCACAGATTACATTTTCTGTGTCCTGTCTCCTTTTATCCAATCAGGATAGAGAATATAGTGAATAACTGTGTGTGCTGCCCTCACAAGATGAAATTTAGCTGCACATGAGCTGTATCGTATTCTGTTGTAGCAGGATGTGTGCTTTTTTTTCATTTCATTTCTATTGCATTACTCGAGTAAAAGTAAAATCAAACGCTAACTGCAAAAAAACATTCAACCAAAATGTCTGAACCTCACTTCTTGAGCACGAAGTCACAGAGAGATAAGAAAAAATGGACTGACAGTGTTCATTTCTCAGTTTCTTTCGCTGGATCCAAAGGTTATAATTTATTCCTGACGGTCTACCGCTGTGCTCATCCTGCTGTTTGCTTGTTGCAGAGTGAGGAGCTCCCCGCTGAAGCAGTCTCCGGGCTACCAGGTGGAGCTAGTCATCCAGCTGGTGTGGGTGAGCGGGGAGCCACCTCAGCAGATCACCAGCCTGGCTATCAACTCCTCCTACGGCCTGTAAGTCTCCGCCGTGTGCCCACACATGTCCTGACGGAGGTGGTTTTTCCCGTCTGAGAGGTGCCAGTGCCGCTCAGATTCATGTGTTCAGTCCCGCTAGAGTTTTAAATCATGACTGAAAACAAGGGGTACACTGTCCGATATAGAAAATGAGTGAAATAACATTTTGAAATCAATCATCAGTCGGTCACATTCGACTCATTCGAAAGAAAATCAGTGTTTAATAGACGGATATTAACTTGAAGCGGATGTTGTAACCCACACATGTCAAACTCAAGGCCCGGGGCCCAAAAGCGGCCTTTTGCAATGTTTATGTGGCCCTTCAATAAATGTGGACAGTGATATTATTGGCACTAGTTTTTGATGGATTTGATTTTTGCTACAAATATAAATAAAGCCTGTTAAAACCATCCAAAACCTATTAAAATTAGACTAAAACCTGTTTAAATTCAACTAAAACCTGTTCAAATTCAACTAAAACCTATTCAAATTCGACTAAAACCTGTTTAAATCCACCTAAAACCTCTTCAAATCCAATTAAAATCAGTTCATATCCATCCAAAACCTTTTTCAAATTCGACTAAAACCTGTTCAAATTCAACTAAAACCTCTTCAAATCCATTTAAAAGCTGCTCAAATCCACCTAAAACCTCTTCAAATCCAATTAAAATCAGTTCATATCCATCTAAAACCTGTTCAAATGTGACTTAAACCTGTTCAAGTCCAACTAAAACCTGTTCAAATCCAACGACAAACAGTTTCCATAAAAGGAGCAAATTCATGTTAAAAGATAACTTATTTAAGACTCAAATATAGATGAAATCTCACAATCAAAATTTAATAAAAGCTTATAAATGTCATAATCTTCGGCCCCTGAAAGGATTCTTATTAACTATCGTGGCCCCTCACCATTTTGAGTTTGACACCACTGATGTAACCAATCTTCCCATGACTCTAAAGTCCTATTAAAACCATAACCAAAAATAACAATAACAAATAAATAAAACAGTATGTATGTGTTTCATTGATTTTATATGACATTTCTTACTCTTGCTGCGGGCCCACATGCCATCACAGTTAACGACGCCTGTTTGAAACACTTTAAAGGACGACACCTGACCGTCCCGCCTCTGTCCTGTTTCAGCGTCGTCTTTGGGAACAGTAACGGTCTGGCTGTGGTGGACTACCTCCAGAAAACCCTGCTCCTCAACATGGGCACGTCAGAGCTGTACAGTCCGTCTGAACCGTACCAGAGACAGCCCTGTTCCCCTCGCAAAACACGACAGCCCTCTGCAGGTATTGCCCCGCTCGAGTGTGTGGTATTTCTAAAGTGACATAGCTTCTTTTGCAGCAGCTATTTCTCACCCCAACGGAGGCAGAGTGTTTTTGTCGTGGCTGTAGCGAGGTGTGTCGGGGCGGGGCGGACTCTTTTTGGCAGCCGCCCCACCAGCGCCGCCCCCTGCAGTAGCCTCTCTGCCTCAACAGGGGGCATCACTCACAGATCGTCCATCTGTTCACTTGGACGGGGCACAGACAGTGGAGTAGTCTTTGTAGGGATCTCTGCAGTCGGGGCGGAAGCTGCAGAGGATATGACCTTTTAAAAACAGATTGGAGCTTTATTCTCTGTTATGTTTTACTTGCTGTTTCTGTCACGATGTCTTTATGTTTTAAATCCATTTCATTGGTTATTTTGATTCTCAGAGGCCTGGTGCTATGATCCAAAAGTCCTTAAAAAACTCAAGAGACTGTATTATTTGAGCAATTTTTTAAGCTACTTTTACTAATTTTGTATTAAGACATTTTTACAATTAGACTGGGGTAAAAAGTGAAATAAATAAAATCATACAAGTAAATAAACATGTAGCATATTGTATCCCAGCTCAGTAATAGCATGCTTATAATGAGGGTAATTATATGTATTAATATGTAATAACTATGTAATTTCCTTCAAAATAAAAGGGTGTTGTTTAGGTGAGAATGAATTTCAACATTATATTTCTGTCAGTTTATATTGTGTGTTACTTGTTTGTTGCATCTTATATAGACTTGTCATTTAATCCAAATTTCATGTTAATTAACCATGATTCCGAAAGCATTATCTATTTATTATCATGTTATTACCCCACTATAAACACTATTCCTGAGCTGGAATACTAAAGGCAGCCAATAAATCAATGTATTGTTATTAAAAATAGATTTGAAATTGCATATTTATCAATTAATTTGCAAACTATGCTGGAAATATTATGTATTTTCTATTTTTTCTAGCAGCAGGTCCCTGAAGCTCACTGTTTGTCGTCTTTGACACTTATTATTTGTATTATTTTCATCCTTTTTTCATCTGACTGCTGCTGTTGGTGTCTCTCTGTCGTCTGGTTAAGACATTCCTGCTACGTCTTGCATGTCCAGCATTTCTAACTTGTACACTGAGTCTGTGAAAAAACTGCGCTCGTCCCACTTCCGTAAGTCACGTCTCACTTCTGTAAGTCACGCTCTGTCTGTCCGTAGCATAACTTTTGTCCTAAGCCTTCCCCTTTTCTCGTAAAAGTCCGCTCCCTGGTTTTGATCCCAGCCCTAAATCCCCTCCTAGCTCACTGGTGACTTTGTAAAATTGAGTTGTAAACATCCGCAGTGTTTTGTAGATTTAAAGTGTAATATATTATGAGCAGAAATGTGTCACAACTTTTCCTGGAGACGTACATCTTTGGGGTTTTGGGTCTAACGGGGCGATATTTAAAAAGAATCTGGCTTCTACTTTGAGTCAATTAACATGGCTGCCCCTTTTATTCAGGACAGACTCAAATAAATATCAGATGATTAGCTCTGTGGGTTAGGTTTGTGTTCAGTGGGCCTCATGCCACAAGATCAAAACGCTGTCTGGTGATATCAGGGTGAAATTAGTATTGAAGATGCCCCTTTCACTTTTAAATTATCTCTGTGTCAACATTTTGTTTTTTTCGGACACAAATAGTACATAAACATTGTAAGGAAACAATGGCGTACACTGAAGCTAACACCAGTTCTACGGAAAGAAACAGAACAACCACAGATTTAACCAGAATCTGTAAATCTGGAGAAATCTCGTCTTATTTTCGTCGTTTATCTCGTGTCTCGTCACTCCCTCTAGTGGTTGATCTTTGCCGCCATTTTTTAACGTAAAATTGAGATAAATGAGATTGTCATTATTGCTTTTATTACTCGGTAAATGTAGCCTTCCTCTGTTTTTGTCTATTGGAGTTAGTCTGGTCTCTGTTGATTTGAGTTGCAATTTTTAGCGGGGTGTAATAACAAACAAATGCCCAATAAACTGTCCCACTATGAACAATTGCAAAAGTATTTCAGACGAAGAATCATCCCACTTCACAAAGGTCAAAATGGAATAATTGCTGATATTGTGCCACAATCACACAGTCACTTCTCACTCCTTTAATTTCCCTTTATTTGTTTTTAGCTGACCTTTCAGTGTCACTGCCAAACAAACCCAAAGCCGGGGTAATATAGTTATTAAAGCTGACAATACGTTCTTTTTTTTGCAGCGCTCTGTGATTCCAACGATGGGTCGAACGCCTCCGAAGAGCGCTGCAAGTCACCCACTTCAGGTAGGCAGCGTCAAGTCGTATTTTCTCCAACAGACCTAACCCTGTAGTATTTTTGAATTTGTATTTTAACGACATTTTTTCCAACGTAGGCTCCACCTCACCCTGCAATTCAGATGATGAGCGAAAACAGAAGTTCATTGAAAAGGGTACTTTCTTGTTTAGAGCTGCATTTCTTCTTAGCGTTTACTTGACGAGTTTGATCTGATGTCTGTATTTAAACTCATTTCCAGTGAAGTTCAAAAGCAGGCGTTTCTCCAGGACGGTTGCCAATGACTTTGGTACTGTATAACCTACATGTTTCTTTTTCTCTCTCTGAATGACAGCCTCTAACCACACTGTTCTACTACGTCCTGTGCCAATGAAACAAACGTGTTTTCACTAATCACACGGTTTGGGAAGTGAAAGTTGATCGATTTAATTCATTGCGATTCGTTATCTACTGCATGAAAGGGCATCTAGGGTTTTCTGTGCATTTTCTCACTAATTAAAACTGTCCCCTTTTATGCCGCAGCCTGGTGTTTCGTAAAAAAAACATTCGTTAGTGAGGCGTTCATGAACACGCCACAGAGGCTCTTTTCACAATAAGGGAAAAGTCTTAAAGAGCTTCTGTGGCTTCAAAAAGCAAATGGCTAAAAGGGGGCTAATGATTGAATGTTTTTGAAATGCAGAGAAAATCAGCTTCCTTCTGTTTAATGTCTAACCCACAAAGCTTAAATCTGTAGGTGAATATTTTTCCTCGATTGCAGACACTTGCTGTGAGTCTTTGCTGTGTTTCTGATTCCAGGGCTTTAACTGTTTGGCTACCCACTGATTTCTCCTTCCTCCTCCCACTCCCTTTGCATAACTGTGTTCACTGAATTGTAATTACGCCGTTTCCTGACTGCTTCTCGCTTTGTTTGACATTACGGGCCCTTTGGTCTGTGAAGCCTCTCATTTATATTCTCGGGCTTTCTTTAAGAGTGGTTATAGACTCGAGCAGGCAATGTTCTCGTACACTCGACGCATGATGTTACGATATTAACACAACGCAATATTCAGGCTTGTTGTGTAACATTGGGATGAATTTATCTCTTGCAATAGTTGAAAAACATGAGTGTAAATTCTTAGCACAAAGAATAGCGTCTAAGTCATTTAAGTTAAGATTGTTGTACATGTTTTTGGTCTGACTTTTTTTTTTATACCAACATATTAATAACCTCACACCCTTTTTTATTTTCTCCTGTTTCTCCTGACATGCTGTTGTCTGTGAACAAACCCAGTGGGATTAGGGCAGATGATGAGTTCAATTTAAAAAGAAAACACACTTACAAATACACTTTTCCATTGCTTTTTTTAACTTTTAGACTCAGAAACAGGAACATAATAATAATAATTAATAATAATAACGTAACTACAAAATAGGCAAATGCAAAGGGTCATTTTGAGGCATCTGTACACAATTAAAAATAATTAAAAACACTGTATATTCACAATGCACCTTTAATAAAAGATGCAACGTGCACTTTTTAATATAGCATTGAATATATTTAAAATAGCATTGAATTTCTACTTTTTTTATTGAATTAAAACTCGGATTAGTCACTTATGTTTACATGCAAAGTAGCACATTGACTGCCACAGCATTATTACAGTTAAAGCAGTCTTTGTGATGTGGATATTGTTATTATTATGTTGATTTAGCAATAATCCTACTTCATACGCTATCACTGTTTCTATCAAAAGTTGTCTTGTATATAACCACTCTTATTCTCTCCTCACAATCACATCAAATTACGTATTCATTCAAATTTACAGTCACATGATAAATTTGTCACTAAAGCACCCTTCAGGTAATTCGTAGTCTTTTTATTAGCCATAAAACAGGGATATTTGTTTCTCTTACAGCTAAGATGTCACGGAAAATTAGCTCGTCTAGTGAGCAAAAGCAAGACCAGGGTAAGCAATACTGACTTTTAACCTTTTTAAACTTTTCCTTTTACGTGAATGCACTCTTTTCACAGGTGTCTGCAGCATTTATTGTTACTTTTCTGTCAATCTATGTTCATTTTAATGTGAGAAATACAGGGGTGTGTAAGTGAGTTGACGCAAACCCTCTACCTTCACTGCAGCCACAACTAGGAAGCGCTTTTCATTCAAAGCACCATCCCGGACGTCCCGTGGGAGCGTTTTGTGTAGAACTAAGTCAGCCCCCAACACCAGTGAGTGGACCAGCTGAGGTCTGACTTGGGCTGAAGTGGGATAACCGGTACTAACCCCCACCACTGCTGGGGCTTTGTCTGAATCGGATCAAAAAAAGTGCCACTAATCCTCTCACATTAACCATTTCCTTCTTTTTGAGGAACCTCCACTGCCTTGAATGCACTCAATGTTACAAAAGCTTGCTTTTTACGTCTTTATTTTTGTTTTCTTCAAATGCATATAAGACAGATTGTGTGATTTTATGTGTCTCCTCTGAGTCTGTTCATAGAGGGAGCTTTAACAAGGGTTTATTTTGTGTTTCAGCAGCTGGTACTGTAATGAGGCACGGATAATTCTTTAAATACCAGAGTTTCTTTGATAGCGGCGGTGTTATTACATGCCTTTCATAGTTTCCACGTCGGGTGTTGTTAAATTGAATTACTCTGAAGTAAACTGACACTAGAGGCTCATTTCCACTGGAGCAGTACAGTATGGCTTGGGTCAGTTTGGCTTTTAGAGGTGTTTCCATTGTCAAAAAGAGTATCCTGCTTTAGTTGCAACAGTGAGGTATAATTACTGAAAGGAGCTAAACACTGTAGTCTAATAATTGGAAAAGAAAGTATCCTTATTCATTATCAAAGAAGAAAGACTCTCTAAATGTTGTACATGAAGCTATCTTTTGTAAGCAAGAGATTTCTGATCTTTTCCTGCGTCATGAATGAAAAACTTTGCATAAAACACGGACAGCACTTGTGAAATCTAATATCGATTCTGCAAAATGTAGGAACCTGGTGCAGTTTAGAAGGCTAGCAACAGAAATAATCATCTTCTACTGTTTATTGCAGCTGTAAATGGCTATAAATAAAATGGCCTTGTAGTGCTACTTAAAAGAATTGACTCTGTTTTTTTTATTCTAGAAAGAAACACATCTACATTTTACATTTGATTTATATCTCACATAGAAACACACTCGTATGACGCCGCTCCTCTTCACATATATCATGCCTCTCCAGCTGTTACCTGCACCAACCCAAACTGTATCACTCAGTGGAAGTGGCCAAAGTACTTTTCTGTAATTCTCAATATTAGAAACTATTTAGGTGCACTTTAAAGTGGTACAGTTCACGTTTTTGTGAGTGAGATTTTATGGGGTAGCACTTGTTCTGAGGTACCACTTTAAAATGATGGTCAACGAGGCTGCTGTTTGTAGAGCCAGCGTTTTCATAAAGCCCTGCGTCAGCAATATAGTTAACCTAGCGCTGAGGTAGGGCTGCTGTCTGGCTCTGTGAACAGGAACCTCATATAACCTCACTTTAAAAACATGAAATATCACTTTAACTTATGAAGAAGGCGTGCTTATTTAGTACATCTCTGTTCAAAAGGTAAAGCGTATATTTCTAACTGTGAAGCTGACATTGTGGCTGTATTTGAATTGCTTGCTGCGTGGTGACACCTAATATATTCCTCACATCCTTTCACTGAATCATTTTCCTTCATTTTTTTGTCCACTCTTGCTGTGCAGATGCCAAGGACAACTCATTCAGCCGCTCGCGTAGTTCAAGTGTAACCAGCATAGACAGGGAGTCTCGAGAGGCCATCTCCTCCTTCCACTTCTGTGAGAGTTTCCCCAGGAAGACGGACGGCGCGGTCAGCCCCTGTCTGCTGGTGGGAACCACGCAGGGCTCCGTGATGATGGTGGCTCTCAGTCTGCCCTCTGCTCTCGAACAGAGACTGCAGCAGCCCGTCGGCATTTCCTCCTGCGGTAAGAACCAAAACTGGGTTTAAAGTCGATCACTGGGTGTGGGGCTGAAGACGGGAAAGCACTTTCTCAGCACTGATCTTGGACTAGACAACTGTTATTTCTAGTTTTCTGCAGGAAAACCTTATAATCAGACACCAAAAGATATCAAAATACAAAAAGCAAGGCATGAAAGGGAAATAAATACCTACAAAATACGTAAACAAAGTGTCAAAATAGCATTGTGCTTGATTCATGGCAATTTTGAAACAGCAAATCTTTCAATTCTGTTTAAATTTCTGAGAACTTGAGGTTGTGAATCTCAGTGAATAAAAACAGGAAATGTTTTTATAGCAGATGTGAGATACTAAAGGTATGACCTGGAATAGCAACTAGTACTAACAGGAAATCAGACCCACTCTGTTGACGTAGTGGACGCTCTACAAAGTGAGCTACTGAGACTCCCCTTTGCTCCCAGTCTTCAAGTCTCACTTAAAGTTTCTTTTTTGTAGTTAATGCAATAAAGTGGAGACGGATTAAAGGCAGAGCGTGCTCAGACTCAACAGTTAAGGCTAAAATTACATCAAAGTGGTTGTAAAGCAAAGTACAAGAAATATAATAATGCTTTCCCCAGAAACAACATCGATGGCTGTACAGGTTTATATTGACATTATTGCATTATTGTAAAAGGTTGATTTCAGACCAATTTTATATATTCCCCTGTACTTCATCATCTGTCTTTTTATAACTTATAGATTAGGCATTGGTGAACAATAATAAGGCAGAAGGCCCAGAAATTTCACCTTCTATGGGCCTCATGAAGAAGGCTTAATGCCAAAATATGTCTGTCTTATCTCTTCGGTCCAAAGTGATCCTATTATTAAAATAAAACTGCATAAATGTGAAACTGGATCTAATTCAGCTGTTTCTTCCCAGGTACTATGTCCAGACTCAAAGGAGGCGTCTTAACAATGGCCTTGCTGGACGCCAACGGGACGCTGCTGCCCCCTGCCTACGAGCAGTGGTACGACCCCAACGCCTCAGAGGAAGAGAAGGAGAAGGTCCGGAGACGCAGACCCGCCTCTCCTCAGACGTCCCAGGACGGGCAGGACTGTCAGTTTGCCGTGCTGTGTTCGGAGAAACAGGCCAAAGTGGTGGCTCTGCCTTCGCAAACCCGCATCTACAAACACAACATCACGGAGGCGTCTTTCGTGCTGAGAGCTGACGTCGTGCAGATGGCGGGGTCCAACTGCATCATGTGCTTCTGCGCCAACGGACACATCATGGCTCTGAGGTGCTTCGACTCATATTTACCTGCTTTTTATCTCATCCTAATAGCCAAAAAGTAAAGAAGTGTAGGCCTTTTTAACTATATTTTCTCATACATTAATAGTTTACACAATCGATCATTTCAATACTATATAAAATTGGGCTTTTCCTCCTCTTTTTTTTTAAATTAAGAATCCAAATCCAATCCAAATTATCACATTGGCTTATTTTTTATTGTTAGGATAATTTAGTTTATTATTTATTTGTCAAACACATTAATCTCACAAGAGAAAAGATGTTCTGCACCAGATTTATCTACAAACTCCTTTCCAGCCGCAGTCCAAGGGCAGGTGCACACAAAATTAACACATTTACATCCCAAAAACACCCCAAAAAAACCCCAAATTCGTTACACATACAGTACACAATTTATAAGGATACTACTGTTACTCTTATTGTCATATTTGTTATAAATTAACTTCTCACACAAAGCAATACAACATCACAGGCTTGACCTTCAAACAACTACTTTCTTAGTTCCCTTCTAAAAATTGCATAACTTTTGTGAATAATACAGGTAATTTCAGCCTAAATAATATATTAGACACCAGTGGTACCCTCATTGAACTCTTAAGAAACACTGCTCCACTCTGCAGTTATAGAAATACTCTGTTTTTAACTGTCTTTTTGTTGTGTTCCCAGTTTGCCCAGCCTCAGGCCTCTGCTGGACGTCAACTACCTGCCGCTCACAGACATGAGGATAGCTCGGACGTTCTGCTTCTCCAACTTGGGTCAGGCTCTGTACCTCACTTCTCCGACAGAGATCCAGAGAATCACCTACAGCCAAGAGACATGTGACAACCTGCAGGTCTCACAAGAATTACATTTGTTGTATATACTTAAATTGAGATTTTGTTTACATTTTTTGCATATTCTTATTCTTTCGTTATTATATTTCAGCAGCCAACTTACCCAAAAGAAATGTAGAAAAGTAAAATAGGATGCCTTCTGGGTTAAAAAACATATTGACCTCCACACTTAGCTGCACTTTGCTCTATTGATCTGCTTATGTCTAAAAGCTGTTGTTGTTCTGTAGGAGATGCTGAGTGAGTTGTTCACTCCTGTAGAGACCCCTGAGGCTCCCAACAGAGGCTTCTTTAAAGGTCTTTTTGGAGGAGGAGCTCAGTCTCTGGACAGAGAGGACCTCTGTGAGTAACACTAGACCCTTCACTTTTACAGTCTATATTCCTAAATATATACCGGACTGTAATGTTGTCTTCACTATCTGTAGTCGGGGAAACGTCCGCTGGAAAAGCGTCCCGTAGCCTGGCGCAGCACATCCCGGGCCCGGGCAGCATGGAGGGCATGAAGGGGGCAGCGTCGGGGGTGGTGGGAGATCTGGCCCGAGCCCGAATCGCTCTGGACGAGAGAGGACAGAAGCTGGGAGAGCTGGAGGAGAGGACGGCGGCCATGATGGCCAGCGCAGACTCATTCTCGAAGCACGCTCATGATGTACGTAAATGTCATCTCTCAACATCATTATCATTACAAACGTCTAATTTAGGTTGAGCTGCAAACTAAACACGTACCACTGCTGCATTTTAGGAACACTGATAAAAACATTAAAACTGTCTGGTTATAATGCACTGACAATACACGACTGCTAAAAGAGAGGCTTTTGACACCAACTAAAGTTGTTTTACAAACAGGAAAATGGACAAAAAGTCTTCAAATCATCTCATTTATCTTCTCTCACATGTGAACATACATCTTATCCTCTTACAGTCAGTTTAACAGTCATTATTTGTACAACATTAATGAGGACATAGATCGTTTGGGCTTGTTTTTTGAAACGGAAAAGTGAGTGAAGAGATGAAAACCCTCATTTTTTTGATTGATCCCAGAACAAAGAGTCTGATCCCAACATTTTGGAGTCTGGCCTGATCCTTTTTAAATTAAATTATATGAAACGTTGTCCAGTGAATATGAAGTTTTCCAGATGTCCGGGAAAAGCAGTTTGGAAATGAATTCAAAAGTCAATATTTTTACTTACTTTTATACTTTTGTTTTACTTTTTTTTTTACTTAAGATTGTGTCAGTGCACAGTGTGTTTCAAACAAAAATGTCTGTCAGAGTTGGAGTATTAAAAACACTGTAAAGTTTGAGTTATGACCCTCTGAGGCTGCAGTAGGTTGTTGAGTAGAGTTCAAACCGTCTGATGTAAAAGATCACTGTCAAAATGTGTGTTTATTCGTCAACAAAGCCAGTCTGACCGCTGTTATAACCTTAGTATTAATACATCACTCTATCTTCACGTCAAAGCCACATATCTGACTTGTTAATGTTCACAGATGATGGTGAAGTACAAAGATAAGAAGTGGTACCAGCTCTGATGGCAGCGTGGAGATCCGTGGACTCAGTGTAATCACGCACACCACTTTCACCGAGGAGCTCGTCCGTTTCTCTCCACACGGGGTTCATGCTTTTATTCTCAGCACAATACCATACACTCTGCATTACCTCAGTCACCAGAGGACTACGGCGGAGTAGACGCTGGCCGACCCCACGCAAGAGAATGGAAACGGAAGCTCTCGCCAGTCTCTATCAACTCAACAATGAGCGATAATGTTCATTTAAAGGAGAAAATGGACCTTTCCCAAGCATCGGTCATGCACTCATATATCTGTCATATATATATCTATCTACACTCTGCTTTTACTCTGAAAGTGGAAAGACAATTCTGCAAAAATGTACTTGTGGTGGCCTGATTGCAATTGTTCTTTTCCTTTCTCTGCCCTTTACGGTGTCTGCCAAACAGCAATGGACTTAAATGAGGAGAAAAGTCTGACGATCCGCAGTCCTTGAAGAAATATTTAGTAATTATCAAATCGATGAAGGATGCTGTGTTTTGTTTTCCTGTTCTAAATTATTTTAAATTTAGAGTTATGTTTGTCTGGTTTGTTCATTTCTCCAAAAGGGCCTTTTTTTTTAGCACTTAGGCAACAGTAGAAGAACAGACTGGAAGAAAACTATTGCCTCTCACAGAATAAGGGCTGGTAGTGCACTAGTTCATAACAGACTTACTTTTTCAGAGCATTTTCCAAGTTGTTTTACGCAAGAATGACTAATAAAGTGTTTTAGAGGTTATTTAATTTAACGAAATTGGGCTATTTATTGGAGTAATATATTAAATAAGGAGTAAATTAAGTATTTTGGGGATTATTTTATGATTTGAAGGCACATACGGTGCAGAAAATGTTTACCCCTGTTGAAGAGTTTACATTAGAAAAACAAAGAGGAGATACACTGGAAATCCTTGAAGGTCTCATATCATTTTGACTTTCATAGGGCTGTAGCAAAGTCGAGGATGTATTGAACGGCAAGATTGTCCTTAATATGGTTAAATGTGTATGTTTTGGTTGCCATTTTTTTGTTTGTTTTTGTTTTTTTCTCCAGCAGCTGAAGTTGTGTCGATGTGTTCGTCAATGTGTAGAGCAAAAAGCATGTGTCTCTTACAGCACAATGGAAATGGTAATGCTGATTTTTGTATTATTCATAGCTGCCAATAGGAACGACCAAACGAGTGTAGAGTGGTTTCGCTCACGTCTCTCTCTCTGAAAATTCACTTAAAACCTTCTGCCGTTGCCTCATGACGCATATAATCTAACCTCTACGTGTGTATATGTGTGTGTTCGGACGCCATATTTATCTCAATTGGTCTTTGAAGGATTTTGTTTTGGCTTGACAGTGTTTTTCGATGTGATTCTCTAGACTACTGCTGTTTTTTTTTCATGCGGTGGAAGGATGCGCTGCTATTTGTGTCAGTGTAAGAGCATTATCGTATATCACGGGCTTTTATTTTGAAGAGAGAGGACTTTGTGGGTCCGGATAGCTGCCAAATGTTGTAGATAATGACACGTTTCTTGACAGCGCGACGTGACATACTGTTTTCTTGTGGCCATGTTATTTTCTGACACCAAAGAGCTTTGTTTCACACAGTTGTCTTGGATTATTTTTCCCCCCAAAAAATGAGTCCGGACGCCTTTAACGGCACTCCAGAAGTCTACTGTGCTCAGAGGAGGATTAAAGATAGGCTTTAGTTTTTTATTATTACGGGCATGCCACTTACATTACCGTTCCTGACTGCTGTATGTTCAAAAGAAAGGTGAATCTGAAGAGTTTTCATCCAAATGGTTGCCATCGTTTCCTCATTTTAAGCATATATTTCAATGAAAACGCAGCCTTTTGGAATAAAACCCTTCACTTTTATCTGATTTTAATCCAGCTTGTGGTGTACTACTGACATAAACCCATTTAGAGGAACAGTTATGTGGGTTTTGCACTATTTTTTGTACAAATTATTTTCATTGGTGTGATTTTATTTGGAGTTATTGTCCCGTTTCTTTGTTTTTGAAAGGACCAAAACATGACAGAAACTATGCTTATTTGTGTCATTTGCCAATTAATGCTGACTGCTACACTCTTCTTATTTGTTTTCAATGTCAATGATACTATATTATATTTATATATTTGAAGACAGATATCTATATACTTTTAATTTCGCTATAAAATAATGTAATTTTGGGATGTCTAAAAAAAAAAATAGTTGTGCATAATTATCCATCATCCAGACATGACAATAAATGTTTTGCGGTTATATATCGTCACATTCGAGCTTTGCTATCGCCGGAGGGTCACTCTTATCTGGGGTCTTTCTACAAAGTGGCCTGGACTTTTAAAGTGCTTCAGTTTGCATCATATATGTCCTAAATGGTCTCCTATTGCACATTGAAGGATGCATGAAATTAAGTGTTTACAAACTTGAAACGACCACGTATTATCCCTCTTAGAGATTGTCTGTTTGTATTTACCACCGTCACGTTGAACAAAACGACATCAGTCCCATTTCCGTCCGATCTCGTGTATGTGTGAGAGATTATTTTTACGTCATGGGTACATTTGTTACTGTCCGCTTCGTATATAACCCTGCCCTGTCCCGGTGCTGCGGGGTTCGGACCAGGGTTGCTCAGTTGCCATACTTCCATCCATCTGTCTTCTGGGATGAATATCTGTGGAGTATTTTCTCATATTAAGCGATTTTTGTACAGTTTTATTAAATAACTTTCACATGGATGTCTGAATTAATCTGCTGCCACAACAATTTAGACTGTAGATAACAGTATATATATATAGATATTATTGTGCAATGGAAATAAATGTAAAACCAATCATTACGTATTTCGTCTTGTGTTTTCTGTATCGTTTTAGGTTGCTCTCTTTACTTTTTTATGCTTCTAGGTGTAATATTTATCTATTGATGCTATGTTTACATGCTAACCATATCAAGGTCTATATTTGTGTAAAGGAAATACCTCAAATAAGCTATTGACACGCTGAAATAATTACATTAGCATCTCCCAGGTGTTGTATTTCTGTTATGGTTTAGTCTGAAAAGGACCTTAATGAAAGAAAGTAATCAGAAAACAGCATTTAGGCAATGTCTTATTCAAACGATGCTCCTATTCAGATTAATTGAAGTATTATAGAGTATTACTGTGCGTTTAGATGTGTGTGTTCGATGCATTGACACACACTGCTCAGGTTATTTAATGGACAATAGGTATTTAAACTATAATCTCTGAGTTTTAGATCCAGCTGTTTGGGTGCTGCTCACACACAGTTTTGGTAGGACTCATTTTGTTTGTGAAGATTCAGGGTCAAGAAGTGGTTTTGATAAAAGCATCTGGACGAAGGTTTGACTTTGTCGTCTTCACCTTCAAACCTTCGTCCACTTTTTCTTATAAAGTCAGTACAATATTTCTTAAAAGAGCTGCCAGTAATAAATGAATGTCATGTGTAAAGATGGTTTTATGGAAGTCCATGGTATTTTTGTCTTTTAACGTTGAAAATGCGTTTAAAAAATGTGATGCTGTTAAATTATTTTTATTTTAGTTCATTTTGAAAATACAAAAAATACAAAAAGGTAAACCCAAGTAAACTACATTGATATGTATTTCAAATGAGACTGAAAAGAAGAAGGTATCTGGACATCAGGTTTTATTTATGACGACTGAGAAGTGTTTAAAGTGATTGGAGCAGTGTTGGTGAATGTTTCCTCCACATTTTGCTCATGATCCATTGCATTAATACATTATAGGTTTTTATACAGCCATTAAAATGCATCATAAGTCAAATTAAAATCTCCTTTGGGTCCTAAATCCCCTTCATATAGGCTTCACCTCTGTTCAAACTTGATCTGGAAAGTGAAAATTGGCTTGTTGTGGGCAGTATTTAATTCTTTAATTAATATAAATAGCCTAATATTGACATGTGTTCACTGTATGACCTGGTGACATTCCTCCCCTTCACAGTGGTTTAATTGTAATATGACTAAGTTGATCAGAGAAATTACCTGAAGCAGATTTTCTGGAAAAATCCCTTCTTCTTGTTTTCACACTTGACCCTATTCTGATTAATCTCTGAAACTCTGAATTTAAAAGCGCTTTAATTTGGTTTTAGTGGGTGTTGTATTTCTCTCCAGCTCCTGCAGGTGGCGCCAGCTGCCTGTGGACACTTGCCCAATGGCACAACTGCAGCCTGCGTCTCTGTCATGGCTCTGACTGAAGTGAGCTGCGGGCGGATGGAGCCGGAGATCTGCAAAGTTAAATACGCGCCCCTCGGAGACAGAGTAAGCCACAACAAGTGCACCTTCACTGGGATTAAACTGTGCGTAATTCCCTTCTGTTCTAGTCCACGCTGTGAATGTTTAATTCGCGTAATGCTCAGCTCGCATTTTCATTTTTACGCGCGGATAAATGTTTGATGATTGTAGGCTTCTTCTTCGCTGCGATGAATGAGACAAAGAGGATGAAGGCAGACTGAGGACCGCTACAGCGTGGCTTTGTCTCATTTCAGGAAGAGGATAACTCAGTATTTTCACGTCTGGGTCCCGTTTTGTTGTTTTCCAGCGAGCTAGCCTCAACTTTATCATCCAGACGAGTCGGTAGCGAGTGAAATTTGAAAGTCTCGCCTTGGTTTGCGACTCTCACTTCAAGACTGTGACCATGTGTTGACGGATTAACAAGTTAAACGCGTTTGTGGTTGGACTTTTTCGCTTAAAAACAATTCAGAGTCTGCGTTTTGGAGCAGCTACACGCCTCCCGGAGATGTCAAAGGTCATTGTACCCACACGGTGAGCCCGAGCAGGTCTGGAGACGGAACTTGGTTTTGGGAACATGTCCTGAGGCTGGACCGGCGTGTCTCTGTGGAGCCCGCTGCAGACTTTCTAACCCACTGATGAGTCTGGTTTGGAAAACGTGCTTCAGTCTATCTCAGTTTGTCTTTAAAAAAGGGGGAAATGCAGAGGCTCAGCAGCAGAGACGAGCAGGTGTTGGGCTGGAAACAGAATGACGCGCGCTCAAAGGGACTCTCTGTAGTGTTACTTGAGGAATTGTGCTAAAATATGTACAGAAATTATATTATAGAAAGGAGAATGTGTTGTGTAATGGAGAAATTTACAAAAGAGTAGATGATAGCCAGTTTTAAAGCCTGTTATATCACTTAGAGTCCTGATCTAGTCCAGCACTAACAAAACTAACTTAAACGTTTCAATTAAGTTGATTTTTGCTTTTAATTTGCCTAAAAACGTGGCTTTTTGCAGATTATATGAGCAGAATATGGACATGTCTTTTACACTGTGACTTGAATGACATGTCCCACCTGTTAACGGGAGCAGGGGTAACTATATTTACCCAACTACTGTTAATTTAAACTAATCTTTAATTAAAAGAGTCAACAGAGCTGTATGGATTTGCGTTTAAATAAGAATGACCTTGTAACATAGCTTTATTTGAAACAAAAGCCTCACTTTTTATCTATAAAGTGATGGGTCCCTCTTTCACGGATGCTTCTTTCGTTCACTCCGCTCTCTTTACTCCCCCTGCTGGCGATGGTTGGCGTTAAATTGAGGTAAAGCCGTTTAAACGCTGTCCTAAAATGAGCCAAGGACCTAGCCTCGTCCTGGAGTGGCTGACCAAACTCCATCTGGCTCAGTACGTGGAGGCGTTCATCGACAACGGCTACGACGATCTGGAAGTGTGTAAACAGATCGGAGAGCCGGACCTGGACGCCATCGGGGTCCGGATCCAGTACCACAGACACCGGCTCCTGACGGCGGTCCGGCGACTCAAACAGGACGAAAAACGCAAATCGCTGGGCTACTACTTCACTCTGGAGCCTTTGGCCACTTCCTCGTGTTCTCACTCGAACAGAGATAACGACTCGAGGTCCCGGACGCTGAGCACCGGGCGACACCAGGCCTCGTGTCCCGGGAACCACAACCTCAGATTCAGCGATTGTAACGACTTTGTGACGTATCCCAAACTGAAACTGAAGGTTCTGATCAGGGATAAACTCTCCAAAGATGGGATCGACCTCGGAGAAGCACCTTACACCCACAAGGTAAGCTCCGAGGCTTTCATCGAGTGAATGGCGGCTCTTTTGAAGCGCTGTCTTATCACATTTAATACGTGTCCTCGGTTCTGTGGCTGAGAGAAGTGAGACCAATTTGTTTGACTGGCTTCCTATTCGTCTTGCTCCAAATATATGCCTTGGCTCTGCTTAAAGTTTACAGATGAGTGACGTAAAGTAAACATTCACTTTCAGGAAACACACAAACAGCTTTCTTTCCAACCAACATTTTGCTTTCTTTGGATTTAATTTGATAAAAAGCTGTAAATTCTACCTAAATGTGAAAGAGGTTGCCAGCTACAATCACCAATCCCATTTTAAGACTCTTTTAGACCTTTTAAGGCACCTAGATCTCTCTTTTTCCTAGTTTTTTTCACAGTGTGAGGCAGTGACATGTTTATTTTACTCCAGACAGGTGTATTATAATATTTTAGCTCCATCAGACAATTATTTAGAACAAAACATTGGAAAAAAAAAACATGAGAAGTCGGACAATCTCAGAAAAAAGATGATGAAGAAGCAAAATCACAAACTCTACCAGTAACACACTTTAAATTATGAATGGTTTATTCATAATTTAAAGTGTGTTATAGTGAAATGATCAGATTTCTTATTTCCATATACATAAACTCCCCAAAGGAAAACATTTGAGACTGAAAAAAGACAAAGAAACAATACAGACTTCCCTTAGTTTGAGGGGTAAAGGTAAAATTGATTTAAATTAAAAAAAGTTTTGGCAGTTCTGTATCTAAATGTCCAAGAGTATGAGATGCCTTCACTGTTTCGGACAAAAAATCATAATTTATCATAATTTATCATAATTTACTGCCGTATCATGAAATAATATTCATTTTTGGCCAATGTTTTGACTTGTTCTGTGATTATTTGTGTAATTCTCCAGAAGTTGTTGTTATATAACGAGGCAAATACAAAATATATAAAATACCAACGTTAGTCCGGCTCCAATATCATTTACTCGTCCACGTTTGTCGTTTATATTTCTTACTAAACGATCAATACGTCTGACTCCACACTCTCAGTTAATGTAATTGTTTGTTTTGTTTTGTTTGTTTGGGTACTTCTAACAGACTGGACACACAGCCCGAGGTCGAGTCCAGCCAAGTGGCACAGTCGGCTTATTTTCAACAATCTGTCGCTATCAATAGAGCTCATGATCGGGGGATTGTGATTATATAACAGGGAACTGAAGCTGGATGAACTCTGTAAGCATCTGAACAAAACAGGGAAGAATGTGAATGTTAATGTAGTTTTTAATCACATTTTGAATCCCTCAGCTTCTTAAGGATAGAAATAGTTAGTGTTATAGTAAAGTATGTCATAGGAAAGCTGTAAGTCTTACATTTTGTCTTTTTAATGGTTATTTTGTCATAAATTTCCACCACAGAAAGAAAGACAATCGAGAAACATTGCTATAGAACGTTCCATAAGAGACAGATAAGGCTAAAGGAAGCAGTATTTCCCTTTTTATATTTAAACTCAAGATTTAAGACATTAAATTAGTCACTTCATCTGAATTTCTGCAATGCGTATAATGTCAATGTGCATTTTGATGATGAAGTACGCGTCCTAAAACAAAACCTTTGTAATGTTTTATGTGGCAATGTGTCCAATAAATTTAGTAGGTGATATTTTTGCCTCAAGGTTTTATAGGAAAAGCCAGTTTTTGCTACAAAGATAAATAAAACCTGTTCAAATCCATTAAAACCTGTGAAATCTTACTAATACCTGTTAATATCCACATAAAACCTGTTCAAATCCATCTAAAATCTGGTTAAAATCTAACTAAAACCATTTCATATCCAACTAAAACCTGTTCAAATACAACAAAAACTGTTCAAATCCAACTAAAACCATTTCATATCCAACTAAAACCTGTTCAAATACATCTAAATCCATCTCAAATCCAACTAAAACCTGTTAAAATCCAAATAAAACCTGTTCAAATACATCTAAAATCTGGTTAAAATCCAACTAAAATCATTTTAAATCCAACTAAAACCTGTTCAAATACAACAAAAACTGTTCAAATCCAACTAAAACCATTTCAAATCCAAGTAAAACCTGTTCAAATACATCTAAATCCATTTCAAATCCAACTAAAACCTGGTAAAATCCAACTAAATCCATTTCAAATCCAACTAAAACCTGTAAGGAAGAAAAATAACATTAAAGATAAGTTTTGAAAGACTGAAATGAAGATGAAGCCTTCCATTCAAAATGTAATAAAGCCCCTGATAGGTTTCTGTTACCATTGCAGCCACCACTGCTTTAGTTTATGAAGATGAGCCAAATATTGAGGGCGCAGCTAATGTTTCTATTTTTCTACCTTATTTTTGTATAATGTGTGATTTCTGGAGGCTTATGACCTTTTGTCCATTGAAAATATATTGTTTTAGCTGATAATGTTCCCAAAAGTCTCTATAAAAAACTCTTTTGTTGAAGGTAGAGCATCAGAAAACGTCTCAGACCAAGTGGAACCGGTGCTCGTTGCTCTCCTGGTTTTTTCTCGGGGCAGAAACCGTTTTAAAAAGCTGCTCATCAACAATGGATGAGTGTGGTCTGTGAGGAGAGAGCCAGGTGCAGCTCCACTCTTTGATACAACCCCGTCTGACCTGCTTTACTAATGTAGCTCATCGTGGCTCGTTTTCATCATCCTCCCACAAGCGTCCCGTAAAACAATCACCACTGTCCTGAAGCAGAAGGGGACTCTGAATTCAGTCGAAATCTGCTTTTCATCATTTCCTTTCGACTAAAATAATGTCAGCCTAATCAGTTTCTTCTAATTTATTCACTCTTGGACTCAGAGGTCTTTGTATTTTAAATCAAAACCAGACAAGAGTGCAGCTGGTTTATGTCACATCATTTTTGTCAAGGTTTTGTGATCTTTTTACCAAACGCTGACCTCTCTGTGAGTTGGACATGATCTGATCCTGGATTTATAGGGTTTAAATACTTCCCTGGGATTTGAATCATACTCTGGTCCTAAACTCTTCTGGCTCTTCTTCTAACTTTAACTCAATTCTTAAATCCTACAGTAAAGTTCATTTTCTCTTGTGGTTATTATCTTTTTTTTGATATTGTAGCGGCTCAACGTATAAAACCAATGATATTCTTAAATGTCTTGCCCATTTTCATTACTTTTTTGCCTCTAATTTGACTTTTTTCCCCCTTTTTTTCAGCCCCAAATAAAGGGATGTTAATGTTATTTTTTTCATGTCTTTACAGCGAACCCTCGTAGATCTCTTCTTATTCTCAGTAGAAACCGTCTCTAAACCATCTATTTGCTATAAAACTTTCATCTTCTTGCCGTTTACCAGAGCTGCACTGTACTTACAGTAGGCTCTGAGCCGTTTCACTGTGCTTCTTGTGTACGGTTCATGAAACATTAATCAGATACAAACTCGTAAGTGGAGAAGAGGCTGAGAGACTCAACGTTAACCTTTTTACCTTTTAAGGTTTAGTTCTAATGGTTGTGACATTCAGAGAAGTTTATGAAATTCTTTTGACTTAAAAAGCAGCTGTGTCTGAAATCAACCAGAGCTTTTTTTCTGGTTTGAATTCTTTCAGAGTCGAGTCTGTTAAATCTGAGCGGAGACAGCAGCTGGGTCTGCTCCGGATGATTTATAAAAGAACTAAAAATAGAGCTCTATTTTAATAGTATCCTGTGAGATTTAACACACATTACACCTGAGTATTTCTGTCTCCATTTAATAATAACAGGGTTTGCAGCACAAAATATATTCAAATACATAAAAAAAACCACATTTAATACTGTTCTGAGCCTTTTCTCTAAAGACGGGAGGCAGGTTGGGGCTGTGGATGGGATTGAAAATGTAGGATTTTACTATTTTTACCTGAAGGGGTTAAGGCAGTGGTGAGGGGCCGCGAAAGGTAATAAGAATCCTTTCAGGGGCCAAAGATGGAGACATTTGGGAGCTTTTATTTTATTTTTAATGTGAAATTTCATCTTCATTTGAGTTTTACAAAAGTTATCACACAAACAGTAATTTTCTTATTTCATGGAAACTGGTTTTATTTGGATTTCAACAGGTTTTAGATAGATTTGAACAGATTTTAGTTGGATTTCAACAGATTTAGATGGATTTCAACAGGTTTTATTTGGATTTCAACAGGTTTTAGATGGATTTGGACTGGTTTTAGTTAAATTTGATGTTGTGGTTTTGTTTATCTTTGTTGCAAAAATCAGATCCATCTAAAACATGTTCAAATCCAATTTAAACCTAGCGCCAAAAACATCACCTTCTAAATGTGTTAAAGGGCCGCATTTGGCCCCTGGGCCTTGAGTTTGACGTGTGTGGGTTAAGGCATTGACAATACTTCAGGTTAAGGTTAGAGAAAGTAGTTTGTAGAAAATAAATCAGTGGTTAAAGGTGCAGTGTAGTTTTTGCCCGACATTTAGTGACCACAGAGGATTCAGAGCCTGTGTGGAGCTACAGTGGCCCTGCAGGGACATACTGTTGATGGATCAGATGATGAGTTTATTTGTAAAATGTAAAATCATATTAGTTCATAACTGTCCTAAGGTTTTTTTTCAGGACAAACATGGTTCTGTTGATCTTTCCATGTCTACTTTTCCAAGAAAGATGAATCCAAATGTTTTATCTTCATCAACAGTTCTGTCCAAAGTGCTCCTTTTTGTTCAACTTCGACTGATATAATGCAGTTTGGGGTCTTCTGTGTTTTAAATGCAGAGAAGAAGGTTGCATGATGTGGTTTTAGTATTCATTTCCCAAGATAGACTTCTTTAATATCGCACAAAAACACTTTCATCTTTGTTTTTAACCATAACCAGGTGCAGTTTTCGCCTAAAGACAACTGTTAAAGCCTTTTACGAAGTCATTTATTCCAAGCCCACGAGCACGTTTAGCTCATTATATTTGTGCCATTTAGTCGAGGCTTATAAAAGCAGGAAATGATGATGATGATTACCAGTTCATTAATTTCCAATGTTGAATATGAAGCACCAGCTGAATTTAGGGCATTTCATCAGCGAAGAGTCTACAACAACCAGGTCAGACCCATTTGTCCGTGCTGTATTTTTCCCACAGAGCGGTCTTTCAGGTTGATCAGATTTAGACTCGTTAAACAGTGGCAGGCTGCAGGTATGTAGGCCAGTGCCCATATTCTCACCAGGAATAGAAAAACAACTGCTTCAGGGCAAGTCCGCTTTGGCACCGTCAGCAACTCTTCCCTTAAAGTGTGCCAGGCTTTTTCCCCTCCAGACGGGTGACAAATAGTGACTAAAACAGCAGAAAATTGTGCCATCGGAGCAGCTTAGTGCACAATAGAGTGGGTTTAGGGCTGGAGGTTGTGACAGTTTTTTGATTGTGATGGGTGGTGATTGTTTTATTTTAGTCTTTGAAAGAGATTCTCATTATTTCATGTCAAGAAAGCATCAAAATCAATTTAAATCTTTTGTTTAAATGTTATTCAGGCTCCATATTTGAGTTAAAACATAACATAGTGACTTTAATCTGCAACTGTATTATGTATAAAGCACGTTTAAAACAATGAAGTGCTGTACAATAAATGGTACACAGAGCAATAAAATACATAAACGAAATAAACACAGCACGAAGACAAGAACTAAATTTATAAAACACAAAAAGAAAGAAAGAAAAAAAGCCCAAGCTGGTTCGAAAGCTAAGGAGTAAAAATGAGTCTTAAGAAATAAAAACAAATAAAAGTATTTTAAAACTGATTCTAAGATGGACAAGACTTAAAAGAGTTCAAGTTAGGACTGCATCAAGCTCAAATGAATCTAAATCACCAGGAATCTTTCAGGGCGATGCTTTCGAGGCCCTCTTCAGATCATGTCATCATAATTTTGCACTTATTCGAGGGAGAGACGGAGCGGGGCATTCATTTAATCTACGCAGATGGGATTCGACAGCGATGTTGCGTGCCCTAAGGCCCCGCTGCTCTCCACAGTTTAGGAATATCACTGGTGGAGGTCTGTAATCCCGCGATGCTTGTGCCTCTGTGTGTGTCTGGGTTTGGTCGCATCATAATCAATTCCCAATGAGCAGCGTGCGTTTTGTGATCGTGCAGCTAGCTCCGACAGCCCTGCAGGAGCTAGCACTGACTCAGAGAGAGAAAAGGAGTGTGATTAAAGCCGGTTTCGGTTACCTCCGTTACCTCTGACGCTGTGGAAAACGTTTATTTAATAGTCAATCCAGCTTTTCAACAAGAATCATCGAAAATATACATGACCGCAGCAACAAAAGCAGCATTATTTTAAGTTTTTGTGTAGTTATGGTAGGTTTTCTGACATTTTAAATCAGAGCTTTTACATTTATTTGCTAAAAACAGCCCCTGGAGTAGGTCAGTCCACTTCAAAATGTCATTGCACAAATAATGTAAACTAATCTCAAGTAACCTTTGTCCATTTTTAACCGAAGGATAAATGCCCGGCCTCCTCTGGATCAAACGGGCGACACCTCGGGTTGTCACGTCTGTATCAGGTCGAGATGTTTGTAAATGTAATGGAGACGGACACAGACCACTGAATATTCAGCTGTGTCCCAATTATACCAACATATGTTATGCTCAAGGAAATGTTTTGGCCAGGAGGAAGAAAAAAGCAGAATAAAAACAAGATAAACAAATACAATTTACAGGAAAACTGAACCCAGAACAGATCCTCGACTAAACAATGACAAATCCAGTAATTATTATGAAATATTAGGAGTTAATTCAACATTTATTAACCTTTAAAGTGTTAAGACCATGAACCTCCATCAGAACAAGGCAGCTTTAAGGTCACCAGGGTTAAAAAGGTAAAAAACCTGTACAGATCCATGTGTGAAGCAATTCTAGATGATTTTAGTTTGAAAAGAAACAGGAACACTACAAAATAAGAGCCTGCCTCACACTGTATGTGGAGTGTTTTACTTAAAAGATGAAAAATTTATTAATTATAAATTAATCAGGAGTAAACGAGGACAGGTTCAACAAAACAGAACCCAAGAATATAAATATAAGTAATAAACCCATGTCTTAATCAAAACCAGGATTAAAACTGGACCAAATGAAGAAATATACAACGATTAAAATCAGGGCTGGACTAGTCGAGAATAAGAACTATATCCACGACCCATTTGGGCTAAAAACAGGACTAAACCAAGACTAAAACCAAGACTAAAACCAGGATTATAACTGGACTAAACTCAGGGTCAAACCAGGACTGAATCTGAAAACACAGCTTTATTTTATTTTGCCTCCAGTTCACACGCAAACAATGAATTATTAAAAATGTCTGTGTTTATGTAGAGCTGGCCCAAAGCTGGACTAAACCAAACTAAGACTTTAACCAGAATTTGCTCAGTTACATTAAAACTTTTACTAAAACAAGTGCATTTTCTGTCTTCACAAGGTTTAGACTATGCTTCTGAACCTGTTTTAGTGAAATATTGCATCACACCAAGCTGTCTTGTCTTGATATTCTCTGAAACTCTTTAAACAAACCATTTAAAAGCTTCTCATGTTTTTGTCATCGTAGATAAAACGTAGCAGAGCGTCTGTCACACACACACACACACACACACACACACACACACACACACGGTCTAATGGGAGCTTTTACAGCTGTCTTCACAATGGCTTTAACAACCCACTGGCTCTCAGTGCTGCCACGGGCCTGAAAAACATCCTCAAAACAAAGAGCAAATCAGAGTAGTTCAGAGATTTCCTTGTGTTACTCTGCCAAACGATCAGAGGAAACAGCAGCGGGCCCCCTTTGGACATTAAAAGCCCGTTTGAATGGGACCGGGTAAAATACGAGCTCAAATAAGAGCGGCCGACAGCTGTGGGAGCTTTTGTCTCTTTAAAATACAGACGGAATGGACTGGTCCCATTGAACAGGACCAAGGACACAGTATGAAGAGTTTGTTGGTAAACAGCCTCAAGTTCCCTCAAATATTCCCTTAAAGGAGTCACTTTAATAAACAAACGTGTGTCCACAGTTAAAGACGTAAATATTACTGAATGAAATGATGCTGCAACAATCAGACCAAAAGAAAACAGAGCAACTTTGGGAGACTTTGAATTTGATGTTTGCACCGCGTCCAAACATTTTACTAATCGTATTATTTACTAAATTGAGTAAATCCTATTCGTATCAAAAAGACATCAACTGCAGCATTATGTCTAAGGCTGTAGTGATGGAATAAGAGAGAGGTCCTTTTCTTATTTTGATATATTTGTGCAAAAGTTTTAGACACATGTGAAGGTATGTAGTAAAGTAAGAATGCTGTCAACAAAATACAATTTAAATGTTTGTTTTTTTGTTTTGTTTTTAATCGATTTACAAAATTTAAAAGTGATTGAAGAGACAAAAAAAAATCAATTTTTATAGTGATTTCAGAACAAGGACATGATGGAGTAACTCTGGGATTACATGGTCTGGTTTAGTCCAGTTTGGTCTGGTTTTGTCTGGGATTACATGGTCTGGTTTAGTACAGTTTGGTCTGGTTTTGTCTGGGATTACATGGTCTAGTTTAGTCCAGTTTGGCCTTGTTTTGTCTGGGATTACATGGTCTGGTTTAGTCCAGTCTGGTCTGGTTTTGTCTGGGATTACATGGTCTGGTTTAGTCCAGTTTGGCCTTGTTTTGTCTGGGATTACATGGTCTGGTTTAGTCCAGTTTGGCCTTGTTTTGTCTGGGATTACATGGTCTGGTTTAGTCCAGTCTGGTCTGGTTTTGTCTGGGATTACATGGTCTGGTTTAGTCCAGTCTGGTCTGGTTTTGTCTGGGATTACATGGTCTGGTTTAGTCCAGTCTGGTCTGGTTTTGTCTGGGATTACATGGTCTGGTTTAGTCCAGTTTGGTCTGGTTTTGTCTGGGATTACATGGTCTGGTTTAGTCCAGTCTGGTCTGGTTTTGTCTGGGATTACATGGTCTGGTTTAGTCCAGTTTGGTCTGGTTTTATCTGGGATTACATGGTCTGGTTTAGTCCAGTTTGGTCTGGTTTTGTCTGGGATTACATGGTCTGGTTTAGTCCAGTCTGGTCTGGTTTTGTCTGGGATTACATGGTCTGGTTTAGTCCAGTTTGGTCTGGTTTTGTCTGGGATTACATGGTCTGGTTTAGTCCAGTTTGGTCTGGTTTTGTCTGGGATTACATGGTCTGGTTTAGTCCAGTCTGGTCTGGTTTTGTCTGGGATTACATGGTCTGGTTTAGTCCAGTTTGGTCTGGTTTTGTCTGGGATTACATGGTCTGGTTTAGTCCAGTTTGGCCTGGTTTTGTCTGGGATTACATGGTCTGGTTTAGTCCAGTTTGGTCTGGTTTTGTCTGGGATTACATGGTCTGGTTTAGTCCAGTTTGGTCTGGTTTTGTCTGGGATTACAAACTGTTGCTGTTTTTGATGCAAACTCAGACCAAATACTGTTTTGAATTCGAATTATCTTCTGTTTTTTTCACTTTGCATTTTATAAAATAATAAAAATCACCAGACTTTACTTTCATTTTTCTATACTGACACCTGTACAATACTTTCTGGTTCATAGTTTGTTGTTTGTGTGTGATTGAACCAATTAATAATCGAAAGCAACATTTTTCATCCTGATATTTTTTGTAATTATGTTCTTCTAGACAAAAATCTTTATAATCTTGCATTTTTAGAGACCAGAGACTAAGATTTCATTACATTTAATCCACTTTAGGATTTACCACATGGAAGATGGGGGCAACTTGTCTTTGATGATTGATTTTGGGGTAATTTGGCACATTTCAAATCCTCATTTTTGAACAGAGGCGTTGGTTTATCCTCTGGCTGCGGCTCTACAGAACATATCAACATAAATGTGACTTCCTACTCCTATTTATCTCACATGATCTTATTTACTGCTCCCTCCATCACTTTAGCAACGCCACACCTCCTCGTTCGTCTGTTTTCTCCCTGACTCCGAGGCAGCCCCCGGTGCTCCACAGTCATTAGTCGTATTGCAGCGTTATCCTCCGTTACCAGGCCTTTTATCTGTTACGACTGCGTTCCTGCTTATCGTGCGGTGCGCTGTGGGGAAGGCCTACTTATAGACTTTATTCATGTTATGTCAGTATAGATTAGGTCAAACCGCCGGGCCATTACGCAAATATTGCTGGATTATTGCTCGGATGGTGCTGAGGGGGCGCGAAGGGGGGACGGTATAGCACGGAGCATTCAAAAGCTTAACATGCCATGAACATGCTCGTCGCTTACAGTTGCGGTAAATTCTTGGCGCGGTTATTTCCTCGTGCGGCGTGTCTCTCCGAAGCTGGACCGTGTTTAAAAACAGGAGTGAACAAGGACAGCTGTCGTCGTACCAGCGCATTTTCTGCCAGTCTGCATTAGTTCAGGCCCGAGATATGTGAGAGACTTATGTCGGAAACGCAGAGCTATGTATAATGTAAACCGCGAGTTAAGCAGGGCAAATCAGTGACCTATATTTATGAATTTAAGATTAAGAACGAGCCGGGGTCAGCACATCGGGGGGTTACAGTAATAGAGGCTTTTAGCTTTGACTGACGGTGGTTTTCTTTAAAGCGAGGCCGCCCCGAACCGAAGACTTTCCGAACTGACGAGTCATCGCATTAATATTAATCTAATTATATAATACAGACCCTCTGGGGGTGAGAGGAACTGAGACGTTTATACTTCACTAAAGACGGCTTCTTCAGGATTTTTGTACCATTTTGACCCCTTCTAAACCTTTATTATTCTTCTGAAACACATGATGGCGTTATAGTTTGAATTATTAAACAGGGAGGAGGCAATTGTTTTATGCACGTGGAAAAAAGAACCATTTAATCGTCAGCATGTTGTAACAGGAAAGAACGAGAGCACAAGACGTCATCTAGGCTTTATTATCAAGAATTTTCAGTCCTAAAAGGGAAATTTGGACAATTACAGCTCACTTTTAGAAAAGGAGCGCTCCCATTGGTCGACACGGATGTAAATAAGGAAGTAATGGCTGCAGATAAAACAGAGAAGGTGTGTCTTTTTACAGAGAAACAGCAAGAAAGAAAAACATAAACAAAGAAAAGGGAAGCAGTGTGAAACAACGATAAATATTGTCAATTCAATCAGTGTTTAACGAGGTAATTGTTTATTTTGACGCTAAAATTGGAGCCAAAAGCTCTAAACTTGATAATGGAGTAGTGTCACTGAAATAACTCAATGACATTTCAGGTTCTCTTGTACTAATAATGTACATGATGATTGTATGTTTTCAACAACAACCTGTTTTATTAGTTAGATAAGTTACTAATAAATATGATCACATTTGTCTCTGTATATTTTCAGTGTGTTTCTCAGGCTCAGATGACTACATGACCTCACAGTCTTTATGTCGACCGTGTGCTACAAGTGTCTTTGAAGTATTAATACATTTATAGGAGCACATTCAGGAGGAGCCGGTTGTTAACCACGGCAGCGTCCGTCCCGTAGATTATTTAGTACATCACACAGTGTCCATTTGTTCCCATTTGCGACTTTATTTTGGATTTAACAAGCTGTGTCTAAGCTCCAGGAAGCCTGTAAATTCACACTTGTTAGTCTGCAGACCTTACCTCAGCGTGGTCTCTTTCTTTAACGAGGCTAATCAGGCTTTTGAAACGCTGCGGCGCTCACTGAATTTTAATCACTGTGTTATTGAGGAACCTTCTGGTGCTTTGTGGCAAACGCATGCAAAAAAGGGCTTTAAAACGGCGTAGAAGTAGAACAGGCTTCGAGTTCGGAGGCAGGCTAGAGCTGGTGGAATGAAATGAAATGACTGACTTCGACTCCTGACTCAGCTCGGCCTCAGGGACGTGTCGGAGTTCACTCTGTCCTTGGTCAGTGCTGTTTTTGAAAAAGAATGAGGCGTGATGCGATTTATTTCATGTTTATGGCTCTAACTTACAAATAAACAATGTCCTACGTATCATTATGTCTTTATAAATCCAGTTTAACCCAGTAAATTGTGCATGTTGTCCATAAATATAACCCAAACCCAACTCCTGCCTTTAATTACATCAAAGACTGTTGTTCTATTTCTGACTCAGTTAATCATATTCGTAATGAATCTATTGAAATGATTGCTTCAGTGCCACTTTTTGCAGTTTGCAGCCTTTAGGAGGTTAATACAATTGCTAACCATCCATTTAAATTAAAAATACGTCCAGAGATAGAAATCAACTACAAAAAAGCCAAAAGACGACAAAAGACTGATTAAAACTCTGACTCAGGTTGTTATTACATGCAAAAATAGTTTTAAAGTTGGCATCATTTCCCTTAAAATCAAATAAATGAGGTAATGTAATGTCCAGAGAAGCCTACTTTATTGTCATATCCAAGTTTAAAAGCTCATTGGCAGCAGCTTACAGTTTCTAGTCTATTAAATTGTGCCTTAACCCTTCTTCTGAACCTTGTTGCAGAGTTGAGATCCTGCCTCGGTTACAGAGACAGAAAACAGCGTGTGATACTTTTCCAGAACGAGAGCGAACCTGGGTCTGTCACGTCTCTCTTTGTCTGTTTCTGTGTGTCGTCGTCTTGTTTTCCCTCGACACTTTGCGGTCCATGAACCTCGCTGCTCTGACCTTGATCACAATCCATTAGACGCTGTGCTCTCCGCTCGGTTCAGGGCTATTTTTACTGAGTGTAAGATGGACCATTTACGCAGCGTTGGCCGGCGTTTCCAGTCTGTCAGGCTCAGAACAGAGAGACACCGCAAGCTCTTCCACTGCAGTCTTTTTTAAATAAAACTCAAGATCACCAAGATTGTCTTTTGATTGATTTACAGTTAAGTAAATATTAAAATTCGTGACCATAATTACCAGAAGTGAATTAGTTACAGTGGTGAGGGGCCGAGATAGTTAGTTAGTTTTACTCAAATTGGAACAGGATTTAGATGGATTTGAACAGGTTTTAGATGGTTTTGATTTTTGCTACAAAGACTAACCTACCACTACCTACTACAACCTGTTCAAATCTGACTAAAACCTGTTCTAATCCATCTAAATCCTGTTCAAATCCAACTAAAACCATTTCAAATCCAACTAAAAGCTGTTCAAATCCAACTAAAACCATTTCAAATCCAACTAAAAGCTGTTCAAATCCAACTAAAACCAGTTCAAATCCAACTAAAACCTGTTCAAATCCAACTATAACCAGTTCAAATCCAACTAAAACCTGTTCAAATCCAACTAAAACCATTTCAAATCCAACTAAAAGCTGTTCAAATCTGACAAAACCTGTTCAAATCCAACTAAAAGCTGTTCAAATCTGATAAAACCTGTTCAAATCCAACTGAAACCTGTTCAAATCCAACTAAAATCTGTCCAAATCCACCTAAAACCTGTTCAAATCCAACTAAAACCTGTTCAAATCCAACTAAAACTTGTTCAAATCCAACTAAAAGCTGTTCAAATCTGATAAAACCTGTTCAAATCCAACTAAAATCTGTCCAAATCCACCTAAATCCTGTTCAAATGCAACTAAAACCTGTTCGAATCCAACTAAAACCTGTTCAAATCCAACTAAAAGCTGTTCAAATCTGATAAAACCTGTTCAAATCCAACTAAAACATGTTCAAATCCACCTGAATCCTGCTCAAATCCATCCAAAACCTGTTTGAATTTAACCTTGTGCCAAAAATGTAAACTACTAAATGTACTGAAGGGCCACATAAAACATTGCAAAGGGCCACATTGAGTTTGACATGTCCTAAACAAAGCTGCTAAAACAATGCTGATGTTACATCTTGATTTGAAGAAAGTATCACAGTTTGCTTTACTTTTAACATCATCATTTAAAGTAAAACATTATTACTATTAAGTACTTGTTTGGCAGTATTTAAGGACGTCAACAGAGTCCAAGAGGCTCCACCCAAACCCGATACCAGTGTTAGTGTCTACACAACCCTAATCACAAGTTTTAGTCCCAGGCTTCATGTTTGTAACAGATCGAAGGCCCATAAAACTTATTAAAGGTTGATCAAGGTTGAGTGAGGAATGCATCTTAATACAGATGTTTTTTATTTATCTGTTCGACCTGAGGAAGATCCAACAAGAAGCAAGAAAAGTGCTTGATTTGCTGAATGTCTGACTATTTTAAAGCTGAATAATCAAACATCAAACATCCTCTTTAGCTTCGTCCATATGTGAGTCCCACTAGTGTCCAACTATTGTACAGTCATAAAGAAAATGACAGATGTGGTCCAACACAATAAAAACATTGCAGACGTTGTATGTCTCACGCATCGTTCATTCATCTTTATAAATACTATAAATTACGTGTGTATTTGTTGTGAATGTAGGTCACATATGATTTGCAGCTTATAGTTTGCTGACATGCCTCCAGTGCATTAATGTCCACATGGCACATGAATAATCTAACTGTGAATGCATTAAAGCTGAGCACGTAATGAGTTTCATTTGATTCTTCCCGGAATTACATCACCAACACTGTTTTCAATTTAAACATTTATGTAGGAAACAACATTGATGGTTATTGCTTTTTAATCAGATCAATTATTACTGCTGTTGCACGCAATGTATGGATGAACAACTTAATCCCTGACCTACATCTGTTCGCTGTTGACCTTTTACTTAGCGCCTACTGCAGGTCAGCAGTGAGAACCCTACTGTAGACAACACAGAGCTTACCCCGGACTGTTCTCTGTATTTAGGCTGATACAATACATGTTATACTGTCAATAATCCCGTGTGTGCAAGAACAAGACGAGTCAAACCTCAAACACAATGTGAATCGTCAATGAAGCTGCACACTTTGACTCGGTTTGACGTGACGGAGCAAAGGGAGGACGCTTTGCAATTCAATGAGTTTGATTATTCAGTTTGTGCAATGTAAATACTGTATGTGTTAGTTCGATCGGCCTACTCTTACTTAGTTCTGTAAAATGGAAAGGATGGGTATCTTTACAAATAATAAAGGCGAGATTTTGTTTTGCCTTATGATTAGAAAACTCTGTCAGTGTTTTGATTTTTTTAGTGTGTGCTTAAAAAAGTGCTCTGACTAAATGTCGTTTTTGTTGTTGTCGACGTCCACGTTTGTTTTTAAAATTTAGTGCATAAAAACAGACCTGTACGAAACTATTTAAACAGGCTTTTTATGTGATATAAAAAAGCATAATAGATCTTGTGCTTTTGAGTGCTTGTATTGTCGAAAACAGCCACATAAATGCATCTATTTCCCGTTTACCATCTTCAGTTTGACAGAATATTTCCCCGTGAGAGCATCGGACCCACGATTGATAACTGTATTTGTCTCTTTCTGCTGCGTCTGTCACCCTTTAGCGCCTCTCGTCTCCCTGAGCGTCCCGCAGAGAGAGGTGCTGGTGGTGCTCAGGTCCTGCCCCGGCTGTGTGACAGATCAGAGCATGTCCTGCCCGTGTGTATAAGCTTTCACGGCGTAAAAACAGCATCACACCTGACCTTTTGTGGAAGGCCATAGGCGTCTGTGTAAGACCGAGGCAAGGTTCACCCTCCCGCTGTGCTCCGAATGCTCTATCTCCAGACCGTGACCCACTTTTTAAACCTCCATCTTTTCCGTCCGTCCTTATGAATGACAAACGGCAAGTGACACTATTGCGTCGGTTCAAGCACAACAGTGTAAACAGAGCCGCTCTCCCGCTGATGTGTTTGCATTGCACGTGACGCTTCTCGTATTAGCGTCCACGTGAAATTAGGTGGAGATGATGCCTCAATTCATCCCCATTATGCTCCCGTTTGGCTTCCTGGGAATATTTAATGCGTATAATGTCACCCTGTCAGCATCTATAATGTATCCAGTCCAAGAAATGCGGGTGAAATGGAGCAGCTATAGTGTGTATGTTTTTGCTCAGGTTCACGCATTAGCCTCATTTTCACAGTCTCAGTGGATTATTATGGTCTCAATGGGTTTGTGAATGAAGTTTTATGAAAAGTGGAATGAGTAAAAGCCAATTATGGATATAACTCTAACTCGATCGCCAGAAATGTCAATATATTTATAAAGAGGGAAAATCAATGCATAAGAATAAGATTTTAGAGAAGAAAGTGGAAGGGCTGTACACTGTTTTTTGCAGAACTTTTAAACTTTTAATTATCTAATGCATAACTCCGCTATCTGTTTTTTAGTCGATCAATTATTATGTCATAAACGAACATTTCTTTTCATATTTGAGGCTCTCGAGTCTTATGTCTGTGTTAAGTAAAAATACACAAACCACAGACGTATTATTAGACTTTATCTTAATATTATATAGTAAAATGTATTATGAGACTATACTTTTAACTTCAATATGTTCTCTTATGTTAGGGAATTTATATATATTAAATGATATATGCTGCTGCAGTGGTGTTTGGTTTTTTCAAGTTTAAGTTCAGTTTATTTAAGTAGAACTTTTACAACAAAGCTGACCAAACACTTTACAGCAGAAGAAGAAAAATTGTAAAAAATATATAAAAACAAACACAGAATAAAATACATTTTTGTATGAAAGACAGATCAAGTAAGAATAAGAGCAATTTATTTAAGAATTACAGCAGAACAGTAGTCAATAGGAAAAGGAAAACAAATCAGTAAGACAAAGAAGAGGCCTTTCTAATCTCTAAAGTCTTTAATCATACCTTGACCCTTTACCCCTTCTTTTAGTCTAAACTCAACCACATTCTGCTTTATATTTTATTAATTCAATCTTTTTCCTTTCTGTGACGTGTTCAAGAGTGAAGTAGCTGCCAGGTCTAGTTCTAAAACAAAAGGACAAAGGCTGCCCCTGAGAATAAAGGCTGGTGCGTTGTTGTCCCGGTCTAAGTGTCCCGTCCAGAACCAGGGCCCACTCCTGCTGGAGCGCTCTTGTTTTACTTTTATTGTTGAATATTGGCAGCAGCTACATGTTGGAGCAGGATAGTGCTTTATGTGAGCCCTACAGAGCAGTGTAGCATAAAGCAAAGTGATTCAGTGTGTGTCTCTTATTTGTCTAGAGACCCATAGTGTGGGACATGTTCCATAAAACTAGTTTATAACCAACAGGAGAATAGAGAAGCCTTTGTGTATAAAGCCTGAGTCATTTTAAAATACAATACAGCTATCTAACCTTTTGCAAACGAGCCTCTATTTTTTTTTATCAAATGCAGTTTAGATGCAAGCTTTGTATTGGTTTAAACCCTATTTTTCTGGTATTATGATACAATACTACAATTAGTGCAGCTGTGTGTTACAAAGAGAGTATTAACATGCATTCTTCCTTCATATCACTGCTTTTTATTCTGTTCTTCTTGTAAACAACCCCTGAACTTATAAATTGAATGTGTTACGGAGCCGGAATATCTCTTTAATGGTTTCATCGTCGTGTGTCAAAGTCACGGCTCTGATCAGACCCCAGTGTTTCCAGGCTGCGTCTCTTTTACATGTTATTCAGATACATGTGCTTGTCTGAATAATACATAGCAGTGTATTTCTTGCAGAAGAAGAAACGGCTGCGGAGGAGCGGGCCGTGCCTCTCGGGAAACGAGGCGGCAGCGAGCGCGGACCTGGGGTGTAATAGTTCATAGTAGCGTACGGCTCTGACGCGTCCCTGAGGTGAACGACGGGAAACGCAGAGAAAATGATAGTGCTCTTTTATTGGAACCATTAGAAACAGCGTTGTGCCATCGACTGAAAGAACCAGGTCGAACAACACTGTGGCTCTCGGTTTGTTTCTGCATCGGAGTCCGGTCTGTGGTGAAATATTGATCGGCAGTTTTCACGTTTAGTGCAGATGTTTGTTTCAGGATAAATTGACTTGAGTTAGTGCTCTTAGTTTCTGATTCTTCTGAAAGACGAGGGGCTAAAGTCTAAAGATGGATGTAGAATAAAAGCCAGCTTCATAAATTACAAAATACAGCATTTAATTTTCAATCGAAGGTTATTTTTTGGAACATACTCCAAAAGTTTAAGGCTTCCACGTTTATTTCTGACGTAGAGCAGCTGCACTAAAGCTTTTACACTTTACATGATCTATTCTAAACGATGAAGAGTGTGGAAAAGTGTTTCAAATTGAACTGTTTGAGTAACGCCCCACTCGGACTCAAAAACCACAGTGTGCACAGTGTCTGGCTTTAAAGAGGATTTTTAACAGGACAAAACTTCCTAAATAGCACAATTCTCCTTTCAGACGTTTACAATACGTCTATTTTCACTTTGGGGTCCATTTTTCAACACAATCTGCCTCTGGTGGAACTGACAGAAGGACAGATAGTTTTTAACATACAGTACATCGACAAGAAAAACACATAATGACAATTTAGTGTATCTCTACCATTTTATTTGTAGACAAAACTTACTTAAAAAGATTTGTGGAAAGACATTGACTTATCTTCTTTATTTGTAGGAAAGAACTGATGCTATTGGTTCACAGTGAGACACGTGAATGCTAAAGGTATTTTAATAAATAGTTTTCCAAATAAAACAGTTCAGTTTGCATTCAGACAAGTTCACAGTCTTATACAGTATATTTCAGAGGATGTTTGCCAGCTTTTTCAGACACATTTGGATAATAAAATGATGTACAATTATAGTATCTTTATTTGAAAAAGCCCTGAGTACATTCTCCTCACGTCTGTGTTTGTGATTCATTCATTTTTACGTCTAAAGCCTAGTCCTGCAGCTTCGGGCCAAATATCTGAGCTCTTCCTTCAATCTCACTGTTTAGGTTTTTCAATGGGACCACCGCTGTCTTAACGCTCCATCTTTAATCTGTCGCCTGTGTTTCTGTGCGTTTGTGCAGCGGGAGGTCACCAACTGTTACTGCTGTGTAAAAGATTAACGTTCGGGTAGTTAATAAGGTCAGTTAAACGCTTGATATGACGTCCAGGAAGAGAGCCAAAGTCCAAACGTATTGTCCTGTAGTGACTGAGGGGGATGGGAGTAACAGATGTATTTAATTGTGTGTGTTAGAAGTGCAAAAGTTGTAATAAACTGCAAATTTACACATATTTACATCAACATTATGCATTATTTTAGCTACATTTTTGCACAAATTTGATGATTTAATGCGTTTGCTCTGTCTTTTATGTAATTATCGTTATTGTTGACTTGACAAATTTCTTCCAAGGGAGACAAATCTATAAATCTTAAGTTAAATTTGATAAACTCAAAAGAGAACGGGCGCATAATGCATCATCAGTTGGGCCCTTTCTTCTAATTTAACCTTAAATGTACAAAAATGTAATAGATAAATGGCCGAAGGAACTCACAAGTTGATTTTAATTCACACAGTTCTATCTAGTTACGTCCAGTTTGGAGTAAATCTGTCCTTCTGTCCTCTCTAATGTTCCCATTCTCTATTGAATATAAAAGCCCTTATTGTTTCGCTCAAATAACCCTATGTTTCTGTAATGCGTCTCTGACAATGCTTCGCCCACTTCACATCCACCCGTCGCTGCTCAGTGACAGCTCTGTGCCGCAGCTGCTGTTGTTGTTGTTGTTGTTGTTGTCGATCATAATCTCATTAACCAATCAGGAGACAGACAGCTCCCAAAAAAGAAACCGTCCCAGTGAGAGGTTTGTGCCAGAATTGCAAACGAGGGCTTCAGGAACGACAGAGCTGGCAGAGTCACAGCAAAGCAGAAGGAAAAATGATCACGGCAAGGATTTTTTTCATGTAAAAAGAATGATTTTCATACAATTATTTCTGCCCAGGAACCATATTTGCTGTTTTAGAGCAATTCTGTGCCGCTACAACTACTTAATGCTGATTTTAAGACATGTTAAACTGTTCAAAAAAGAGGCTAATAGTCCCATAGTTTTCTCATTTAATGACTAGTATCGTAGGATTGGGAAGACATTGCTGCTTCTTTCATTTCTCCTACTTTTAAAAGGTTTCTGTCTTTGTTTTCATTGTTATTCCCACCTTCACGTCTCTCTTTTGTGATGCTTTTGTCAAGATAAACTTAAGGAAGTCACAAAAAAAGTGTGGTCTGCAGGAGAAGAGTTCTTGCAAAAAGAATCACAAGTATCCTGTATCGTTAGCTAGTTTTGACCAGAAGACATTTATTCAGTGTAACCTCGCTGCTGTCTGTCCGAGTTGTGTTTAAATACTGAGCAGCAGCCGAGCAGCGAGTCCAAAAAGCTGCGCCGCTGTAATAAACATCCTCCGGCGTCTCTGCCAAGTGGCTTAGTGAGACATTAAATGAGACGTATTATGGAGGGACCGAGTGTGTCAGACATGATAGCTCCAGTAAATCCCTGTTCCCCGACTGCAAACACACACTCGTCAAATACAGCGGTCGGTGCATGAATTATTATTATGATACTGTCTGACGCATTCGCAGATATGACTATTTATTATAAGCACATATTTTAAAACAGAAGCTGCTCATCTGTCTGGCTTTACAAACGGCAACAGGGTGGCCTTTTTTACCGTCTACACAAAGAAAAAAGAGCTTAAAGGAGAGTTTTTACATCTATTTTAAACTTATGTATTTGAAAGAGATCAAATATGACATAGAAATATAGATATAAATAAGTAAGATGTAATGTTTGGTGAAAATATAATGAAAACTCTCGAATTTAAGCAGAAAAAAATAGAATTAGTACAATTTTTAGTGAAGTGCTGCTAGTGGAAGACCGTCGTCGTTTTGAGAAATGCGTCCTTTTAAATAGTATTATTTATTTAATATTTGATAATGTGTTGTAACGTTACATAGTCAAGAACTTTTTGGATTAAACATCTCACTGATACAGAACCTTCATCTGGACAGAAACCTCTAATGGAACGATTATGTTTCTGGGAAAATAAGCATTGCACTATTGCTTTTTATCATCCCTCTGGTGAATTAACTCTGAATTATTGTGTTTATGTGCCTCAAATATAAGCTTTTATGTCTTTTCATGTAAACGTGACTGAGATTTGAAGCTTGCGGTGGTCCCTCTGCGTGAGCCTCGTCTTTAAAAATCACATTAAACCCGATCATAGACATGAAAGGATAAAGACTGAGCGATTTAATGTGATGTGACCTCTTCACCCGGCCCTGACCTGAGCCTGACCTCAGTCCACGGAGTTACACGTGGATTTGAACGTCTCTGACGAAGGTTATGTGATATTTGGGTCAGCTTTGAAAGTCAGACTCGTTTTGTTTTATTCGTTCAGTTTCAGTCGCGTCCGTGTTTTCTGTTTTCACATCCGGCCACAGTTTGAGCCGACAGTTTCCAGTCTTCATTAGCTCGATAACACCCTCGGGGAGAAGTGGGCGAGTGTTGTGATGGACCTTATGGACTCGGATTTGGCCGACTGACAGGACGCCCATTAGCTCTGGCGGTCGTGGCGCTCTGTGTGCTCCCGGCTCCACACACAACTCCTCACAGACACCACGGCTGTTAGACTCTACCTTTTGCAGTAGCAGGTTTGGGATATTCGCTCGTCTTCTGCTCAGATTTGACCGGGATTAGCGCCGACGAGCTAAACCAAATCCCGTATGGCACAATGAGGCCAGAGCAGCACCGCAGCACGACCCGCGGCCGCCCCGTGTCCGGTGGGTCCTCGGAGTGATTCACCGTCTAATGAATATTAAAACAGAACATTTGGAAAGAGATCTGAGTCATTCAGGTCTTAGTTATCCACTTTCTACCTCAATATTATAGAAGATGACAGTTTACATCTTGGAGAGGATCCCGTAAATGTCAAATACTGAGTTTGAACTATGGCACGCTTTTGATTGACGTTTAAACTTTGTGTTCAAGGGAAAGGTTTTGAGGCGTGACATTGAGTTATGGTCTTTTGTAACATCCACATCAACAATACGAACTGTTGTAATATGATTTAACTCGAGTATTTGTCGTTTTACATTCTCTTTCAGTCGGAAAACATTTCATTTAAGCAATTAGGTTCAGGTTCAGGTTGTTTCATTCATATTCGTTGGTAAATTAGGTTTGGAATAGAGGAAAAAGGCATCCATATACTTAAAAACATGCATAGAAGTGAATAAATAAAAAGAAATACAAGAAAACTAGTATTTAAAGTGGTTAATATGGAGTGCAAATGGCAGCTCTGGGTTATGTTTTTCATATAAATGATGGCTGCAGGCAAAAAGCTGTTCCTGTACAATTTGGTAAATAATCAAACACAAAGCAGTCAGTGTCTGAACACCTCCTGCTCTTAATGTGAAGGAAAACCTTGAGAGAAACAGTAAAATCGCTCTAAAACTCCCTGAATTTGAAAAAAACAGTGCACGGAAACAGTCCCTCGAATAAACTCTGACATTGCAAGCTTCAAACTCACGCCGTCGGCTCTTTTCTCCGATTGGTCGCCTGTTTTCAAGCTCAGTCCTGATTGGCTGATGCTTGCTGCTGCTTCTCCATCGCAGAAAATAGTCACAAAATTCACAAAAAGTCACAAAAAAAGAGATATACTGCCTGATTTAAATCCAGATCATCAAAAAAGAACAGGAGCCATGAGAATTAAGATTACTACATTTATTGGAAACACAAGTATTTAGCATTTTTCTTTGTCTTGTTTCTCGTTTTATTCTTGAAGCACTGTTTGTGGAGTATTTGAAGACACAAGTCAAATGTTTGCAAATAGTTAGTGTTTGTTTTAATCTTCTTGTGCAGCAGATGGATGGCTCTTATTACCCACAGGCTTCTAGTGGAGCTGTGCCTCTGGGGCAAAGAGTCGAAATATTGGGTCATGAATTAAACATACACTCATTATACCTGGTATTTTTTGAAACAAGTCGGATGTGTCTAAAATCTGCTTTATATTTCTGCTAAAATATGCATTATTATGAGCTGCCAGACTATTGTGGAGCGGTTTTCAGTGTCATTGCCACAGACAGACAGTATAAATAATGGAGAAAGGTTGATGAGGAAGGTTTTACTGAAGTGAGAGCCGGCTGCTGTAAAACATCACAAAAAACTTGGTAATAATTCAGGCCTGAGTCCATCTGTGGATTATTGCTCCTTAAGTAATGAACGGCTGAGTGGTGCCATAGTGATTTTATGGAGCTATAGCTTTAAGTAGTGTTCAGAAACCAAACAAAAAATCACTCAGTACTTTATTAGAGAGAGTGAGTGTTTCTATTTCCGCCTTTTCTTGCACTGTTCACCGGAAAAATTCGACAATTGGCAAACTTTGTGCTTATCTTTTCAAATATAGACCCACTTCTCGGCCATAAACTTGTTCTGTCTGCTTCTTCTGCTTCAAATTGACATGAATAAAGTCAGTTTTGTTCTATTGTTGGCTGCAGATGACCTCTTTTTGCCGGTGACATAACTTTAATTGTGTTTTTTACATCATGCCTCTGTACGTCAATCCATCTGTTAAACTCTGTCCTTCTCTTGAACTTTGATCTTTCACCAAATACGGACAATCCCTGGCTTCAAAAACCCAGCTCTGGACTTTAGCGGCTTCACAGATTCAGTTTTTTTTTTGTGGGAAACTGTTTTTACCGTCTTCAAATACATTGCACGACACAATTCCTCGAAGAAGTCGCTTGCCTCCAGCGGTCGCCGTCTATTTGTGGCTCGAGTTCACCGTTGAATATTTATCACATGACTTTTCCTTTAACTTGAATGTGCTTAAGTGTCTGAACATATTTGCAGCAGACTGTGGTATATAAAACACAAGGTCACACCAACTCGAACCTGGACAGTTTAATCCGTTAACGTGGCTCTGTTTTACTGGAACTCGAGGTCCACCGATCATCTCTTTGTGAGCATTCGAAGTGAAGTAAACAGGCAAGAGGTCAGAGCCGCTGACATTTAGCTTTCAGCTTCTTAAAGTTCCCCTTCGCAGTCATCCTTGCAGAAAAATTGATTTAAAGTGCAAGACATTTTACATGGATGACAAGAGACACAGACTAGCAGAGGTTCGACTGTGGAAAAGAGTAAAAACAAAGTCAAAGATGTTCCTGTTTTGGCTTTTATTCGTTGGCTTTTATGACTTATTTGATCAATTCTACCACAAAATAATGCATAGATAAAGAGTAGTCTTATTACAAGTGTGTTGGGGCACCTGTTTCTATCAAATAAAAGCAAAAAAGCCCAAAAGCATATGTAGTTTTTGGCCAGTTTGCAGATTTTAAATCCACATTTCACCGTCCTCCTTTTTAGAGTGAGTAAACAGCTACGGTAGCCCTGTAGGGACATGCTGTTGTCTATGAACAAAACCAGTGGAACAAGGTCTGATTAATGTTTAATTTCCAAAAAAAGTAAAGCGAAATGAGTTGCCCAGTGAATGAACGGCCCACAAAATCCATTAATGCCCTAAAAAAATCAGAAAACATGACGGGAAAAGAGTTAAAACATACATATGTAGCTGTAAAAATGACTCAAAAATGACTTAAATTGAGCTCATTTATTCAAAAAAGTTTATTTTCTCACTACAAATCATCTTTTTTCACAAGCTGTTTTATTTTTATTTATTTTTTAATCAAAGTGTTCAGTCAAGAAAGAAAAAACAAAAGATATTTAACTCTGAAGAAATCTCATAAAATAAAAAGCATAAATTTTAGTTTGAAAGTGCAGTATTACACAGATCCAGGTGATTATTGCATCAGGTTTAACTGGTTGCTTTTATTGTTGTAGGAATAAGTCAAACTAAGGCTCAAGATCCAACCAGCTCTGTTTTCATTCAGCTTCTATAATAAAACCACTCAACATTTATTATCCATACATTTTCATGACATGTACATTCACTCCAGTGCATTTCTACGACTAGATTTAAATCCCCATTTCTGCATCTGATAAGGCTCCATTCATTATCTCAGGGTTTTTCAATTTAGCCTCGTTTTCCAGTTGCCGGCGCTCGATGGGAAACGTGAGCGTGTGAACGTGTGCTCTCATTATTTCTGTGAGATGACGTATTGCTTTCCCCGTTACACATCTTCACCGTAATGTATCTGTAGGTGTCTGTTCTTATTCTCCTCTTCTTCCCTTGTGTCTCTGGAGATGATGAAAACCTTTAGCAACTTTAATTAATCTCATGTTAACCTTGTGTTTCGTGTATTTTACTGTAGATTACACCATGCGTCCCTGTGTTGAATTTTTAATCAGGCGTAATCTGAAAAGCCCGAGCGATGCTTTAATTTGTGTCAGTGTATTATATCTATAACGTGACGCATTTAGAGCGAAGAAAGCATGTTGCGGTAAAACGGGGCAAAGATAAATGTAAAGAGGCAATTTAGAACATGCATTTTGATCCAGAGCGTGGTGTAATAATGGAATCAGGGGTTTGGATTCATTTTTTTAACCGTTTGTTTAGGGTTTACTTGGAAAAATAAGTCATTGTGAATAAATCTTCATGAGCTAAAAACATCCCACGATGATTTCTCAAATAAAACTCTTTTCTTGTGATAATTATATTGCTTTAAGAAAGAATGAAAAATGTACTTTTTTCAAAAACAAAGCCAGCGTTTATTAGCAGCAGCTGATTCAGACTTGATTCTACTGATCTCACGTCTAAAAACCATCAAAATGAGAGTAAGAATATATATTTTTGGGCTAAAACATGAGCAGAACTTGTGCCATTAAAGAGTAAGTCCCAGAAATGTGTGAAACTGATGCTGCTCTCTTAAACAGGCAGTTGTTATAAATGTATGTATGTTATAATGTAAAATGGGATAAGGTTTACGGTCACATTTTTGCAATAGATGTGCAAAGGTTTAATTGAATTTCTTGATAATGAGCGAAATCATTCACTAGAATCCATCAAAAACACGTAAATAAACCAGAAATGAACCGTTACGGAAGTATTGCTGCACAATATTTACATCAAAGTGTTTGTAGAGGTTCTCATCCAGGTTATTATCCACTAAAGAGCATCTGGGAATCGTTTTTAATCAGAAAACTATACGAAAAACATACAAAAAAGTTCTACATTTCAAGGATTAAGTCAGTTCTAAGGAGCACTAGTTTGTGATGAGCAAGAAATACAAGGCTCTGGACTTCCTCTGGTCACACTGGGGCTGTTTTTATATTTAAGTCTTTGATTGGACAGTTATTTTGACATTAAACACAAGAATATTGGTCACAGGAGGAGGTTACCTGATTTAAACTGTGCCGTATCAATTAAAAAAGGAACAAAACTGTGCAAAAAAAAAGTTTACTTTGTGAAACTGGGTCGTAATTCAGTTTCCATTTTGAAATTATGAAAAAATGAATAAAGTTTGGTGTAAACTTGAGACACAGTTGAATATTAATGCCAAGCCGTCACCGAGTAAACGGCGCAGATGAGACGACAAATAAGGAACATGTCACGAGCTGCTGTGGAGCTTCTGGAGAAGAAAACGCTTGTTGTTGCAGAAGTTGTCGGTACATGAAAAGACGGCAGGTATTCTTCACACAAATCCTCAGAGAAGCCATGTTGTTGCTCTCAGGAAGCTCTTTGAATCCAAAATGTGGGAGAGCTTTGTTGAGCTCGCGTTGTTTGTCAAAAAATGAAATCCTTGGGCGCAGAGCTACGTCGTCGTTTTTTTTCTCTGTGTCCTTTTGTAAAGTTGGAGCTGTCTCTTCTCTTGTCCTCGTTTCATGTGATATCACCTGGAGGCTCGTGCTTCTATAGATTCAGTAACGATCTGGAGAAACCGTCTGAAATATCTCCGTGACCTCCTCTGTGTTTTATCTGAATCTGTGTTTTTGTTTATTTTAACGAAACATCTCCAGACTAAGACACTGCTCTGTTTATTCTCAAACAAACCCTCTCGACCTGGTTTCTCGGAGCGGAAATAATGCACAAATCCACAAATATTTTCCGTTTCGTACAACTCTGTGTCTTATTTGCTTTGACATTTATTGTGCGTATTAATATATAATCACAGGCAAACATCTGTCTAACACCGACGGCCTGTTTTCTTCTTTAAACTTCTCGATACACAGCTCGTGACGCGGTCCCTTTGCGACGCACGGTGACAGGTCAACTGTTCAAACATCAGCGTCACTTCAGCAGCATCTGCGCTCACCTTTAGATCCACAGCAAAACGTAAAGTGCTGCTATTTATGTCGATTATTTGCTTCATGTGTTTCTTACACTTTATTAAAACAAGGTCATGTTTGTCACTTAAGGCCTGCCCCTGATCCCTATCTGACCTAAAAGCTTGTTTTATTTCCAATCTGCCTGTTTTCTAACCATTTCTTTGGAAAGTTATGAAGCAGGTTTAAATGTATTTGGTCGTTTTGTTCATCCAGAATTATGTTGGAGTAATGTATTGTAGCCTTGTCCACACAGAGAAGGCTTCTTTGAGAATGTTTTTATCTGTTACGTGTTTGTTTAGGTCACAAAAAACAGGGTGAAACTACCACAAACTACCATTTATCTCATTTACAGTGCTGCACTCACAGTAGTTGAATAAAACAGAGCGCATACCATATCTTCAGGAGACCCGGGTTCGATTCCAGCTCTGGACATTGGCCCAGTGTCATTCCCCATCACTCTGATCCTGTTACCTGTCTGTCTACTCTGATTAAAATAAATAAAACATAAATCAAACAGAGCTTTTCCTAAGTGCGGTCTGATCTCAGCTCAGTTATGTTTGTTTATTGTTTTACTTTATGTCTATAATAACAACATAGACAACAATAAAGGCCACACTACTGTTTTTTTTTCTTCAATTAAGTTTAAAACCTATAGTAACCCTCCAGTTTTCCTCACTTTGTGCTGTAAGACAATTTTAAAAACAAATCGTCCTCAATAAATGAATTAAATCATTATGAATGTTGTTCTCTGGTTTATTTAGAGCCTGTATAACGCCTTTATTATCCACATTTTATACATTTACTGCACTACTTTCAAGAAATACATGTATAATAAGTCGTTTTTTCAAAATGTGGTAACTGAGAATATGCAACTATCCATTTGTTTTGACTGAAATTGAAGTGTTTTATTTTTAATCTGACATCTCAGCATGTATTTTCTCTTCTTAGGGCAGCACACTCCCCTTTAACACACACCGAATGTCGTATTATTTGCCGAAGTCCAGCTGCAGAGTATTGGGTGATGGATTTTCATTTGTTACGGTCAGCAGAAGTGTTGTGGCAGCGTTAACAGGACCTTTACAGAGGGTCAGTGACAGCAAAGTGTTGAAGAATCGATGGGTTTAGTTTGCGCTCCAACAGTTTCACCTTCATCACACACAACGCTTTTACTGTGTGATCCTGTAACGTTGTAAAAGGGCCTTTCACCAGTTCTCCCAGCGGACATCGGTACAGTTACAACAACAAAATAATGTAAAATGTAATATCTGGAGAGACTAGATTAAAGAGAAATGACAGTGAGAGGTGAGTAAAGGAAATGTTTAATGCTAGTTGTCAGAAATAGATGTGTTGTCATGATAAGAATAAAAGAAAACAGGTCAGAGGCGTCAAACTCAACTAAAGTGGTGAGGGGCCGCGAAAGTTAATAAGAATCCTTTCAGAGGACGAAGATGGAGATTTGAATGTGGGATTTTATCTTCATTTGTGAACAGGTTTTACTCAGATTTGAACAGGTTTTAGTTGGATTTGAACAGGATTTAGTTGGATTTGAACAGGATTTAGGTGGTTTTGGGCAGATTTTAGTTGGATTTGAACAGGATTTAGATGGATTTGAACAGGTTTTAGTTGGATTTGAACAGGATTTAGATGGATTTGAACAAGTTGTAGTTGTATTTGAACAGGATTTGGATGGATTTTAACAGGTTTTGTCAGATTTGAACAGCTTTTAGTTGATTTTAACAGGTTTTAGTTGGATTTGAACAGCTTTTTATTGGATTTAAACAGCTTTTAGTTGGATTTGAACAGGTTTTGTCAGATTTGAACAGCTTTTAGTTGGATTTGAACAGGTTTTAGTTGGATTTTAACAGGTTTTAGTTGGATTTGAACAGCTTTTTGTTGGATTTAAACAGGTTTTAGTTGGATTTGAGCAGCTTTTTGATGGATTTGAACAGGATTTAGATGGATTTGAACAGGTTTTAGTTGGATTTCAACAGGTTGTAGTAGGTAGGTTAATCGTTTTAGCAAAAATCAAAACCAACTGAAACCTGTTCAAACCTCGTGCCAAAAATGTCAACTACTAAATGTACTGAAGGGCCACATAAAACATTGCAAAGGGCCACATTTGGCCTCTGGGCCTTGAGTTTGAGGAAAGGCCACATATAAACTTGATATTCTCTGTAATAACACAGTTAAAGCCAGAAGAGCAACATCACTCGGGAGACGTCGTCAGGTGAATGTCTGCCGGCGTAAACGCTGCACTGAACATCGATTATAATAAAAATAAAACCCAGAGGCAACATTTTTAGTCTCGAATAATGAGCAACTTTCCAGAATCCTGTCTAGAAACACACTGCAGTGTTTGGTATTGTAGTATGAACGTATTCCAGCGCGGCGTCAGCTGCTGCGTTACATAATACTGAGTGTGTCTGGAGGGAAATAGCATCTGATGTGTGTTTTGTAAAATGAAAGTGTGTGGTTTGATAACGGTCTGGTCAGTCTTGTCTTTTATTCGTGGAACAGTTTAACTATTTCTAGCCTCTTCTTGGTTGTGTGTGTTTTGGCGCGAGTGGATAATTAGCTCAGTTGACATGGCGCCAGCTGCTGGAGTGAGGTTTAACGGGTGAACGAACCACAAACAGGACGAGGACATCAACAGCAGTTTGAGGAGGATCTCACACCAGGACGGTTTGCTCTGGACTTTCAGACTTTCTTGTTTTGGTCCAAAGTAAATCTTCAGGTGTGAAAGCTCCAGTGAAGCGTGGATAGTTTCTGGAAAAAAATAGCGATCTGGTCTTTCTTTCTTTCTGGTTTGAAGTTTGTTTGGTGATAGTTCAAACTTTCAGACCAAATGCAGGAAGTAACGGGCATTTAAACACATGAAGAAGAGCGAATGGAAGAAGGAAATGGAGAAAACAGATATGAGTCTGGTTTAAAAACACATAAAACACACAGATTACGTTGTTTTACATTTTGTTTGTCTCTATTTTTCTTGCGACGCTGCAGCAAATGCCTCCAGTGAAGCCGACAGTTTCGTAATAATGGTTATATCGATGTAAATCATGCCTTAAACAGTGCATTTGAAGTTCTGTCTTAATAATAACATGTCTCTATAGGCCCTGCTCCAGTCTGATTAGTGCATTTCTCTCGTTAAACTGTAAAATAAGCCTCTGAAGAGACACGTTCACCTCAGTAAAAGCCGTCCACAGGTCAGAAAAACTGTAGAGAGAAACCAAAAGGCACTGAACACTGCTTAACCTTTGACCTCGGTGCAGACTTTTAGCTAAGAATAGGGAAAACATTTAGAAAACCTGATATTTGTATGGATTCATCTGACCATTACACACAGAAGAAGTCTGCAAAGAGGTTCCAAAGCTCTTTTTAAAATGGAATTGGTTCGTTTGTACAGATCTGATAAATACTCACTGCTGTGTTTTGGAGCCTTCGGTTTGTTTTCTTTTCTCTCTTTTTAACCCGAAAAATCTTCTAAGGATGTTGGGGAGAAAAGGGGGGGGGGGCCCAAAAGAAAAAATTTTTTTTTTTTTTTTTTTTTTTTTGCCCCCCCCCCAAAAAAAAAACCCCTGTAGGTATTTTGTAAACTGTCCTAAACTGTCATTCATTGTGATTGTTAAAAGTGAGTGTGTTTCCTGATGATAGTCGCGATAAGGAGGTGAGCGCTTCAGGAAAGTGTCTGGAGCAGGATGGACCGGCGCTGGCTTTTCCACTTGACCTTTTCTCTGTTTAAAGTGATTTACAATGGTCCGGTAGTTACCTCTAGTCCGTATCGGGTCTCTTCTGCGTATCCCACTGTCACGGCTAGATCTTTTCGTGTTCAGAGCGATGGTGATGCTGCGGATTTGGGAGTGTGACAGCTTGGTTTGTTTGCAGTAAGTGAAAGGCCGGTTTTTTTAGCCGTAAACAAACTGACTCGGGGTCATTTCGGAGCTTTTCTCACACAGTTACTCTGTCAAAGCCGCTCAGAGGATCACAGCGCTTTACCACAGGCTTTGGATAACCGCATTTAGCTTTTTTTTGGTTAAACATTTCAAATTAGCAAGTGTTGGTTTCCCAAAATGACAGTGAACGAGCTGCTTTCTTGTTAATGTGTGCTTAAATTCAGCCCTTGGTTGTTCTTGATTTATTTTAAAGCCTTAATCTCTCTTTTGGTTCTGCTTTCTAAATCAGATTTTTGCTCTCTCTCCTTTTGTGGCCACTTAAGGTTTCATCCACACTTCTCTTTTATCGCATTTTTACAGCTCGTGTCTCATCTTCTCACTTTGTCACAGTCTATATTTTACCCGCGGATACAAAAAACCCTCTGGAAACACTAGAATATGTATCCGCTGTGTTACATCATGGCCTATATTTCATATCAAAAAGCATTCTTTATTTAGAAGTGCAAAGAGAGGGTTTTAATGCCGTATAATGGCTCTTTTTATGCATCGCGGATCAAGTGGAGGATTAGACTGAAGTGTGAGGGAGATAGTGTCATAATATCACAGAAAACAGCAGCGGTAAAAGGACAGAGAGAGGAACAAAGCAGGGAAAGTGGAGCAAAAAGATAAAATAACATAGCTGTGAATAAGAAAAGGCTTTTCGGAAGAAAGAGGATGAACTGAAGCGGAGGTGTTGGGAAGATGAGAGGCAAATATATCTCTTCTTGTTACATAATAAACAATATAGGCTAATTCAAAGTAGATTACGTCAATATTATGTAAATATTTCAGTGATAATGATGCAGAAATCAGCACAGTTTCTATTTAACTTCCTTATATATAACTCCTTTATTAGTCAGGAAAGATAACCATAAAGAAGATGGCTGGTAGCAAACAGACCTAGGACCATTTTGCTTAATTACCAGCTGCTTTTCTTTTATTAAAAAAACAATTCTGGACCAAATTTTCCATTACATTTCACTGAACTGAAGTTTAGAGCCTACAATAAACTTAAACTCCGACGGAAACATCTCAGCCTCTTTAGATTTTACGTGATTTAATTGTTAATATTTTCCCCCATTTCTGTGTCATCTACAGCCATTACTTCCTTATTGACGTCAGTGTCGACCAATGAGAGCGCTCCTTTTTCCGGAAGTGAGCTGTGATTGGCCAAAGACTCTAAGATCTATTAAAATCCTTGATAAAGAAATAAAGCCTAGAGGATATGTTTTTTCAGATGATTCCTGTTACAATAAGCTTTTGGTGAGTTTTTTTCTTCACACGCAAAAAAAAACATAAAAACATAAATGAATCCTATACATTGACATACATTTTTAAAAAATATTTTCCATTTTTTCCAAAGGATTTCTGAGCTTTTGTGGCGGAGTTGGAGGATGGGGATTGGATAAGTTTAGATGTAAAGGACATTTTTGATCACAATTAGTTAAAAGAAGGAGTGTGATCAGGCATTTTTGGGCTCTGCTGACTATTCTCTTCGGTGTTTCTTGCCTAAACTGATTCTATAATGTTTAGGAAGTAAGAGCGTGTTAGGTTTAAGTTTAGAGAAAGCTTTTATGTCATGTAATATTAACTCAATAGTCTATATATCATATGAAGTACATTATAAAAGCATCTTCATGAATGTTAAAGCCTACTGCAGTGTAATACCTAATGCATGAACTTAATGATTGCATCCTTTATTCATACTTAACTTATGCTTGGCTACGTATGGTTAAGTATTTTGCATTATTAACTTTGTGTGACATTTATACAACGCGGTCGCTGAGGTCTTAGAAGTTAACTTGGGAAGAGTTTCCTTTGTAAAAGCTCTGTGCTGTTGCATTATTCATGAAAACTAATAACTTTAAAGACTTGTAGCAACTCCACTGTCGAATAAGAACAATTTTAAATGGATAGAGCTGCAAACAAAAAAGAGAAAAAGGAGCAAATAGATGAATTAGAGACTGAGAAGAAGCCCTGAGGAGGAGGCGTGGTTTAATTCTGTATAAAACTATTGACATAAGAAAATATCCTGTGTATTGTTGCTGTTATCGAGATATTAAGAAAAGCACAGCCTGTCGTATCATATTTGACCACTAGATGGAGTTTTGAGCCATTGGTGTGAAAGGTAAAGATGTAAATACTATTGTTAATTGTAATTCAGAGAAAAAATAACAAAATAAAAGACTCAATACTAGAAAAGGTTTTATGTACAAACCCAAAACAAAAGATACAAAAGATTTTTTTCCAAGTCAGTGCATTATGTTCAAGAAAGATTAACTTTTTAGTTTATTTTTTCGCATGTACCAATAAAAGATGAAATGCTGTATTCTAACATGCAGATTAAATAAATAATAAAAGAGATGGGGATGAATTGATAATGCTCTAGTCTGAAATGATCAAGATGTAATTGTAATTTTGATTTTGAGTTTGGGTCCACTTCAGCTCATTCAATACTGGCACAAATAATGGTTTTACTCTAATTGGAACTGGGGCAGGCCATCGATTTAACCATTACCTCATTAAGCACACGATTAAATCTGATTAAATGCATTTAATAAACAGAGAGAAGGCAACGGGGAGAAGTGAAGGTAGCATCAACAGTACATCTCAGTTCAGATTTGAGCTAGTTTCATTAAAAACAATAATAAGCAATAATTGAATGCATGGATTTGTTAAGCAGTAACTCTAAACAAATCCTCCTTTGCTTTTGTTGATTCCTTGTCATTTTGTACACTTTGGTAGCATATAATCAACCAAAAAATGCATAAAAAATAACAAATAAATGCCATAATTGCGTAAAATAACACTCATCTTTGGTCTATCTTTGTGAAAATAGACAAAACCAGGCCGAACTGTGACATTTTAATCAAACAATCTTGCACAAAGACTTCAGACATTTATGAACTAAATTGATTCTGTTTCTAAATTTTTAAAGTGAACTCATGTCTGACCGATTTCCACTGGGTTTATTCAAGATGGTTCACTCACTGACTGCATTTACCACGGTCTGATATTGTTCTCTTTGTCAATTCTCAGATTCTAAATATAAAGTTTTATAATTAAAGCATATGATCCCATTGGTCAAAGTGGGATTATGTGAAAGTGCCATAGAAGAAATCAAATAAAGCAGAAGCCAGACACTTTTTAAGCATAAGTCCTAATAAATAACTCTCCATTTAGCCCTAACATTGGAGTTTTAGTCTGTGATTTCTTATTTTATGTTGAGTTTTGCTTCAGACAGAAACGTGATCAATAAAAACATGACTTTAAACGTAGCTGCTGCTGCACTGTTTAAACTTTCATCTGGTAAACATGTTTAATTTTTGACATGTTTACGTTTCTCTTTCCTAATTCTGTTTGTGAGCCTCACGCTGTGCTTTAAAGATAAATAAAACTCTCTGTGCTGCTTTCCCGGTCCAATTCCCGTGGAGTTTTTACAAAGAGACGCGTCCAGGAGGCGAGCTCTGTCCCGACCGGATCGATTCTCATGTTCTTCAAACCGAGAACGGCCTCGTTTTTGAACCCCGTGATCTTTGATTGACAACGGAGCTTTATTCTTTGTAGAAATGCGTCTCAAAGGAGGATCAGTGAGCTCTGGGGTCGCGCGAGGGGAGGAGCTACGGGCTATAGAATCAGTTTCTCACGGGACGTCCGCTGAGTCACACGAGGATAATTACCCGAGCGAGAGGACGAGGGGCTCGCCAAACCATTTCAGCTCGTCTGAATTAAACATGGTCCGAGGAGGAGTGTGAACAAGCCGATGGTTTTAGTGCAAACAAGGGCTTTCCACTGAGTAAACACATGTGAGTCGGACAGGGGTGAGTTTTATGGGGAAGGCGTCTGTTTAATTTCAGCTCCACTAAATTAAACATGCCCTATCTTCCACTGACCCACAAACAGAGGCATCCAGAGAGAGTCCAAACACAGACATCCACAGAGAGCGGGATGTTTTTATTTAACACAGCTCTCATTCTTTCGTCTTTTCTCTGTAAAATGAGTCAAATGGACACATCGTTGTTTTCACTTGTGGATTATTCCTTCAAAATATCACTGTCTGCATTTGTGAATCTTAAAAAAATAAACATTTAAAGCCCCAGAGACTCCAGTTAAAGTTCAATCACTTCCTTTTCCCCAAAAAGGACAAACAAAGCACAAATATAGGAAAAGCAAATTCTGTTTTAACACAATCTTGCATTAAATCTTAAGACATTTCTGATTCAGTTGTTTCTCATCAGACATTTCTCCATTGGGTTTGTACATAGACAACAGTATGTCCCTGCAGGGCTACCGTAGGTGTCCACATTGTCCTGAAACAGTGGCTTTGAGATACTTTTATATATACTTTTTAGATACCGACAACTACACTTCTCTATGAGTTAAAAAAAATAGTTCGATCAGCTTAAAACTCAGTGGTGGTTTTGACTGTTTTAAGATTTATCTCTTTGAAAACTTGATGGAAAGTTTGAAAAGCTGCAATGTTTGTTGTTGAAAAGACGGTTTGGTAAAGTATTATCAGGAAGAGTTTAGTTTCATTGTCATCAGCCATCATTTTTGTGCTTTTATACCCTTTCATTTTAACATTGTTGACCTCTAAATAAAGAAGTAGAGCTACGTATTCAGCAACAAAACACTAAAACACACAGAAGCACAAATGATCTAAGCAATAATCCATGTTTTCCTGCTATCACTGGACAAAGAGGACGTCCAGTTTAGTGACATAGGCCTAAACTCCAGCCAGATTGAAAAAAAAACTCTCTTTTTTTTGCATCTTAACCCAGTCAATGCGATTTGAGCTAATGTTTCAAATCCCCTCCAGATTTGCGAGGTTTAGACGAGCGCTGGCCCCGTGCCTCTCGTTTCACTCGCAGCGTTTAATCTAAGCTCTTTCTGTTTACTGTTGGGGCTCGAGGTATTTATTTTTACTGCTTTTTATTTGTTCTTTGGAGGAAGGGTTGGGTCAGCGCTCACTAATCTTTGAACGATTCCTTTAGCATTTAGATTTCATACAGAATCGGAGCATATATGAGCCTAATGTAGCTTTAGATCATTGGACACAGTGGAAAAAAATGGTCTTGAATTGGTTTTAAATTGCATTGCACAGTGTGAGCCTTTAGCAAACAACAGCCAGAAGCAAGGTTACTGACAAATGCAAGTTTATCACGAAAAAAAGAGATGACTCAATCCTATTTTTGCCCAGAAAAAGGAGGATGCAAGTCTTTCTAAAGCTTACTCCATCACTCATTGGTTTATTCGACTCTTCAGATAAAATAAGAAGCTTTATTGTCACAGCTGTACAATTAAATCCAGTGCTACATCTGATCAGTGCAAAAATATACAGAAATACTAGGTTAAAAAGTCTCACAGTGCTTTGGTATAATCTTAATATTGCACATTATTCCCTCTGTCACTGGAAATAGGCTAAATAAACAATGTCTGTTAATAACATGAGTCAGATTCAGTAATAATGACTCCAGGATACTATAAATCGCCATGTATCAGTGATATTCATGATTTTAATTGAACGACAGAAACAAATCTCTACAGCATCACATTGAAAACCATCTTGTTGGGAATTAGCAGAGAGTTAAATCCAAAGAGTAGCTTTTAAAGTAGATCCAAAATGACCTAGTGTCTGTGAAACCCCCAAAAAATAGGTTTATTTTGCTGTATTCACACAAATATTGAACATCTAGGCCTGTAAAAGAGGTCAGACAAATATAAAATGTACAAAAACCAATTGTGTATGCTCCTATGTGTACTGAAAAATTATTAAAATGTGATATGTGTCAGTTTAGTGCAGCATTTACCAATAATTTAATATGAAGGCTTATATTTCACCATTTTCCTTCAAGCTATTGTCTCTACACAGATAATTCTTGCTGTTATATTGACTTTAACAATGAATGGACCAAAGAAAAAAAGCTTACAGTAGGTACAAAGATTAAATTTTAAGAAGTATGAGTGGATTTTTTGTTGAAGTCCACTTTTCCACAGACATTAACCAGAAAAGACAGCTACTGCTCAGAGGTTAGCAGCCAATTTACAGACTTTTAGATGTCATTTATATAAGTTTATAGATTTTAAACCTCGAGCCAAAAAGTTTCCCCAGTTCTAGTCACCTTAAACCTTTAGAGAGAAAGAGAAAGTCTGGTTTACATTGGATTTGTTTTGTTTTTGTTTTGCTAAATTAAAGCAGACACTGGCCACATTCACCAATAACAAGCTTCGTCTTCCTTAAATTTGCAAATGTGGCTTTAAAATGTAAATATTTCACCTACAATTGCTTCCTGACTCAATGGGTTTCTCTAGAGTTACGAAATAAGCTGAAGAGGATAAAATAAAAACTCATAAAAAAGCAATCTGTGTTAATATTGTGATAAAAATGTGACAGATGAAAGTACATTTTGACATAGTTTTATCAAGAAATACAGTATGAGGCTCTGGAGCTAAATAGAGACTAAACCAAGACTTAATCCAGATCTAAATGTTCTTCTTTGGATTTGTTTAACCAAGAGGCAGACATTTTCTTTGCTGGTTTCGATTTGAGAATAGATTCATCGTTCAGTAATAAATCCAAAGGTCAAAGAGGGTCAATTGTTTTGTCGATCTCATTGTCCAGGCTTCAGTGTAAGAGTTAAACCGTTGCTGAACGCATTTATCACCGTTTTCGAAGCTGTAATTGAAAAGCTTATCTGTAAATGGCAGCTCTGACGCCCGTCTCCGGGACCGGGCCCCCGTCGGACGCCTGAGTGACGGGGAGCGTGCCGCAGCCCGACCTCTCGTGTCAAACTCTCATCGGGGACTTGTCAAAATCCACTTACTGAGCCATGAACGGTTAAGCTCCGGTGGCTCCCCGCCGCTCCTCGGGGGCCCCCTCGGCTGTCCATCTCCAGCGGGCCCCGGGTTCGAGTCAGAGAAGCGCGGATCCTGTCACGCTCGGCTCAGATTTATTTGGATTAGTCGTTTGTGAAGTTGTAATTGAATCGTTGTAATGCCAGGAATCTCAGTGATTTATAAAAAAACTTTCAATCTAACTCCTGGATTAATGCAGTAATCTGAATTTAAACAGGTTCCCCACAGAAAACCAGCTGTAGATAAACAGTTTATATGTTAGTTTGGGCCCAATGAGGACGCTGTAGTTTTTAACCTCTACTCATGGACGCTGTGGAATAAAACAGTCTAAATCATGAATTGTCATGAATCCTGAGAATGATTTATTGAAAAGAGTGGGAAGAGTTTGAATCTTTGAATTTAATAAAAAGGTGTGGGTTTGTTTGTTTGTTCTTTCTTTCTTTTTTTTCAATCTTTCTTTCTTTCAATCTTTCTTTCTTTCAATCTATCTTTCTTTCTTTCTTTCTTTCTTTTTTCTATCTTTCTTTCAATCTATCTTTCTTTCAATCTATCTTTCTTTCTATCTTTCTATCTTTCAATCTATCTATCTTCCTTTCTATCTTTTTGGGTTAATTGCTACAGTAAGTTACAGAGCCTCTATATTTAATTGAGTTCACTGATGCAGGAGTCTGGGGTTTGAATCCTCTGGGGAGCAACTCCAGCCACAGGTCTCTGTGCCGGTCCAAAGCCCGGGTAAATGGAGATTATGCAGATTACTCCTCTGTGGCGACTCCCTGAAGGGAAAAAAAACAAAAGGCACTTACTTTTCTCTCTTTATTTTCAGTTTTGTACAGACGTTACTGCCCCACATTCCCTGAAACAAAGTGGTTTGTAAATGTTTTATCAGTGCTCTCAGAGAATGGACAGACGCTGGACTAAAGTACCACAAGTATCGGACAGAAACGACTCCTATTATCTTTTACTTTGTGATTTTCTTGGAGAGGAAGCATCTTTTTAAACTAGAAAAGTGGGCCAAACAGGAAAATCACAGTGGGATTGAGGGCTGAAGTGAATATTGATTTAACAGAGGCTAAAAATAACACAAAAACATCTCTTCCTTTTGACATTTTCTGACTGCGGCCCGTTGTAGAAGAGTAGGGGCGGGACTTGGCTTTAGACGAGAGAGAAACAACAGGACTCGGTGGACGGAGGCTCAGAGTTGACAGGTAGTGGAAACTGGACGGTGATGAGACAGATCAGCTCCGAGGTGATGAGCAGCCGCTGTGAAGCCAGGCGTGAAACTGCCCTTTCTGCCCCGGTCGGCCCGGCCCTTTGGCTCCGACCCTTCTATCTGCGGACCGGCGTAATCCGACCTCCCGCCGCAGGGCTCCGCGGCGTCAGGGTTACCTCCTGCTGACGCTCGGGCGGTGGTCAGTCAGGGATTAGAGAGCGGGGGTCACCGGGCCTAATCCCACTGTTGTAATACCAGCCGCAAATCCAGGTCAAAACATGAGACTTATTGCCCCAAGATGATGTAAAGATCTCTAGTTGGATCATGGGTCAACCGCAGCTGTGGCCTCAAGAGGAAATCCTAGTCTTTGGGTTAGATTTAAACGTGCCCTTAAAGGATTTCTTTAACATCAATGGATTTGTTTAGGTTCAATGTGGATTTGACTCTTTCTCTTAAATAGGTCTTGTTTTTGTCTTGACTTTCCATCATTTAGTGACTGAACCATAATACATTTAGTGACTGAACAATACTGACACTAACTATTTGCTGCCCCCTGCTGGTCATTTGTTATAAGTCAAGCATTGACTAAATCTAGATCTAAACTACCTAAAAAATAGATATAGACGATTATAATTAAAATCTTCAGTTATATTATGTGACACTTTTATTATAAATATAGATGTATTTGGAACAGATGTATCAGAATAGATCATATTGGACAAAAAGATTGGACACAGTTCAAATCAGAGTCTCCGAGTCACTGATTAAAATATTGAAGCTGTCATTTACAAATACAGGTTTAAAATAGCAGCATCTAACTGTTTTTGTCTCAGCTCTGTTGCTCCAAACATTATTAGTTAAATGCTTTTATTTCCAATGTTATAATTAACCATTAAATCATCATTAATCAATCATAATTTGAGATAGTTTTAAAATTTGTAACAGTTTTCTAAAGATTTCAAATTTTGTCATTGTTAATAATGTCATTGTGTAATTATTGCAGATAAATCCACATTTAATAGATATTTTATTTCTTCTGTAAAAGCTGTGATAACATCTTTTGCCACTAGATGGAGTCCTGGGCTAAACTGAAGCTGACTTAAATAATAAGTAGTTAGTTTTACAAATGTGTAAACAGAACTAAACAGAATACGACTGTAACATTTTGCACACAATCAACATTTTCTACGTTTTGTACTGTTAGTTTTGGAAGCATCTGGAGGTGAAAGTGCAGCTCTTCACCTTTCACCTACGGTAGCCTTACTGGGACATGCCATTCTTTATGAACAATCGCAGTATAAATAGGACAACTGATACATTCATTAAAAAAAATCAGTTTAGTTCATAAACGTCTCAGCATCAGTCTGTTCACTCTGGGCTGATGTCAGAACATGAAAACTATTTTCTTTTTAATTTGTGCAGGCTTAGATATGTTTTATAGATAAAGGGTAATTAGTTTTGACAGTAGCTCAGTTGCACAAATAACACTCTTTAACACAAACAGACCAAGACAGACAGAGATGGAATAAGTAAGAGTAAAGATAGATGATTTAAATTTAAAGTGTAGGAAATGAGAAAGACGGCTCCATGAGGAAACAGGATGAATGAGTGGGTAATTATCTGTTGTAAAGTTGAGCTGTGAAGGTTATAAACGATGTCTTTAACCGTTCAAAGCCTTCAGCAGAGCTCCAGCTGCTGTCCCGTCAGCAGAGGGAGCGTGTCTCTGGTTTATTTGAGTCAGCCGGCCCCCGTGGGCTGCAGCTGGAGAGACAGGGACCCCACCCAAAACCTCCAGCGTCACATGCGGTCTCCCCCCCCCAGCCTCCCCTCACCAATCGTCCCAGTGATTTACGAGTGTCACACCCCTCCCCTCCGCCTCGCTGCAGGATGCATTGTCCTCTCTCCGCTCGCGAAACTCGAGTTAACTTAGTTTGAGACGAGAGCGAGCGCAGAGCGGAGCTGGGGCGGCTACTGTTGGCACCAGACGCCTGTTTGTGGTGAGTGTATTTTTATGTTTTGGGCTGGTATGTGCTCCCTTGGCTGGAGATTCACTCAGGATTTGAAAAGCCCTGTTGTTTCAAAGGACAACTAACTCGTGCATTTTGTTTTTTTCACATTAAATCTTGTAAGAAGTGGATTTAAAAGACAGGTTTTTCTGTAACATCTTCATCAGACTTGAGTTGACAGTGATGCTGAATGTGGCAAAGCAAAGCTGAAGCTAGTTTGAATGACAACTAAATGCTCATTAAGGTGAATTGACTTTTTCGGATGTTAGAGCGGAGTACAAGTTTACGATTAGCAAAACAATGCAAGCGCTTCACGCTTCATTAACAAACAAAGTCCAAAGACACATTGTTTTGGAAGTTTTCCTGCATTTGAACCAATTTCTTGATCTTTCCAGTTCTTTTAAGGAGTTTTAAAAAGAGTTGTATTGAACTTATCGGGCTGGCTGTCTCTCTTTTAAAGGCTATTCCAAGAAAACATTAATCTGAAAGTCTGATTTACCAAAATGGCCCATGTAAGGATTAAAAAGTGTGGTATTTTTCACTTCAACTCTGTCGTTTTTTGTTTTTGTGGTCAGTCTAACTTTGTGGTCCCTAAACTTTGGGTCGCGATCCCAAAGTGCATCATGATTTTATGTGGGACGCCAAGACATCTATAGGTGTTTAATCAAGGAATAGCTGCTTATTTAAATGAATAATGGTCAGGAATGAAAAGTGATTGAAGGGACACTAAAAAAGGAGGAAACATATGAGAAAAGGGAATTAAAAAGTACTAGAAAGGAGGAAACTGTGCTAAAAAGTGATGCTAAAACAGACCAGAGAAACTTGAGTCATGAATCTTTTGTCTTTGGAACATGGGACCCCTCAAAAACAATAATAATACGTCACATTAGAAGTAAAATATGTGTTACTACAGATGTATTCAGATAAGCTATTGTTGAAAATCTAGAACGCGAGACATATTTATCTTCATTTTCAAAGCCGGAGCTAAACCGGTGCTTTGAGACTGCGTGACCCAGATGCAGCTCACGAAATGGTTGAGAAACTGTAAAAACACTCATTAGACTTTGAAGGCCCCCGGGGCACGTGGGTCTTTTGTCTGAGATGCTGAGAAATATGACACCACACTCTTCCTTTTCAAGCCTCTGCGGGTGGATGTCTCACTCTGCTCAGACACCGTTAATTAAGAGACGGAGGTAAACAAACACAGAAGTGGAGAGAAGGCCCAAATGTGGACCTCGGCACTAGTACTTTGAAATAATAATGGGTCGAGTGGAAGGAAAAGTACTCGTCTAAATGACTGAGGAAGAGTTTCTGGACATTTTTCATCCAAAAGTTTTAGGTACATTTGGTAGAAAACAGAATAAAAGCTGTCAAAACCTATCATTTCAATAGAATATCAAAATAAAACAAAATTCTTTCATAAAACATTTGGGAAAAGTGTTATTTACAAGTTACTGCAGGCCTAGGTTTACTCAGAACACAAACAGTCTTTTACAGTTTGTTTATTTGCACAAACTCTACAGAAACTTACACTTTTGAATACAGCCGCAGGGGAGTTTTTGTTGTTTTTTTTGCAGCATCTGCTTCGTTGTCGTGTTAAGTGTGAAGATGGCGTCCTCAAAGTAAACAATGAGTGTGTGTTCAATCCTTCAGTGTGTAAAGTACTGCAGTAAATTACCAATTCAGTTGATTCATAAATATAAGCAATGGTACTTTCTCTGTAGGATTTCATCATCGTAAATTCAGTGAAGTCAAAGATGGCGGTCTCACAGTTAACAGTTTTAAATCGATTATGAGAGATAGAAAAGAAAAAAGCCCAGATGACATCTTAAGTTACACATGTCAAACTCGAGGCACAGGGGCCAAATGTGGTCCTTTGCAGTGTTTAATGTGGCCCTCCAATACATTTAACTGGTCACTAGGTTTAAACTGGATTTGAACAGGTTTTAGATGGATTTAATCAGATCAATTTTATTTGTTTATGAAAACTTTAGCCAGTTTCTGCAACAAAGATGTATATAATCTGCTCAAATCCAAATAAAATCTGTTTAAATCCATATAAAACCTGTTCAAATCCAAATAAAACCAGCTCAAATCCATATAAAACCTGTTCAAATCCATATAAAACCTGTTCAAATCCAAATAAAACCAGCTCAAATCCATATAAAACCAGCTCAAATTCATATAAAACCTGCTCAAATCCATATAAAACCAGTTCAAATTCATATAAAACCTGTTCAAATCCAATTAAAACCAGCTCAAATCCATATAAAACCTGTTCAAATCCAATTAAAACCAGCTTAATTCCATATAAAACCTGTTCAAATCCAAATAAATCCTGCTCAAATCCAATTAAAACCAGCTCAAATCCATATAAAACCAGTCAAAATCCAAATAAAACCTGTTCAAAGCCATAAAAAAACTTGTGAAAATTCAACTAAAACCTGTTTCCATAAACAGAGGAAAACAATGTCTAAGATAACTTATGTAAGACTCAAATGAAGATGAAAACTCACATTCAAAATTGAACAAAAGCTTCCCAAAAGTCTCCATCTTCGGGCTCTGACAGGATTCTTATGAACTATTGCAGCTCCACTGTCTTGAAGTGTCATTTTATTGCTCTTATTCCTATTGCAGTATTTTATGAAACTGTTTCCTTTAATCAAAAGAAAGAAAAACCCCTCATGCTTCAGAATTGAGCTGAAGCTAATCGAACATAAATACTCACTACTACACAACGTCACATTTTAAACAACTTTTCAGACTTAGACCTGAATGAACCGTTTGTCGTGTGACTTAACGCATTAGTTTCTTGTGAGCCGTGTTTACGTTCGCCGGGTCCTATACCAGCGCCGTGTCTAATTCACTCTGGAGGCAATGCAGTGTCATGTGCCGGAGCCACAATGGTCTGTTTATGCGTCTCAGCGGCGGTCGGAGGCAGAAGAGCGGCTGCAAGCCCGGCACAGCGCCCCACTTCTCGCTTTCTTACACGACTCTATGAAAAGCGGCCGGATTTTCAGTCCGGCGCGGACCCAGGGGCAGGTCGTTTACCAAATGAATGGCCCTCTTTTCTGGACAGTCGAGCCAGTCAGCGTCTGTCATGCCACGAGACAAGTGAGCCCACAGTGTTACTTTTCAGAAACGAGCCGGGCATTTGCATAGTTTCAGGGGATGGCATGAGGACACACAATAATAATAATGTGTGAAGAGGTTTATGGACCGACTGGGCTCCGCTCTGTTGTGTTCAGCCTCGTTCTATGACTTTCTATTGTGTATTCATTGAGTTACAGACGATTACTAAAGACCGTTGTTCCTTTACTGGACTCTTGTGACTGTATTCATCAAGTATAATGCTGAGAATTTGAGTTTTGTTGTCTTTGTATTCATATTTATTTGTCATTTGCAGTGTTAAACATAGTAGAAATGGTTTATATTTGCAACAGCATCAAGAAAACCACGATTTAAGCCTGTTTTTATCATTTCCGAAGCAGTGGAACTTCCTTTAAAAGTTCTCAGGCCTTTATTCATCTTTAAATCAGTCTTTAAAGTAGCGACACGTGACTTTTAATCCACAAATATATATAAATATGAGTCACACAGTACCCTCAGCTGGACAGAAACCTCTAGTATAACTTTCCTGTCCTGAGAGATTACGTGAATAAGGCATTACACAGATAATAAAGAAACTAGATCAATACACTGGAGCCTAGCAGAGTCATATTTGTAATTGTTGTGTTGCAAAATACACTAAAATGACCTAAAACTGTTTCAGAAGAAGTTTTTTTTCTTCCAAACTTTAACAATAATCTTTTAAATACTACAGTTTTGGGACCATCCATCGTCAAACACAAAATTTACCAGTACCATCAGTCTGTTTTATTTGCAAATGACTCTGAGGCTAGCTGCTAACTGGGAAAAAATATTAAATAAAATAAATAAACAAATAAAAAATAAATAAATATCTTTCCATGTTGCTCCTGTAGCTAAAAAAACCCCTAAACTTCCATGTGGATTGTAATTGTAATAATTGATTGTAAGAACCAGTAGCTCTTGACTCCATCTAGTGGTACATAGTTGTTAAATACAATGTAATTTTGATTATATTTAATTTATTTATAGAGAAAACCACAGTTAGGAGGTCATTATTATGATTATTATGATTATTGTTAGTGGCCTCTCAAAGGAAACCAGCCTTGTCCTGATTTGAGTCTAAATGTGTCAAAGCCGAACACGTTCTGTCCCGATGTCCCCTGAAAACGACACATAATTTAACCGAGTACAATACTAGGAAACTCAAACTCTGAGGGGATGTGCAGTGTGTCGGGACAGATCCTCACCTGACCGAGCGGAGGGCTGAGATTTACGGTCGACGGAGCGCGGCCTCTCGTCCCGTCAGCTCCTGTGACTTCTCGAGGGGCTGGAGGTGCGTCACGAGACACTTCCCGAAGCTCGCGGCTCACGTCTCAGCGGGTCCCGGAGGTGACGGGGGTCAGCGGGCAGGAAGGGGGCCAACCCGACCGAGACCGTCACGGCGGGACGTCCCAGCTGACTTCACGACCCGGTCTTTATCTCTTCGCTTCCTGATGTTTTGTGTTTTTTTGCGAAGAGGCTTAGACAATGGCTTATCACGACAGAGATGTTTACAGTGTTTACCTGCTGCTGTTTGGTTTTTGATAGGCCTCAGCGGGATGGGGTTTATCTTTTTTAAGTGTGTTACTGTCTTTTTGGAGTTGTTTAGGATCACAAGCTGAGGATAACTTCTACAAAGACCAAACTTCTGATCTGTAAAGAGCTTGGAGCAGAGAGGCAGATAAAAAGATTCAAAAAGCAACCCGCTCTTGAAAACAACGTTAAATTCCAGATTTTATATTTTGTTGGAGAAATGGTTCACCTCAGATCCACCTCTGTTTCCTAAAGGTCAGGTGTGAGCTCTGAGCAGCTGACACGTGCACCTTTTTTAGTATTTTTAATATTTATTTTGTCATCTTAACAAGTCGAGCACAGGAGTAGTTTAAATGAGTGAGTTAGTATAATTTGAATCGATAAATTTGTTCCTAAGACCAAAAACTTCATCTGCTCTGTTCTACATCTACATGTACATAGGATATAAATAGAAACACTATAAAAAATTATGCTTAACGGTCAAAGAAAATTAACAATACCTTAAGTATCCACTTTGGCGTTGAATTTAAGCTGCTTTCTTTATGTTTGAAACACTTTTATGATTGTTTTGTCTTCCTTAAACCATTCTGTCCAATACACAGATTACTATTTGTTGTAAAGGACTTGCTGAGGTCCGTCTCTTTAGCTTTTATCTAACACATTAAATCAAACGTGACGTGATGTTTACAAACTCAAAGAGGTGAGGGGCCGCAATAGTATATAAGAAGCATTTCAGGGGCCGAAGACTGTGACAAACCCAATGAAAACCTATGCAAATCCAACTAAAAACTACTCAGAAAACTCTTCAAATCGAACTAAAACCTGCTCAAATCCAACTGAAACCTGTTCAAGACCATATAAAAACTGTTCTAATCCAACTAAAACCTGCTGAAATCCAACTGAAACCTGTTCAAATCTATAAAAAACTTGTTCCCATCCAACTACAACATGTTTAAGTCAATATAAAACCTGTTAAACTGTTCAAATCCAACTAAAAGCTACTCGGATACAACCGAAAACTCTTCAAATCCAACTGAAACCTGTTCAAGACCATATAAAAACTGTTCTAATCCAACTAAAACCTGCTGAAATCCAACTGAAACCTGTTCAAATCTATAAAAAACTTGTTCCCATCCAACTACAACATGTTTAAGTCAATATAAAACCTGTTCAAATCCAACTGAAACCTGTTCAAGACCATATAAAAACTGTTTTAATCCATCTAAAACCTGCTCAAATCCAACTGAAACTTGTTCAAATCTATAAAAAACTTGTTCCCATACAACTACAACATGTTTAAGTCAATATAAAACCTGTTCAAATCCAACTAAAAGCTACTCGGATACAACCGAAAACTCTTCAAATCCAACTGAAACCTGTTCAAGACCATATAAAAACTGTTCTAATCCAACTAAAACCTGCTGAAATCCAACTGAAACCTGTTCAAATCTATAAAAAACTTGTTCCCATCCAACTACAACATGTTTAAGTCAATATAAAACCTGTTCAAATCCAACTAAAAACTACTCGGATACAACTGAAAACTCTTCAAATCCAACTGAAACCTGTTCAAGACCATATAAAAACTGTTTTAATCCATCTAAAACCTGCTCAAATCCAACTGAAACTTGTTCAAATCTATAAAAAACATGTTCCCATACAACTACAACATGTTTAAGTCAATATAAAACCTGTTCAAATCCAACTAAAAACTACTCGGATACAACTGAAAACTCTTCAAATCCAACTGAAACCTGTTCAAGACCATATAAAAACTGTTTTAATCCATCTAAAACCTGCTCAAATCCAACTGAAACTTGTTCAAATCTATAAAAAACTTGTTCCCATCCAACTACAACATGTTTAAGTCAATATAAAACCTGTTCAAATCCAACTAAAAACTACTCGGATACAACTGAAAACTCTTCAAATCCAACTGAAACCTGTTCAAGAACATATAAAAACTGTTCTAATCCAACTAAAACCTGCTCAAATCTATAAAAAACTTGTTCCCATCCAACTACAACATGTTTAAGTCAATATAAAACCTGTTCAAATCCAACTAAAACCTAAAACCCAAACATATTACCTACAAATAGCCGTTGTGTTCTGTGTGTTTCAGGATGGCTCAGTGGGGAACCTGGATGCCCTGGCTCAGGAGTACTCTCAGTATTACGGCACCTCCCTCAGCGACGTTAGTGAAAGGATGGAGGAGCTACGCAAACGCAAAGTTCTGCAGGACACAGAGATGGTAAAGACTCCATTTTGTTTGGTTTTTTTACAGTAGCTTTAGTCGCTTCTCTGACTTAAAGACTAAGAGAAAGAAAGATTTATTAGTATTTATTATTGACGTTAATGTCTTCAATATCATTTTCACACTTTTCAAAATGACTTATTTTTATGGTGATCATTTAAAGACCAAATGCACACAGTGTAAGTTGGTAAAACAATATGCTTCCAACAATGTCCTATTTATTAAAACCTCTCGAGTTAAAAAAGTAGAGGATTGATTTTTATAAATTATCTTTGTCCTTGGAACCATTTTCAAACTTTAAAGTCTGTGATTTCCAGTTTGTTTTAGTCCTTAGACAGGTCAAAACTCTCATTAGACAAACTGTTCCATGTCCAGGCCTGAAACACCATTAGTCTGGAACAAACTACGTGATATATGCAACAGTTCCTCTTTAAACAATGACCGCAAATGGTTCATGTTGCGACTCAAAATGAGACCCACAATGAATATCTCTTGGTTTATGTTCTCCATTAAATCATTTGAGCGACCGTCCACTGAGCTTTTAGATTAAAGATGGTGTTACTCAAACCATAACCAGTTAAAATATCATATCACGAACATAAATATCATCTAAAGTGCCCTAAAATACAGGAAACTACAAGTGTTTTGTTAAAGATTTTCAGGAGGAGGACCCCTTGATCCCTTAACAATAAAGTACATGTACTTGCATTTCATTTTGCATCAGAAACTGTGTTCAAATGCTTCTTAAGGGGGGCTCAGCTCATAAATCTCTAACTCTAGAATCTCCCTTTTGACATAGTTACAGCAAAACATACTGCACTTAATCTTCAACAACAAATTAAAAAGTCAACGTGACGATTGTGAAAATAAAACCGCAGAAAAACAATGGAAGCTGCAAAAGAAAAAAGTAGTAAAAGAGTGGTTAAAGGCTGTCGGTAGTGTACGATATTCACATTAAAAACTGCTCCTCTGTGTTACAAACTTTCCTTGTGTTTAGTTTAAAAACACCTTTCTCAGACTATGACATAACCCTTTCCCATAAAGCAGCTCAGAGCTAAATATTACTTCTATTTCTGTTTTTGCGATGACCCTGTGATTAAGTGCGGTCCGTTTGTTTCCTGTGCGTTTCAGGGAAAGGTTGAGTCACTGGCCACGTCTCTGCAGCTCCGCTCTCAGATCCAGGTGAGTGTCCACGGCTCAACGGAGAGGCCTCTTCCTGCCGAGGAGCGATAAGAGCCAAAAATTGCACCGTCATGATTCTTACGACCGAAAACACAGAGAAAAACGCCGACTGTGCGACTTCTAGAGCTTTTAAAATGGCCTTGAGAGTTGTAGCTGCTGCTGTCGCGCTACAGTTTGTCTTCCCGAAACAAATACCTGACATTTTTCTCTTTGTTATCATTGGATTACAGATGAATGTGTTTAATCTAATATTTTTTGTTTTGACACATTAGGAATCCCTGGGACTCAGCAGTAACACGTCCACTCCAGAGCTAGAGCGAAGGTAAAACAGCATGTTTTTCCAACTTTTCTGCTTTGTTTTTATGAAGTTAATGACAAAATGCTGTTGGGAATTGTCTAGAAAAACTCTAAAAAAAGGGCCTTAAAAGCATTTCTTTCAGTTCGCATAAACATTCACTCATTCAGACATGAAATACACGTGAAAATTACAACAAATAAATGACAAATATTATGTTGTCTCCTCTAATTCAAAGCATCCATAATCATTTCAAGTCATGTGACAACCTCAAGGTACTGACATTAATTTAAAACTATATCTGCGTTATCATTTTGGCGTCACTTTTGTCGCCAGTTTTGAATTTAATTGAAATTGATCATCTCTCAATTGTAAACAAAAGCAGAAATTTGTCACAAACACAATCCATAAAAACATTAAACAGATAAAAAAGGCAAACACAAGCAGTATGTACATGAATTATTAAATATAGAAGTTGAAAATACACCTGGAGGATTGGTTTAATAAAGTGTTGAGGAAAGTTTTGATTTGATTATAGCTGTTTTTGTGAGCTTTAATCCTGAAGGAAGACGCTGAAAGTATTCTCCGTTGTTTTCAAATGTGCCTTTTATTTTATAGAATAATTAGTAATAATCATATCAAGCAGGAAAATAGATAAGTGAGAACAAAAATGGCAGCACGCAAAAGCATAAAATGAATAAAGTGTGTCATCGATTAAATTAAATAATGTAATCATTTAGTCATTTGGTGATTATTATGATTATTATTAAGGATTAAAGTGACAGTGACTAACATGCTCTCACCTCCTACTGCGCTTTTTATTCCTTTTTGTCTCTTGTGACTAGTTTGTTCTGAGTTTTATCTAAAATCGTCACGTTCTTTCCTCTGATACACTTTAAAAAATCCCTGTTAATCATGAAACTCAATAAAACACAGATGACTGTAATAACTTCTGATGAGTCACGTTCTGGACTCTGACTCTTCCCGCTGTCACACATTTATTAAACACTTCCTCGTGACCTCTCGACTTCCTTCCTTCTCTTCTTTGTTTCCTTTTGAGGGATTGGACTGGTGGAATGGACCGTCTCTGAGTCACTGAACAAACCCTTTGATGAGCTCTGATATCGCCGCAGACGCATATTTATCTCATTAAGTTTTGATTCAGAGCCTTGAGATCTCAGCAGTGAACGTGTTATCATCATGAATAATATCCTGTTTCAATTATTCTTCACACGTGTTTTACAGCAGGAGGGGAATGCTGCCCCCTAGTGGCTCAAACAGGAGTTATAACAGAGGAAAGCATTAAAAATAACACTTTTCTTCTCTTTACTTTCTGATTAAACGATGTATCTTCAATTTCTGACTAAAACAGGATAAATATAGGTCCAGTCTTTTATTCCAACATGGTTCTTTATTCAAATACACTGCATTATGTCTTAGTTTTGACACAGAAGACTCAGTTAAATCCTTTTTACTGGACGAGAGACTCCTATCTTCAAATGGAAACATGCACACATTGGTTTTAAAGGTTTATAAATCTAAATATTGGGCAGTAAATGAATGGTTTACTGTGGAGAGACCAAAACAGATCAACAGATGTAGAAAGAAATAGTTCTTTGGGTGTTGTCCTACAAAAAAACATGGCAGCACTCACTTCTAATACAGCAGAGGAAAAAAGTTTTACAATTTGACACAATCTCAAATATTATCATGAAATATTTGTGGAAAAATGTTTGTGTTTCAAAAGAAGTGGCTGCATTAGACAGACACAAACAAATACAAATACATTTATTTTTTTGTTTATTGTTTACTAGAAAAACTAACAAAACTAAATTCTTGACAGTTTCAATGTCAGTTCATAACATTTTAATGATCAAAGTCAACAAATAACAGAGAATATGTTTCAGAACTGAACGAAAAATAAACTTAAAAAAGTTGAGAGTGATTCTTAATGCAATATTTCACAAATGCACGGGGATAATAATAATAATAATAATAATAATAATAATAATAATAATAATAATAATAATAATAATAATAATAATAAATAGCCTCTTTGTATTTCCAGTTTGTAATTAACTAATCCAGTCGATGTGCTTTGGAGAAGTTCTTTACTTCTTGTTACTTTGAATACACCACATTATATTTAAGGAAGTTAGACATTTATTAGTATTTTAGCTTGTTTAAATTGCACGGCCCCATAATAAAATGCATGTATTTATTTTTTAATCACATATTTTTTCACCAATCCACTATGAGTTTGTCTCTGGTTAGTTTAGAATTGCAGCTAAACAGACATATCTTACTCTCAGTTTCTAAAAATCTCTTCTTGTCTGGGTTAATTCTGTCATTTTTATATTTTGCTGAAGAAGAGAGGGTTGTTCTGTGTTTCAGAACTGCACTGGCAACTACTTTCAGTGTTGACTTTCACTTCGTACGTTCCCGACATGTTTACTTCCTCCACAAATCCACCGCAACGTCATAAAAGTAATAAACTAGACATTTGAAGCATATTTGAGACGGAGACAGAGAGTTGGAGACAGAGAGTATAAGACAGACAGTTGGAGACAGACAGTTGGAGACAGAGAGTCAGAGACAGAGACAGAGAGTTAGAGACAGAGAGTTAGAGACAGAGTTAGAGACAGAGTTAGAGACAGAGAGTTAGAGACAGAGACAGAGACAGAGAGTTAGAGACAGAGTTAGAGACAGAGTTAGAGAGAGAGTTAGAGACAGAGTTAGAGACAGAGAGTTGGAGACAGAGAGTCAGAGACAGAGACAGAGAGTTAGAGACAGAGTTAGAGACAGAGTTAGAGACAGAGTTAGAGAGAGAGTTAGAGACAGAGAGTTGGAGACAGAGTTAGAGACAGAGTTAGAGAGAGAGTTAGAGACAGAGTTAGAGACAGAGTTAGAGACAGAGTTAGAGACAGAGTTAGAGACAGAGAGTTAGAGACAGAGACAGAGACAGAGAGTTAGAGACAGAGTTAGAGACAGAGAGTCAGAGACAGAGACAGAGAGTTAGAGACAAAGACAGAGTTGGAGACAGAGTTAGAGACAGAGTTAGAGACAGAGTTGGAGACAGAGTTAGAGACAGAGTTAGAGAGAGAGTTAGAGACAGAGTTAGAGACAGAGTTAGAGACAGAGTTAGAGACAGAGAGTTAGAGACAGAGACAGAGACAGAGAGTTAGAGACAGAGTTAGAGACAGAGAGTCAGAGACAGAGACAGAGAGTTAGAGACAAAGACAGAGTTGGAGACAGAGTTAGAGACAGAGTTAGAGACAGAGTTAGAGACAGAGTTAGAGACAGAGTTAGAGACAGAGAGTTAGAGACAGAGACAGAGAGTTAGAGACAGAGTTAGAGACAGAGTTAGAGACAGAGTTAGAGAAGTAGAGAGAGAGTTAGAGACAGAGAGTTGGAGACAGAGAGTTGGAGACAGAGAGTTGGAGACAGAGAGTTGGAGACAGAGAGTTGGAGACAGAGAGTTGGAGACAGAGTTGGAGACAGAGTTGGAGACAGAGAGTTGGAGACAGAGACAGAGAGTTGGAGACAGAGACAGAGTTGGAGACAGAGAGTTGGAGACAGAGACAGAGAGTTGGAGACAGAGAGTTAGAGACAGAGTTGGAGACAGAGACAGTTGTAGGCGGGGACAGAGACAGAGACAGAGAGACAGAGACAGTTGGAGACAGAGACAGTTGTAGGCGGGGACAGTTGGACACAGAGACAGAGACAGTTGTAGGCAGGGACAGACAGTTGTAGGCGGGGACAGTTGGACTCTGTCTCTGGTTGAAAGCCCAGCTCCAGAAAGGCTCTATTGTTGAAGCTGTAGATCTCTGACCTCTGTCCGTCGGCAGCAGAGCGTCTCTTCTGTTTGGACGACTTTGATCCTCGTTTCCGTGACGAACAGGACGCTTTTGTGATCCTCTGATTTATTTGGGAGTTGTTTTTTTTATTTTTTGTAAAAGCATAAAAGCGACATGTGAAAAGAGATGTTGGGATAGAGTCAAAATGAAGAGAATAAGTTTGGAAAACAGGTGATGGTCTCTTGAGGCTTTTGTTTGTTTTTTTATTGTTTTATGGATAATTTTGATCAAGAATAAACCTATTATTTTGTTTGTTTGTAGGTTTCCTGTGCACAAATCCAGCTCTGACGATGGATCAGGAGGTAAGACACAGTTAAATTTACTTATTCATTCAGTTTTTATCCATAAATGAAGTTAATGTGATATAAAAGTAGGTTTAAAGATGATGTACTGAAGATAATACGTTAAATACAGTGAAAATGTGTTAAAAATGTCTTGTATCATGTGTATTTAGGCCACTTTTTCTGTTTTCTGTTTAATGTAAATGCTGCAGACTTATCTAAGAGTCTCTGATATATTTAATAAACGGTAATAATGGATTCAGTATGTTTTATTTCTTCAGGTAAACACGACGGAAAAAGGAGAAGCAAGTCTTTTTGGCAGAGCTTCTGTAAATCTCAGAAGGGAACCCTGCGTCAGATCTCAAAAGGTGACTTCATCTTTGATTTTGTGAAGAAATTAAACTCACACAGTGATGTTTAAGAGTGGTTATGACGTTTTTTTTCTGTCCCAGGAGACGATGTGGGTTTCGTGGCCAGTGAAATAACGATGGGCGACGAAGAGCGGATCCAGCTGATGATGATGGTGAAGGAGAACATGATCTCCATCGAAGAAGCTCTGGCTCGGGTACGACGTTACATTTCAAACAAATATAACCCCGACCAAACCCAAAATGAACGTATTATCTGTTCGTTTTGACATTGCTTTTATTTTTTTTGCAGCTGAAGGAGTTCGAGAACCAGAATCGTCACAGCTGTCGATCTCAGACCAACGAGTGGGTGGATCCCGTCACAAACGACTCCTTCAGTGTAAGTCTATGGATAACTGTTTAAAAATAAGAATAAGAGAAGCTTTATTAGTCCCACAGTAAGATCAAAGTGAAGAGCCAACCTGTCCAGAACAAAAATGACATTAAAACGATTCTAAAAGCATTCAAAATAAACTAAACTATACATATATGTTACTTAAAAACATCCTAAAAACAAATTAAACTAACATAGACTATGCACATGTACAATATATGGAGATAAATATGATATGGTTTTGTTTTATGAAGCAAAGTGAAGTTAAATGTATAGAAAAAACTGTATTTACTGCTGAAAAAAATAGTAAAAGACATTATATAGATTTTAATTATTTGCCCCATTCGCCAGCCTCTCTTTTTTTAGTCCTTTTCAGTAAAACAAAGTCAAATCCAGGTTTACTCTGGCTTTGAATAAACTTTATTTTCATTTAATTAATGGTCTAATTCTAGTTTTAGTTTTACTGTATTTTCTTTTTTTCTGTGAGTTGTTATTGGTCGAGAACTACACCTTTTTATCTAAACAAAGGAGGAAAAAAGTAAAAAGAAAGGTTTTTTTTTTTATAGATATATTCAGCTCCACATTGTTATTTAATGTGGGAAAAAAGGGGTTTCCATTGTGTAATTATTTATTTGAATGCTCAGAATTTCTTTATTTCTTTATTTATTCCCAGGGAAATTCGCTTTTGTTATAAAAAAGACTAAGATTAAAAAAATAACAGAAATATAAAAAATAAATATCCAAAATACAATACCCCAGAATCTAAAAAACACCTGAGTAAAAATAAACAAACATTTTAAAAATATTATAAAGAAACAAAACCAAGAAATATCACTCTCAAATCCTGCATATTATATTTTTAACTCTCTTTTTCCTGTTGTTTAATTCAAAATAAATGACAAAAACACATTAATCCTCGTTCGGGACGTGAACAAAACCCAGCTCTGACATAAAAACGTGCAACATTTAAGACCGTCTCATAAACAGTGTCATTTCTGATATAAAAATACTGTTGACAGTGGCTCTGCTGTGTTTCTGAGATAAACCGGGGGCCTCTCTAAAGCCCACTGCGGGCCCCTGAGCGTGCCTCTATTCACTGTTGTCAAAGCTCTGTCCCGGGCCCTTTGTGCTGCAGTGAACACACGGGGCTGTTATGCAGGACGCAGCTTTTTTTATGGGCCAGCGGTGATTAGGGGCTCACCTTCGGGGCACATTTTTCACACTGGTCTGTTTTTGCTCTGTGTGTGTTCTCTTCTCACTCGCAAAATGTGGCAGTCAACACGGACTCGATACTCGCGACAAAATACGGTGAAATAACTCTAGAAAAAAGAGGAAAGCAGCTGAATTTGATGAATGAACCGAATTAAACCGAATTTAGCAACGCATCAGGAATATTTTACTGAATAAAACATTTAAAACAAAGGTGAATATCACAAGGAAAGCCAAATGCAATGTTTCATTCAGCCCTTCAATACATTTAGTAGGTGATATTTTTGGTACAAAGTTTTAATTGGATTTGAACAGGTTTTCGATGGATTTGAACAGGCTTTAGATGGATTTGAACAGGTAATAGTTGGATTTTTACAACAAAGATAAATAAAATCTGTCCAAAACCTGTTCAAATTCAACTAAGACCTATTCAAATCCAACTAAAACCTGTTCAAATCCAACTAAAACCTGTTCAAATCCAATTAAAACCTGTTCAAATCCATCTAAAACCTGTTCAAATCCAATTAAAACCTGTTCAAATCCATCTAGAACATGTTCAAATCCATCTAAAACCTTTTCAAATCAATCTAAAACCTATTCAAATCCATCTAAAACCTGTTCAAATCCGTCTAAAACCTGTTCAAATCAATCTAAAACCTGTTCAAATCCATCTAAAACCTATTCAAATCCATCTAAAATCTGTTCAAATCAATCTAAAACCTGTTCAAATCAATCTAAAACCTATTCAAATTCATCTAAAACCTGTTCAAAACAATCTAAAACCTGTTCAAATCCATCTAAAACCTGTTCAAATCCATCTAACACATGTTCAAATCTAACTAAAACCTGTTCAAATCCATCTAAAACCTATTCAAATCCATCTAACACATGTTCAAATCCAACTAAAACCTGTTCAAATCCATCTAAAACCTGTTCAAATTCAACTAAAACCTGTTCAAATCCATCTAAAACCTGTTCAAATCCATCTAAAACCTGTTCAAATCCAACTAAAACCTGTTCAAATCCATCTAAAACCTGTTCAAATCCATCTAAAACCTGTTCAAATCCATCTAAAACATGTTCAAATCCAACTAAAACCTGTTCAAATCCATCTAAAACCTGTTCAAATTCAACTAAAACCTGTTCAAATCCATCTAAAACCTGTTCAAATCCATCTAAAACCTGTTAAAATCCAACTAAAACCTGTTCAAATCCATCTAAAACCTGTTAAAATCCAACTAAAACCTGTTCAAATCCATCTAAAATCTGTTCAAATCAATCTAAAACATGTTCAAATCCATCTAAAACCTGGTAAAATCCAACTAAAACCTATTCAAATCCATCTAAAACCTGTTCAAATCCAACTAAAACTTATTCAAATCCATCTAAAATCTGTTCAAATCCATCTAAAACATGTTCAAATCCAACCAAACCCAGTTTCCATTAAAGGAACTTTTGTAAAACTCAAATGAAGATGAAATCTCACATTCAATTTAATAAAAGCTTCCAATTGCCACCATCTTCGTCCCTGAAAGTATTCTTATGAACTATCTGGGCCCCTCACCTCTGGTTTATCTCATCTCATGTATATCTCTTCTCGTCTTGTTTCGTTGTTAATTATAAACTCTTCTCTGTTGTGTTTCCTGACCGTGTTTCTGACTTATCTTCCGGTTCAAACATTGTGCTCATATTTGTGTCTCAGACAGACCTCAGCCTCACTGCTCTCAGGCTCTAACCATCCTTTTAAAAATGGTGATTTCCAAACCACAAGCATCTTATTTGTTCACGTACAGCAGGGCCTGTCGAGGCAGTGAATCTGAACCAGATGTCAGCTCTCGGAGTCATCGCCGTGGTTTTTCTATTTCAATTTATAAAAAGCGAAGAGTGGTTTGGGCTCAGACGGCACCTGCGACAAACAGACGGTTTATAGACAGTGGTGTTGTGACAAATAAAGACCCAAGCTAATATTTATACTAACATTATTACATATTAACAACAACATAATGTGCTTTATCTACAGTAATGTTACTTTGAAGCCCCAAATTAATTAACATTATTTTTGTATTTTTGTCTCGGTCTCAGCATTAACAGCAGCGTAGTAACCTTACCTTCTTTTTTTATTTAAAAAAAAGGTAAAAAACGATGAATTTTTCACCACAAAATACTAAAACGTTACATTAAATTGAAGTTTAGAGCTAACCTGAAACTCTTATCTTTGGAGTTTACCGTTAAAGCATCATTAATCAACATTTATCCGTGTTTAATTTGCTGCCAGTTTCTCTAATTTTATCTTTTTTTGAGCTGTGTCTCTGTAAAATATAAGTAAAAGCAGAATAACGCATTTCCTTTGTTTATTTCCTTGTTCCTTCGTTGTTGAGATCAGTGTCGACCAATGAGAGCGCTCCTTTTTACCTGAAGTGATCTGTGATTGGACAAAATCCCGCTTAATCCCGTTTAAAATCAAATTATATAAACTTTAAAGCCTGGATCACGTCTTAAGGTCTCATTTTTTCACTTTTAATCAAATGAGTTTGCATCAAAGACTGTATTTATATCCATCTAAATGGGACAACTGTGGTCTCTCCAGAGCTCAGATAGGGGGCGCTACATTGTGAAAGCAGGTTTAAAACTAGTGTATTCTGTTTGTGAACCTGTTATTTGTGATATACATTGAGAAAGTGTGTTAATAGCGGCTGTAAATGTGGTGCAGGTTGACATTTTTATGGGAATTTATTGTGTGTCAGCTGAGAATGAGCAGAAGTAAATGCACCTTAAAAACAAAACATGTTTAGAGCTGATGGTGCATTTAAAACACTATTAGTTACAATATAAAATCAGAATTTTTTCACTCTTCTATTCATTAAGGCACTGAACCAAAATAAACTTTACCCTTTTGCGTTGCTCATGTTAAACCAACTGATAGAGGAAGTGAAATTAGTCATCTTTCTCACCACAGTTTTGTGAATGTAATGTCATTTAAATCCCGTAAAAAAGGGAAGTTTAAAACCACAAAAAAGTGACGTGACTTCCCGCAATTAGTTTTTCCCTTTCTGTCGAACTGAGGTTTATAATAAATCCAAAAAAAAAGGGAAATGTGACACTGTGGCACGAAGCTGTGACATGAAACCCTCTCAAAAAGACATAAAGATGCTGTAAATGTTGTGTTTCCATCAGAATTGTTTCAGATTTGTTATCCCATATGCCCATTTCTGTCTGTATTATGAGTGCATTTCTTGTTACTGTGGGCTTTTGGAAATTTTAGTGTTAATAATAAAAAGAAATCTTGCTTCCTTTAGGCTTGTGACCTTTCCGATAACGAAGAAGAGCTGGTGTCGTTCCGGAGACTTCACAAACTGGTCAACTCCACGAGGAAGGTGAAGAAGAAGCTGATCAGATACGACGAGTCCAGGAGGACCGGGACAGAAGGTACGGGACGGGAGCGCTCATCACTGCATTATATGACTTTATGTAGAAATGCCCATAGTCAAGTGTTTTTACCGTGTTTTAGGCAAATAATTAATGGAGTTAGTCTTTGTGGAGTGTTATAGAGACCAATTAACCCTGGTCCAGCTCTACTTCCTGGTAACAAGACAGGAATCAAATGTTTAAAGGGGCAGTGTGCTGTTTTTGGGGGACATCTAGTGGCGAAATTACTTATTACACTTCAAATTTGCTTATTTTTTTTACACTACATGAATAAATTTCGTAGATCTGGAGGGATATGTTGTTTTCTATGAGCAAACCCAGTGGAAATAGGTCACAAGATAAGGTACATGCTGAAAAAATAGAAACAAATCTATTTATTTATGACACTTGGATAGATGACATGAGCCTTTACTCAAAACTGTTTGGCCTTTTTTCATCAGGAGGGCTCAGTTTGTCCTCTCTGGGCTCCTGTAGATACAAAAAGTCTACAGTACTGTGTTTAATCTTCATTTACTTAAAGGTTTTACAGCATGGACTTTTTTAGTAAAAGCATTAGAATTAGTATTAGCGTTAGTAGGCTTATTATTAATAGCATTAGCACTAGCGTTAGTATCAGTAACAGTAAAAGGAATAGCAATAATAGAAAGAAACTCTGAAAGATGGTAAACTTGACTTATTACAGACAGAAACAGATTCCTAATTCTCCTTTGCTAACCTCCTCAGAGAGTCTGGTTCTGGACGGGTCGCCCTGCGGAGACAGCAGCCCCCTGTATTCGGGCGTCCATAAGAAGCCCGCCCTGTGTCCCGTGGAGCACTTAGCCGCCGCTTTACAAGAGCAGCTCGCCTCCGACCGGGACTCGGACAGTTTAACCACGTCCCCCTCGTCCAGCAGCCTGGACACCTGCGGGAGTCAGAGGATCTACAAGACGTGTCCTAAACCGAGTCAGGACCCCGGCCCCGCGGCGGACGCCAGGGCCTCGGGGGACGGGTCGCTGTCGGAAACAGACGTCTGTCCCGGAGACGAACAGAAACTGGCTCGTTCTGTGACGGACGGAGAACTACGACAGCGCCTCCTCAGTCCACTCAGTCTGCACGGCGTGAGTACACAGAGTACACAGAGTACACACAGTACACACAGGAGTACACAGGAGAACACAGAGTACACACAGGAGAACACAGGAGTACACACAGGAGAACACAGAGTACACACAGGAGAACACAGGAGTACACACAGGAGTACACAGGAGTACACACAGGAGAACGCAGGAGTACACAGAGTATACAGGAGTACACACAGGAGAACACACAGTACACAGGAGTACACACAGGGGTACACACAGGAGAACGCAGGAGTACACACAGGAGTACACAGGAGTACACACAGGAGAACGCAGGAGTACACAGAGTATACAGGAGTACACACAGGAGAACACACAGTACACAGGAGTACACACAGGGGTACACACAGTACACAGGAGTACACACAGGAGAACACAGGAGTACACAGAGTACACACAGGAGAACACAGGAGTACACACAGGAGAACACAGGAGTACACAGAGTACACACAGGAGAACACAGGAGTACACACAGGAGTACACACAGGAGTACACAGGAGTACACACAGGAGAACGCAGGAGTACACAGAGTATACAGGAGTACACACAGGAGAACACACAGTACACAGGAGTACACACAGGGGTACACACAGTACACAGGAGTACACACAGGAGAACACAGGAGTACACAGAGTACACACAGGAGAACACAGGAGTACACACAGGAGAACACAGGAGTACACAGAGTACACACAGGAGAACACAGGAGTACACACAGGAGTACACACAGGAGTACACAGGAGTACACAGGAGTACACACAGGAGAACACAGGAGTACACACAGGAGAACACAGGAGTACACAGAGTACACACAGGAGAACACAGGAGTACACAGGAGTACACAGGAGTACACAGGAGTACACAGGAGTACTCAGGAGTACACACAGGAGTACACACACATTTAGAAGTACATTATGCACATGTTCCTAATGAAGTCCAACCCTGTTCTTAATATATTGCTATTTCTATACAAGTCTAGGGACAAATACATTGAGTTTTGCTGTATTGTTTTGTATTATTGTTTAAATGAGTTACACCTGAGTCTGAATCTGTTCAAATCTGGGATAAATCAGTGTTAAATGTTGTATATTTGTTAAAAAGTTCGACAGTCTCCATCAAAACAAGATGAAAAACTGTATAATACAATAAAAGCTGGGACAGAGGCCAATAAACAATAACACTTCTATGTTGTTGTTGTTGTTCTCAGATGTTAAAATATTGTCAGAATATCCCAAATTTGAGTCTGGAAAAGGTTTAGTCATTTGAAATGGAAAATGTATAGCTCCTTTTACACAGAAGCTTCTGTTTACACACGGCTCTTTCTCTAATTACAGCTACCGTAAAGATTTAATTTGAGCTCCTGCCGACAACACAATAATTACCTTCCACCTCAAAATCTGCAACACATTTACATCTGTTTTCTATTTCTCAAACACCTAAGTCTTAAAGCTCAAATTAACTCCAGAATGGCCTCAAGCTGGCTTCATAATGGTGATTTTGAACCTACGTATCTCCAGGTTTCTTCCTGATTGTTCTCGTTTCTGCTTCGTTTCACAGAGAGCCTGCAGTTTTGGAGGATTTGACCTGACGAACCGCTCGGTGCACGCTCTCAGCTCGGACGGAGAGAACGCTGTATGTCATTCTTGGATTTATTTGAGTTGAATGAACAGGAATGTCTCTTTTTTAATAGCTTTGGAGAATAAAATGACATATATCCACACATTAATGACCACAATACGTTTAAATCATTTCCATTTAGTCACAAATAAAACTGTATTGCATTATTTGGCACAAGAAATGAAGAAAGACAGCACTTTAATCCATTCTCTCCCAAATAGACTCGACTAAAAAATCAAATTAAAATAAGCAAAGACTAAATGTATACACTTTAGAACTGAGTATCTCCTCTGCTCATAACATTAGTGTAATATAGAAGAGCTGCCATAGTAAATACATATATACAGTCATTTAAACAGACAGTAGGAAGGTAGGATAAATAAATAAGTAAATAAATAAACAAATAAATAACTTCATTAATTATGTTCTGGATTAAATCTGTTGGAAAATGAACCAAATAATTACAGTTACTCACACAAACACATTATACTTCATTAAATATAAGTTTATAAGTGAAAATGTGAAGTGACAGCCTTGCAATTTTGTTTTTTTTTTTTGTTTTTTTTTATCTAAAATGTAATTCTCGTCTTCCTGTGATTCACCTTTTAAAGCTCAAATAAGAGAGCGACCTAAGTTTAAAAATGGCGTCTCTATTTTGCTTCTTCATCTTTCCTTTCTATTTCCACTGTCACTGTCAAAATAAAAGCCCAAAGAAACATGTAAAAACTGCTCTTTTCACTTCACACTGCGTCTGCTTTATTTAAATCCATTTAGTTTTAAATGTTTTGTTGTTGATAATACATTAATCTTTCCGTTTTCTTTTCCGATTCAGAACAAACACAGTGAAGGCGTCGCGAGGGAAGCCATGAAGTCTCCGCCGACGTCTCGTATTTCTTTGGGCAAAAAGGTCAAGTCTGTGAGAGAAACCATGAGAAAACACATTTCCAAGAGATACCACTCCTCGCTCTCAGAACATGTACGTACTTTATAATAAAGAATATCAGATCACGCTGTACAGAACGTAAAGTTAAAGGCTTTTTTTTTCTCTTGTAGTCGAGTCCGGACCGAGTCTTGAGCTGCCCTCATTCTCCGCAGACCGACTCGGACTCTTTGGAGAAACCCAAACTGAAGCCTGGAGGCTCAGTGGAAAGTCTGAGGAGCTCACTGAGCGGACAGAGCTCCATGAGTAAGTCCACGCCTTTATTAAACTGTCTGTGGACTCCTGTAGATCTAGCATTAAAATCCAGACGGTGATCAAACCTAATGTGGCTGGCAAATAAAAAAAAACTAAATAAGGAAGTGAGAAGATGCTTATATTCCTAAATAAACCACATTCTCGCATAAAATCCACCTCAGAAGAAAAAATAGCAGTGTCATTCATTTAAGTTAAACAAATTAATCAAAATAAAGTGATTTGAAAAGAACTTTAATAGTTTTTTGTTCATTATAGTTTTGAAAATGAGTCTGATCTAACATATTTAAAAACTCAAGACTGACTATAATATACATGATTTCACAAATTACACATTGTTTTAACTGTTTTATAATAAGCTATAGCTACACATTTAATGACATTTAACTTTATAAATAGTGTCTTTGTGATCTTAATCTTCATTTTTAATTGGATGTATAGCTTCTTTTTTGCAGTAAATCTATGCCTTTACAGTCCCACACAGTAGGTTTATATGGAAGTAATTCACACTATATAAAAACAAAGCTTCATAATTCAGGAACCGTCCAAATCTTTGTGTCTTTCTTTTATATTTAAGCCGTGTTTTTATCTATTTTAGCATTGCTTTGCACTATTTTGTGTCAGTTTCATTCTTTTAAGGGCCATTCCAGTCTTGTTCTCAAAGCAAATCCCACCATCTCCAGTAAAAAAGTATGAATCCTGTCTGTGTTTGTTTCACTGAGACCTTGAAGAGCCAGATGTGAGACGGTTTATCAGACAAACACTGAAATGAAAATAACCTTAAGTCTAAACACGGTGCTGTCCTTGATTTTTGTGGAAAAACCTGCCGAGCTGCGGTCAAAACAAAACTGAACGGTGAAGTTTGTGGTTGTCGGGAGCTGATTATTATCTTCTTGCAGGTGGGCAGACGGTGGGCACCACAGACTCGTCGAACAGCAACAGAGAGAGCGTTAAATCTGAAGACGGAGAGGAGGACGAGCTGCCGTACAGAGGCCCCTTCTGCGGACGGGCGCTGGTCCACACCGACTTCACCCCCAGCCCGTACGACACCGACTCACTCAAACTCAAGGTACGGCTCTGGAGACGCGATAGACACATTACAGACTGTAACTGTGTGAGTTTAAAAGCACCAACGCGTTTTATTATTTATTTATTACTGCTTGCATCAAGTGAAAGCAAGTATCTGTCTCTGAAGCTTGAAGATTTATCGTTTGTTCATTCACTGATGCTTTTAAAATACTATACATGAGGCTAATAAGACAAATAGAACTTACTGGAGCTAGAAAACACAAAAGGCTCAAAGGAATTAAATAAAGTAATGTTAAAAAAAAAAAGATACCCAGAAAACTTCAGAAAACTAAATCAGATTTCACTAAAATTGCCCAAAATTTAACATGATTGTGTATTTGTTTCCATATTGTATCTAAAGCTGGGTGAACCAGATATTATAGCTCAATATATTTAGATAAAATGACAATATACGACAAATCCTCAATGTATTTTCCCATAAAGTAAAAATTAAAAACAGTCTAATGCTTTTTATAAACAGACAGCTATGTGCACATGAAATAAATAGTGCTTAAATAACATGGCAACAATGAAAACAACAAGAAAACTAAATAAATAGTATAAATAATAGTTTTAGTGTAAAATATTTCGAGTGGTGTGAAAAAGTAAAATGAACAGTAAGAATAGAAATAGGTTTCAGCTTTTCAATTAATGCAATATATACTCTTTCTCTATAAATAAACAAGGCGGTTCCGGGCAAGAAAAACTAACAAAACTAAATTCTTGACAGTTTCAATATGTCTCTTCTCAAGATTGTAATTATCAAAGTCAACAAATAGAGAATGTGTTTCAAAACTGAACTAAAAATAAACAAAAAAAATGAAGATCTAAGAGTGAAAAAGGAAAATGTGACTGTTGTTTGTTGCAGAGCGGAGATGTGATCGACATCATCAGTAAACCTCCGATGGGGACGTGGATGGGGATGCTCAACGGGAAAGTCGGCACCTTCAAGTTCATCTACGTCGACGTCATTAACGAGGAACCGGCGAAGCCCAAAAAGACGAGGAGAAGAAGAAAGGCCCGACAACCCAAACCGACCTCGGTGGAAGAGCTGCTCGACCGCATCAACCTCAAAGTACGAATCGGGAACAGCTTTGCGTGCAACCAAATGATAAAAATCTAACTGTTTTTAACTTTACCGGTTCATAGGAGCATCTCCCGACTTTCCTCTTCAACGGTTACGAGGACCTGGACACGTTTAAGCTGCTGGAGGAGGAGGATTTGGACGAGCTGAACATCAGAGACCCTCAACACAGAGCCGTGCTGCTGACGGCCGTGGAGCTGCTGCAGGAGTACGACGGTGTGTAGAGCATTATCAAACATTACTATTATCTCATTAAAACTGTGCCTGTAATTGGAGTTTCTGTGATATAACACGTGTCGAGTGTTTGTTTATCAGCAACAACCATAAACTGGAGAAACTGTGGTCCGTTTTAATGGATAGTCCAGGGTTTTGTTGACTTTTCAGCCACAGTTTGGAGAAGCAGACAGGAGCAATGACAGCTTTATATTACGTATATCTGCTAATAAACTACTAACAGTCCAAATGTATGAGCCTGCATTTATTTTTACTGCTGTTTCCTTTTCAAACAACCCCTGGACGTGATGTTTATTTGTATAAACACTTCAACGTGGCTGCATGAATAAAAATGTGTGCCTCTATGGACCTTACAGTGGACCATACAGCTTTTTAAATGTTAAGTGTTCATTTCACGAGCTCTATTCAAGTTCTGTTGCGTCTGTCTGCTTCTCCAAACTGGGACTGTGCTGACAAGTGTCTTCTGTAGGGAATAAATGATCTAAAAGTACTTTGTATATAATAGAATATCATTTACAAAATACTAAATTATCCCTAAAAACTGCTTCCATTTGGTGTTGTATAGTTTTTAGCACAAAATCTATACGCATTTTATTATTATTATTATTTTTTTTTTTAATTTAATTTTATTTTATTGTTATTATTTTTCTTCTTCTTCTTCTTCTTCTTCTTCTTCTTCTTCTTCTTCTTCTTCTTCTTCTTCTTCTTCTTCTTCTTCTTCTTCTTCTTCTTCTTCTTCTTCTTCTTCTTCTTATTATTATTATTATTATTATTATTATTATTATTATTATTATTATTATAATTATTTTTTATTTTTATTAATATTATTTGGTTCAAATCTAAGCTCAAGCCTAATTTACAATCACACTTTACAGTTGTTTTTTATTCTTTTTTAATACATAAGTTGTCTGTGTCTTATCACATTAAATTCATAAATAAATTAAAGCCTCATAAGGGCCTAGAATTTAATTTGAGGATTTAAAAGCAGCACCCATTACTTTTAAGCTCTTGAGATGTGACGGCGCCCTCTGCTGTCGCTCTTGTGTCTTTGCAGGCAGCAGCGACCCGGAGCGGGGCAGTCCTTCGGGAGGGTCCCAGGACAAGCTGCTCCTGGACAGACGGGGGCTGATGGGGGACTCGCCCAGAGACTCGGGCTGCTACGAAAGCAACGAGAACCTGGAGAACGGTAACGACGGCCTCGGACAAATGTGACCTCGCTGACCCTGTCTCTCTCAGTCTTCGGCAACAAGCTTTTATCTGTTTTTGGAAAAGACTCTGCTGCTTACTTTGCGCTTCTTTTTCGAGTTTAATTCGAGTTTCTTTATTTGCATCAGACGTTTTTTTTTTTGCTTTTGTGGCTTGTGAGAAGTGACTTTCAAAGAGGACGTTTCAATAAGTGGACGGAGAATGACACCTACATCTGGTTAAACTTAGCGCTGACATTTTCACTCACACCAGCAGTTTATTAAAGGCAGCGCTCTGGTTTGATGTTGTGGTGATTTTTGAAGAAACGGAGACTGTGTCCGGTGTGTTTTGAGGACATTTCTCATGAATAATCGCAGTAATATTGACTGTAAATGCTTGCTCTATCCATTCATGCTTCATTTGTTCTTGTTTTTATTGGTTTGGCTTGAGAGTTATTGTAAATAAGAGCTCTTGTGAATGTTGTCGTCGGAGCGAAGCTTGTACAGTGGATTTCTCTCTAGATTTTGACGTCTGTGTGTATATTTTTTTAGTCTGAAATCATGTTGCACAGTATTTTATCATGTGCCTGAAAGCTGCTTTGTGCAGACACTTAAAAAAAAGATTTACTAAAAATGGTATAATTGTTCAAATAAGACAGTCGGGTTTATTTCTAATGCACTAAAACAGAGCCTTTTATATAGTTTATCACGAGGGAGGCTAAACCAGCATATACATTTAATATACAGTTTATAACAATATGAAAATACTTGATTAAAAGCTGTAATTTATATAGTTATTCATGGAACAATCTGGTTAAAATGATACACATCCACAAAGCTATTTCTGAAAGGTTTTACGATTAATCAAAGGAAAGTAATACATATAAATTAGGCTTTAGAGAAACATTAAGGATTAAGGAGCAGTACTCAAGACCAAGACAAGACTAAGACTTTTGGAGGACATTTAAAGAGGTAGCAAGGAACAATTATAAAGTCCAAACAGTGCAAGGAAAGTCTAAGATAAAAGGAAAGTATAAAGGTTTCATCCAATCACAATAATAATATATGGATTAAAAGCAGCACAAACAGCCTCACAATCATCAACATAGTTACTCAAGAGTTGTTTTTTAAGGTTTCCAAACACAAAAAAGTCAGCGTAACCCTTCAGAGTTCAATTTCAATTCGTTTATGGGCCGCTTTTTAGACTTCTACGAAACAAGGCAAAGTAAAAATGAGTTTGAGACGAGACAAAGACTTTAAAAAGTTGTTTTAAGGCTGGTTTATTAACAACAGTGCTACTTGTGAGTGCTTCTTTAGACAACGTTGTACATTTGGCTGTTGTGTTTTGTCATAATAGCGCTCTTTTACTCACAGTTCTTCATAAACTCACATTTGGTATCAGTTGTATTTAAGTGGACGTACAGCATTCGTTATTGTAAACTCATTGATCACACGTGAATCAGAAAGGACGCAGTCTGTGGAGGTTTCTCAGTCATCCAGGTCGTCATTTATCAACACGGTTAAAGAAGAAGAAAGTGTCTGTTTTAACACATGATGTAAAACTCTCCTGAAGCTCTGCAGTGAGAGAAGTGTCCGAGTCTCAGCGTTTTCTGAAGTGTGCTTCTGTCGTGGTTGAGCTTGAGGAATAAATTGCTCATTGCTTTACGTCTCTGTCTGCTTCTTTTCTTTCCCATCATGCACCGGTACCACCACAGTACAGTGCTTTATGTGGCCCTTCAGTACATTCACGAGGTGACATTTCTAGCAAGTTTTCTTTTAGATTAGATTTTTGCTACAAAGATACGTTCATGAAATCTGTTCAAATCCATCCAAAACCTGTTTAAATACAATTAAAACCTGTTGAAATCTGACTAAAACCTGTTGAAATCTGACTAAAACCTGACCAAATCTGACTAAAACTTGTTCAAATTCAACTACAACCTGTTGAAATCCATCTAAAACCTGTTGAAATCCATCTAAAACCTGTTGAAATCTGACTAAAACCTGTTGAAATCTGACTAAAACTTGTTCAAATCCAACTACAACCTGTTCAAATCCATCTAAAACCAGTTTCCATAAAGAAAATTAATGTTAAAGATAACTTTATTCCAAATGTCACCATCTTAAGCCCCTGAAATGATTCTTATTTACTATCGCGGCCCCTCACCACTTTGAGTTTGAAACCACTGCCTTACACAATCATTAAAACTATTAATACTTTTCTACGGGAAAAGGCAAGTTTGTCATTTCCCCATTTTTTACCTCAGTGTGAAGTTCAGAAGGTAAAACATCAAAAATTTCCTGTAGAAACCTGTAAAACTAAGGAATGATAAAAATGTACAGTACATTTGAAGGCTTTGGGGCAATTCAACTGCACTACTTTTGTAAACAGTGACTATCTGTGACAAATTCTCCCTCTATTCTCCAAAGGTTTTGTGAAAAAGGTGTTCTACAGTTTGACTTTACTTACTTAATACTTTTATTCTATTGAAATTTGAATAATCTCTGGTTGAAATTTCTCATTTTTTGGCATCTCTTCTCAGCAACCTGTCCTCTTTCACATTAAACTCCTCTTTCTAATTTCAGGGAGAGACAAACAGAACCCTTTATCAACCAACAGGTCGTCTTCTGGTTTTAAGTCCTTCGTGTCTCCTTCACTAACGACCTCTAGGAACAGCTTAAGCGTCCTAAGCCCAGTCAGAGGTCGACCAGGACAAAGCTGAGAAGATTCACAGAGAAATGCTACAAAAACCTGCCACAGGGAAAAGGAGACTTCTGCTTCTGTCTTAAATAAAACTGAAAACAGAGGAGACTATAAAACAATTTCCTTCTTTGGTTAAAATTCAATGTTAACCACTGCAATGGATGTCCTCGTGTCTTTTCCCAAAATCACGTTTGTTTTTCTTTCTTAATCATCATTCATTCAGTAAAACTAAGCCTGTAGCTCCTTGTTTTTTCCTTAATTTAAAAGTACAGTTTACAGTTTGTTTGGTCTTTAAAAAATAGTGTTAAAAGTATTAAATCTTGTCTTGTGTTAGAAAGAAAGTCATATACAAAGAATTTTCTAAAATGTTTTTATTTTACGTTGACAAACTTTAATGTGAAGGTCACATATTTGTACAGAAATTAAAATGTTACGAGTGCCAGTGCTCCAAGTAAAATTAAAACCTGTACATATTCATTTAGACAGGTGGTTATTATATTCAAATGTGTATAAATATAAGACATAAAGCTATGAAAACAATAAATATATCTTATATTCTTTTTTATCAGCTTCCCTTTGCTGGTTCCTCGAGGCAGATGACATACAGTACAATTAAAATCAATTAAAATCAGTCAATAATCAGTTGTTGAACAATTAGTTTGAATGAGTTTCTTCAAATAATGTACAGTAAATGTATTATTTAAAAAGATGTTCCTTCACATTAATGCCAAGATACCAGTTTTGTGCAGGAATACGTATCCAGCACGCTGCAGAACCTTGAATACAATTCACTGATTACATTTACTCATGAAACACCTGTCCTTTCACAGCATTGACAGATGTTCTGCTCTGGAGCAAAAAACCCTGGCTCATTACTCCATCTAGTGGTACAGCAGTGGTACAAAGTGATAGTGTGGTGGTGAGGTAATATTTTGAATTAAAAATACTAGAGATAACAGTATGTTAAATGAGGCAATAATGAACTCTTCATAATAAAAACAATACAAACCAAAGAGTGAGGTATGGTTCTAGTTTTAGAGGCAGAGATTTTTAAGTCTAGTTTATCGGCTGATGTTGATATTCAGGCATTAATGGCACTGATGGACTGTAATTGTAGTTTTTTCTCATAGTTTAGCCATAAGGGGCATTTCATGGAGGCACTGACGCACCAGCCCCAGTGCGTCCACAGCTGTGCCCCAGGCGAGGGTCACTCCCCACCCTCCGTGGCCGTAGTTATGGACCAGTGGCACATTGCGGCCCTTTATTTGCACCACTTCCTTCTCCACCCTGGGGTTCCTCCTGCTCGGCCTGAGACCCACCCACGTGCTCAGGACTTTAGCGTTTTTCAGTGACGGCTCTAGTTTCCCGCATCTTTCCAAAATGCCCCGAGTGTCGTCGTTATCCGCCTCCAGCCTCCAGTCGCCCTCTTGCCTCGTCCCTCCCAAGGTGACGCTGCTTATCCCGGGGTAGATGTACGTCTTACCGTCTCCGTCCCGGATGAAACGCTGCAGCCACGGGGCCTCCACCTTCAGCACCTGGCCCCTGACCGGATACACCTCACTGTCGTTCACCAGGGCTTTGGAGCCGAGGCCCGAGCAGTTTACAATAAGATCATATTCACTCAACTCCTGAAGACTGTCCACTCTCCTCTGCTCCACCAGACCTCCAGCCTCTCTGAACCTGAAATCATTAACAGTTACCTGTCACCTGTCATGAACTGTTAAATAACCTGGTGGAAAGATGCTTTGCTTGATCGTCTAATTCCCTTCTTGATGATTTCTGTTCTTTATGGTTAGTGTTTATTGCTGTTTCTGCTTGTCCTAATGTTTTTAATGTTTTAGTTTATTGTACCAAGGGTTTGAATGTTTGTTATTTTTGTTTTAATCTCAATGAGGTTTTCCTGGTTAAATAAAAATAAATAAATAAATAAACTCAAGTCTGACCTGGACCAGAGCATGGTGGCCTCTTATATTGGTATCAGTGCAACTTTAGGAGGCAAAACTAACAACTCAAACACTTATCTGCTGCTTTTCTCAAGAGGAACTGCCTAAAAACTAGCTTTTATCTACTTATATCTGATGTAATGCGCACTGTTCGGTCAAATTAACAAGCTAATTAACTGAGCAGCTGCATTGTTTTTCGAAATGTAAAGCCGTGTCTGGGCCAATCTCTTTCATCTCTGCCCAATCTCAGAAAATTATTTGGGAGCTCTACCTACTTTTATGGTTTCTCAGTTTTAAGGTCTGTTCTTGTTTCATCTCAGGCTCTGATACAGGACTCAGGACTTTAAATAAAGACCACGATAGACTTGCACAAACCTCTTCTGGAGCCAGGGCAGGTAGCTGGAGCACTCACACTTCAGAGTAGTGAAGGCCTGGCCAAACGTATGATCCGGGAACCGCTCCAGTTCACGGTCAGTCATTAATCTAAAGCCAATCACAAACTCAGACCAGAAGGGGCTCGTATCTTCTGGTGCCTCCTTAAAGATCTGACACCTGAATAAAAAACATATCACACAATAATTATAAATGTAATATCCTCAGCAGACATAGATTTATTATGAGCAGTGTTACCCTGAGCTCAGCATGACTCCGGCCTCCGGGGCGTGTGTGGTTTGGACGACGGCCAACAGGTGATCAAAGCTGTCTTTGAACCAGCGCTTTTGCCTTTCCAAAGAAATATCTGAAAAAAATGAGGAAACGTTTGTTACTTCCTTCATTTTTTACTACTTTTTACATTTACAGTAACCCAGCAAGGATATTTGTTTGTGTTTAAACAAATATTAAGTGTTGCTTCACATGAAAATTGTGCTTTTAGCTTTTTTCACATCAAAGGAGAGTCTGTAATTCAATATAAGGCAAACCTTTGTGGACGATTGTGAGGGTGAATTTGGCTAATGTAAACACCACTTCTGTGCTTTATTCAAATAACTATCTAAACCCCCATAGAGTCATACTGTACCATTCTGTAATCCTTGTAGATATCTCATACTGGGAAGAAATAACACAACTTTTTGTGTTATTTGTTCACGTTTTACTTCATGTCACTTCATCTGAAAATATGTAACATTACAACATTCAAACTGATATAGATTTTTTAAAGAGAACAAAAATATGCAAACAGCTAAAAGCACTTACTGTCACTAAACTCAAGTAAAACTGTATTACAAGCATTCTGCATGTAAATAACTCATTATCTTCAATCACACTATTATTATTGGCACATGCTTCACTTTAAAGGTGCATCTCCTAAACTAATGCTCTGTTTGTCTGTTCTGAGCAATCGATGAAACATTAACAGGACGTAATCCCTCTTTCCACTGGGTCATATGGAGCATTAAAGACTTTTCATCCAGTTTAACAAATGCAAAGAGTTATTTTGAGGCAAAAACACACAGTCTCACTATGGATCAACTGTAAACTACACCATTACTGTGTCTGGACTTTAAATATCATGAATGAGACTGCTCTTAATGTGTTGCCTAATTGAGGTGCTTCCATTTTTGAGAGTTTAGCGTCATACCTGGAAACTTGGCAGCGAACAGGATGCCCGCGGCTCCATCACTGGTGGTGTCTGGGCTGAACTTCTCTGCGATAAGTGTGACAGAGCAGAACGGGAGAGCCTCAGCGATGCAGACAGCGGTGGAGAAGCCTACGACACCTGCTCCAACCACGACGACCCTCACACTCTTCATTTTGAACCAGTCTCACCCTAAAACGACACCCAGAAAACAAGCCTTAAGCACAAGACTATGGTTATAAATGACATGTTAATCCACAACTTTGAACCTTAACTTATATCTGGACTGATTCCAAAGTTCAGGGATCATTTTAGGACTATTGACTTTCTGAAGCATTTCTTTGACTGTAATGGTATGTTGCATAAGAGGAGCTGTAAAAGCCACAAAAGACAGTAAAAGGTGTTTATCAGGTCACAAAGCTCTTTCAATCTCTGCCAAGAAACTATCTTTCTATTGACCTAAGCTATATTTAGAGTTCTGTGTAAATCAATTACAATTACATAATCATTTATTGATTACAGCGTAATTTGTTACCTGGTTAAACTGTTTAAATGACCCAAAGCCATTTAATTGGGTTTATTTGTTTTATGACATGTAAGACTAAAAACAGAGAAACAAGAGAATTACAGCAAAGAAAATTTTAACAACATGTGCAATTTCCAATACAGTCACCTCGACCGGTCTGATAGCTGCGAGTGTTTTAACTTTTGTTTATAAAAACTCACTCGAAAAAAAAAACAAAACTCGTTGACCTACCTTTATTCATAGTAAATATGTCATTTTGGATTCAGGTATTGCCTTTTCATGAAGCGCTGGATGTAAACAAAAATTCTATACAGCTTTAAAATAAAAACAGGTGACAAAAATGGACGTTTGTGCTGATAACTCTCGCATAATTCGATCTGCAAAACGAATATTCATAAAAATCGGCTGTTAACTGTCCATTTTCTTATTCTAACTGTGAATATTTGCTCTTATATTAAAGTACTGAACTAATTAAACGCGGTGTAGTGGATTCTCAGCAGTTTGTGGATCTGCAGCGGGAGATCTCGTCTTCTCTCGCGAGAACTGGGCTATTCTCGTCTTCGGTGAACGCGACCAACGGCTGAAATACGGTCAGGTCCTAAAAGCTCACTACTTTGAAATACATCGCGGTTTTATGCGCATCTAAACTTTAAATCTAGCTCATAGTATAGTCTCCTTACTTTACGCTTTTTGTCGCTAGAATAATCTTGTCGTTTAGTTGTATTTTGACAACAGGTTTGGCTTTGTTTGAGGCGATGTAGCCTGCTTGCTAACAACAGAAGGGCATTTAGCTGCAAAGACCTGTAATGCACGCGCTCTGAGTCCAGTTGCCTTTGCAAAATAATATGCCATAAAATAAACAAAAAGAAGTAAATATAACTAATAATGCAAATGAACGCCTTTCAACAGTCGGTTTAGTCTTTATTCATGTAAAGAGACATGCCAGTTTCTGTAAGGCAAACTTTCTTTGATTTCTTTGGTCTAATGAAAGTTAAAAACCTCCATGACCTTCATTGTTTTCCTTTTCATAAGAAAACAGTTTTGATGAAAGTAAATGCTGCATGAATTAATAATAATAATAAAAGCTTATGCATTCCATTTATAACAGTAAGTTACATGAGAATGAAAAGTATCCAAAATTCAGCATTAGGCCACATTTATTGAGTAATGCTGTAATGCTTTGAACATACTTCTATTTTTTATTATTATAATTTTTTTGGCTGTAGGCAATGTCAGTGCAGAGGCTGAGCTGAAAAAAGCATTACTTATATTAGTCCAGCTAAAATCCAAACCTGCATTGCACATACCTCATTGTATTGAGTTATTGACAGCCAATTCTAAATAATAAAAAATAATTAATTACCCCATTATTGTGCAAATATTTAGATGGGTAGTCTTGTTGGAATTAGTAAATCAGACTTCAGTGTTTCTAATATGCTCCATGTTTATTACTCTAGTCACTCTCCTCATACTTGTGTTTATCTTTTACAGAAGCAGACTCTGAGGAAGAAGAAGAGAAGATGCTTCGTAAACCAGACTCCTCTTCACGGATCACTCTTCATTCAGACTCACACAAACTGAGCATCTTAAGTAAATTTGATCATTTCAGGACCAAAGGGCTGCTGTGTGACGTTACTGTGACGGTGGAAGACACACATTTCAAAGCTCACAAGGCTCTTTTGGCAGCAAGCAGCGATTATTTCTCCTCACTTTTAACGTCACAGCTTCAGAGAAACCAAACGACAGTCAGACTGGACGAGATGACGGCAGAGATCTTCTCATTCGCGCTCGAGTTCGTTTACAGAGGCCAGGTTTCTGTCGAGAAGAACGTTTTAGAGAAGCTTCTGGCAGCGTCTCGAAGACTTGAAGTCAAAGATTTGGTCAAAGTGCTCACAGATGTCGTAGGTAAAACTCAGGAGGGAAAGACTGAGAAAACGGTGGTGTCAAATGAGACTAAACGCAAAAGAGGGCGACCACGGAAAAGCACTAATGTCCCACAAACTGAGGAAACTGAACAGTCTGAGAGGAATAATGTAGAAGCTGAAAACATGGGACGTGAAAATGAAATGTCACCTGAAAATTATACAAATGCAGAACAAAGCAGAGAAACCAGGCGTCAAATTAGGCTTCCCTCAAAATTTAAATCCTACACTTTGGTAAAAGATGAAGCACCGAGACAGGAGCCGGTGAAGAGAGGCAGGAAGAGGAAGTATCCCGACACCGAGGCTCGATGTGACGAATGTGGAAAAGTATTTAAAAACCACCTTTTTCTCAAGATTCACCAAAGAACCCACACAGGTGATGTACCATTAGTCACATGTGCCGGAGGCTTCAGTAACCTTTGGTGTTTTGATCAGATAATTTAAATTAATTACTATTTTTTAGCCTTTGTATTGGTTGTAAAGTTACCTATAACATAAATGCATACAAACGATTGTAAATTTCTTTAGTTTATCACAGATTATTGCTTTTTGTAATAGATTGTATTATTAAGAAGGTTTCTGACTTAAACAGTGGTTCTCAAACTGGTAAGGGGTGGTTTGCCAATTGTTTCTGAGGAGACATAACCTTAGAAAAACCTTTAAATTCATGTAGAAATACAATTGTAAGCAGTGTTAATTATTATTTGTAGCAGTAATAGTTAAACAAGCCTAGACTTATGTGTTATTTTTACATGATAATACAAAATATTGACTGATTTATTAACATTCAGTGTGTCCTGCTGAAGATTTGCCAGTTGCTTGTTTGTTAAGGTGTTCTTCTTATTATTATTGTACCTCCAAACTGTGTGCCTAAAGATTTATCAACTTTATACACATCATTTACAAACCTTAAATGCATCAATAAGTTAACCTGCACAAACTTTCCAACGCAAAAGATAAATTAATCACATAAACAGATGTTTGCATAAGATATATATGAATTTATAGAGCCTATTTTAATTTGTAAAAGTGGTGTGTGCTGCATGAAAAACTGATTATTCTGGACTCAACCTCAGGTCAGATTTTTCTTCTGCATTTTTTCTTAATAAATCCTTGAATAATATAGAAAAAAAATATAAATTCTGCTTCACTGCATAAATAAAACATGGCCTACTCACTTAATAATCTTGTTTAGCGTCCCTCGTTGCATATATTTCCTCCCTTTTTCATTATTTATCTCTCAACCTAATGTTCTGACGTTTGTGTCCCAGGAGAGAAGCCTTTCCGGTGTCCCGTTTGTGGGAGGTGCTTCACTCAGAAGTACAGTATGATCGTTCACCAGCGGATGCACACGGGAGAGCGTCCGTTTGTGTGTTCCATCTGCTCCAAAGCTCTGTCCACCAAAAACTCTCTACAGGACCACATGAAGCTCCACGAAGGCAAGGGTTTCTGTCTCAAACGCGTGTCTTATGAGTTTATCTAATTACATTTATTAGCTAATGTTATATTCAAAATGTTTATCTATGCTCAGTAGTTTTTCAGTACTTTCTTTTCTTGATTTGTCTTGATTCCATCTCAGATAAGAAATCCTTCAGCTGCGATAAGTGCGAGAGGACTTTCACTCAAAAACGTCAGCTCAAAAGTCACTCCAGAGTTCATACAGGTCAGAAGTACAGCAGCAGCACAGGTTTAATCGTGAAAAGTGTAACAAAAAAGCTGAACAATGTCTACTCTTTTTGCTTTTTTATTCAAGACAAATCATTTCCAGAGTGTGCTCAGTGTAACCACAAGTTTCTGGACACGGCTCAGTTAAAGAAACACCTGAGGACTCACACAGGTAACGCACAATCAGAACTTTGACAATAGTAAAGCTAATACCCGTAGATATTAATGGTCTTTCTGTGATTGTTTGCTTTAGGAGAGAAACCGTTCACCTGTGAAATCTGCGGGAAGTGTTTTACGACTAAATCCACGCTGCAGACTCACATCAGGATCCACAGGTGAGATCACACCTGTGCACTTAAAGCTCAGTAACTAGAAATGCTAAAAACGCTAATGCTAAAATTGAGTTTGAGAGTCTTTTAACCAGTCCCAATTCAACATATGTGGCACTGCTTGTATAAAATATGAAATAAAATGAAAAAAAAAGGGTAATTGTTTGGATCCCCTCATTTATCGAAGGAAAGAAAAATACTTCTATCATCATCAAAGCTGGATTGGTCCACAATACTACAGAGTATGTGCCGTTTCTAGTTTTATCCAGATACCAGTGATACTCAATACTCAGTGATCCATGTACTCATTTGACCTCCTTTCATCCTGCTGTATGAGTTCTGTCGTCCTTTTTTCTTTCTATGCAGCACTTTTTGGACAAATGTCACTTATTTCTTATTTCATGAAGCTTAGGCACTAAATAAAGTTGAAAGATCCCCGTCAATTTGGGAAAAATGTCACATACATGTCACGAAACAGTTTATTCACTTATTTCAATATATTTTACTCTAAATAAAAATGCCTTGTTAAAGTCAAGAGGCACAAAAATCCAAAAAATGAACAAGAATCTGAAGTAAAAAATATAAAATTTTTTGTGTTTCCAGAGGAGAGAAGCCGTACGAGTGCCACATCTGCCATAAATCCTTCTCGGACCCCAGCGCCAGGAGACGTCACGTGGCGTCCCACTCGGGGAAGAAGCCCTTCAGCTGCTCGTCCTGTAACCTGTCCTTCACTCGCCTCGACAACCTCAAGAGCCACACCAAAACCCACAACAAGGAGCGTCCCGAGCCCCAAACATCCGACCCAGCGGCCGAGCCTCAAGACGAGGGCCGCGGCGTCCTCCAGCTCCAGCCGTTCTCTTCCGGGACCGAGGAGATCCAGCTGGTGGTGACGGGGGACAATATAAACTTCGTCCAGGGACAGGATCAAGGGATAACGCTGCTCACTCAAACGGGACACCTGCCGAATGTAGCGGTCGTGACACAAACGGAGCAAAGTCTGGATCAAACGGAGCAAATGCACGTCATAACTTTGAGTAAAGAGGCCATGGAGCAGCTGCAGGTCCTGCCCCAGTCCGTCCCGGGAGTACAGGGGGTCCCGAGTGTACAGGGGGGAGCGGAGCAGCACGGACAGGCCATTCACATCAGCAGCCAGAGCGGACAGGCCATCTCCATCAGTCAGACCAGCCAGCAGCTCTCGGGACACCACATCCACGGGCAGACCTTTCAAATCCAGGCCGGGACCGTGTCGTACCTCTACACGACCGGGCTGCCCCAGGACGGGTGACAGAACCGGGACGAAAGAGAGTGAGGCGAACAAATCCAGAAAAAGTGAAGACAATCAAATCTTAGCTCTTTTAGGGAAAAAATGGAGGATGGATTAACAAATGTTGGTTAAAAAAAAAGAAAAAACTACAGAAAATAAAGTGCCAGAAACCAATAAATATTTGTTCTCATTTGTTTGCTGCTCACATTCAAATACTATAAAAAAAAAAGAAAGCTTATGAATGATCAAATGTTAGTCTAATAAAAATCTCAGACAGAAAATGAAAAGATATTTATTTTTTCTTTTGAAGCTTATATAATAAAGATGAAAGCGTCCTGTCAGTAAAGAAAAATGATCAAACACATCTAAAAACTGTTTATTTCCTTCATACTCATATTTACAAAAATATAGAACGTTATGGACATGATTTTGAAAAAAAAAATGTATCAGAGACGAACTGTAGCGGCAGGTCACAGGTTTGGTAACGTCAGAGCAGTTTGGGCCTGAATTTGGCACAGAACCTGAAAAAAAAGGATAAAGGTCATGTCAAAATTTGAAATCTTTAACGTTGCGTTAATATATTAATAAAACATATCTTCACTCAATGATCAAAAGGACCTTCAAATAGAACAAAACTAATGAAGTAAAAGACCGAATAATGGGAATAAAAAGGAAGAAATTAGGCAAAAAATTATTAAAAAACCTATACAGAAACTGACCAAATAGATTTAATATAAACACTATATAACAAGCTTTTAACATGAAACTACAGATATTCATAGACAGTAAAATCAAAGGGAGTAAGAGAGACATGGAGAAAATAGAGCTGGGCTTTAAAAACAAATCTCTCCTCTTTATTTGGTACAAAGCAACCAAACGAGGGGCTTTTATTCTGTTTCTTTTGTGAGAAAATCCTAACAACCTCCCTCTAGAAACCATCACACAATTAACTAAAAGACCAAGTAGATACAATAATCTCCAGTTTGATAAATACTGACTAATACACTTAAAATTTGCTGCTAATTGTTTAATCTAATGATATTTTTACATATTTTCACATCTGTATTCTGCCCCACAACACCTACTACCTTCCTTCATTTTCCTTTATTTATTTATCAACCATTTCCTTCCTTTGATGAATATTTGAGTGCTTCTGGGGCAGTATCAAAAAAACAAAGGACTAAATACATCTCATTACAAAACGGCTGTAACCCTCTGATGATACTCTGTGGCTGCGCTGCCTGTAAAATCCCCTCTTTGTTCTCTCTCTCGTGTTTTTGCCTCGTCTATTTTCGACTGCGGCGTTAGTGAGGGGTTTAAACTCTGGTTGAACCCACTGCGCTGTGCCGGAGGTGTCTGTCTGCGCCGCCGCCGCCTCGCTCTGCCGCCGCTGCTGCTGCTGACGTCTGCCGTCTTGGCTCCGATACAACGTTGTGAAGCGTGGAAAAGTGTGTCAGGCTTTGGAGCTGCGGGCTGGACACTTTCAGACTGGACCTGTGTAAACCTGAGGCACAAACAGAGCAGAGAGACAGAAATAGAAATTAACTGTGTCCTTAAGTTGCGGGCTATAATTAAAAATGAATGATTTTAGGGTCAAAAAAGGGGTATGAACTGAAAAAAATGATGAAAATCCACTGTTTTATACACATTACAAGGTGAAAGACAAAATGATGTGACGTTTTGGGTGTAATTGAGGTTTACAAATCTAATGATAAGCTTTTTTTACAGCCACAAAGATCACAAAAACCTTAGGATGGAAATATTGAGGTCCAAAAATCATCATACAAGGAGGTTAGAATGTATGCCCCTTAGAAAAGAGGCTAAAACTAAATATGTGCAATTTAAAATGCCTATAAACTGTAGTTTTACTTTTATTTTTTTTATTATTTTCAAGACAATAAGGTTAAAGCCAGTGAGAATTTGGAGAAAAGACAATAAAACCTTCTACTTTTAGTGTTTTTCTGGTTTAATTTAGGTTGGGCTAACATACTTTTTTTTTTGGTAACAACAAAGAATAGAGGTTCAAGAGGACACTGGATAAAAACCAGGCCAGGAAAGAAGACTGAAGAACATAATGTATATGCTTTAATTTTCTAATACAATGGTAAATGATGCTACTGTAAGAAATAACAAGGCCGGAGTTGAAAATGTGATGAGACAAACCTGCTGAAGGATTTCTGGGACTCAGTTTACTCAGAGACAGAGAGAAAGACGTCCTGCTCTGGCCTGAAATCACAAACATTAATACAGTAAGAAACATTTATTAATCTGTTTTATAATCTGAAAGAGTCTGGAGATTATTAGTTGTCTGTTAACCTGCAGTAGAGGCGTGTCTGGAAAACGCTGCCTCGATGTCGCTCACTTGACTCTGCAGCTCCTCGACTCGATGAAAAGCTTCGTGTTTGAGGCTTCGCTCCTGAAACAGCTGCCCTTTGACCTTCAGACATCGACCACCATTCATTTAAAAATCAAAAAGATAAACATTAGCATTAGGAAACAAATAAAAATAAGCCTCAGACCTGTCGTATCTGTTTGGCGCTGCGTTGTCTGTCCAAACGGTGCATCTTGCTGCCTCGGTCCAGCTGTTCACTGAGCGTCTGCAGCTGTCGGTCCCGGTCCTCCACCTCGGCCCTGATCTGGTCCAGAGTCTGGGCCCGGTACAGGTCCAGCTGCTGCCGGCTGCGGGCGTCCTGCGCTGTCTGCTGCCGCGCCGCCTGCAACTCCTCGCTCTACGGGCCCAGAAAATAGAAAAGTCAGACAGAAACACTCTTCTAGACATTTACTTCTCCTTATGTTTCCGGTTGGTCCGACCTTTTGAGTCAGAAGTTTCTTGGTGCAGCTGAATTTGTCTCGACAGTCGGCCAACTCTCTCCGCAGGACGTCCAGCTCCTGTCGCAGCAGAAGCACCTCCTCCTCAGACGCCATCTTCACTCTGAGAGCCTCGCAGCGACTGGAGATCTCCCTCTGAACAAAAGAAAACAAACTTTAACTTATTCATATACAATTAGATGCCTAAGTATGACTGAATAATGATGTGTTTCTGTGAAAAACATTGTATTGTATCTAATATTTCAGTACCGAGTTGACATTTCAGAGCCATGCAGAGATAATTAATGTCATTTTAGACTCTAGGACAAACTATTCTATGACCTGCTGTGTTTGTAGAAGCCGTCTGTGGAGCTTGCTCTGGTCGACCACCTGCCTCCAGCCGCCGAGAGCCGTCCGTTTACGCAGCAGAGCCGTCAGACGACTGTTCTCCTGCTGCAGCTCATCAATACCTTCCTTTTGACGTGACAGAAAACACATTAATCGATTCATTTGCTCCCACTAATCAGAAACATTCACTCACACACTCTCTCCACTGGACATCACGGTCACCCTAAATTATTTCACTGCTATGGGCGCTATATTAATGTAGACAACGACTTCCCTGGAAATTATGGATATTGTTCTTAAAAATACAGGATCAGAAAACAGATTGTGATTGTTGTGGAAGGTTTCTTATCTTTATTTTGCAATGGCACCACAATTGTAGCAGGAAATCTTCAACATCATATGCTTCCTTGACATTATGTGGTTGTTGGAAATGTAATTAAACAACTAATAAAGAAGTTGACTCTACTTATACCTGTGACTGTTGAAGTGTTAGTTCCTGATTCTTGTCTTTGCTGCAGCTGTTCCTCGTCTTCATCATTTTGTCGACGGCCTCACTCCGGACTCGGGTCACCATCGCAGTGACGTCCCACTCCATCTGACTCTGCTGCTCATCCAGAGCGGCCTGAGTAACATTTAATCGGAAAATCAGTTTGATTATAGTCGAGAATGGAAGAAAACATTCACCAGAAGGATTTAAAGCTGTGTATAGAGGATCAAATGTAAAAGACCTGGAGCTGGACGCAGTTGGAGAGGAGACGTCGGATCAAAGCGTCATATTGTTCCTTCAATTTTAAACTCAGCTGGTTTTCTACATTGCTTTTCTCTTCCTCCAGAAATGCGACACGAGCGTTTAGAGCAGAGTTTTCCAGCATCAGATCACGACAGAAAACAGCCACCTGAGAAAATTAAAGTACATTATTTGAAATATTTTCTTTTAAGTGAAGTATTGAGTCGTTTCTTCTACCTCTTCATGAGCGCTGCTTGTCTGAGAGTCTGTGAGGTTCTTTAAATCCTGAAAGACAAATAAAACCAATTGAAAATGTATGTTTTTCTAAGACAACAAACTTACTTCTCAAAATGCAATGGACCTTTCCCTTCACAGTCAGTTCCTCTCAGTAGAAATCTTGTTGACACATGGTTATATGTTTAAGCAATTGTGTCTTAAGTCCTAAGTCTTGAGTTTATTCTGTGTTTGTTAGTCTCACGCGCTGGAAATCCAACCAAATCCAACAGTATTTTAGGATCATACACAGACATTAGCTGTAAGTAATAGAATGTGCCTAAAGTAAAGATGTAAAAGTACATAATTTATTGTAAAAACACAAAATGGGGGATTGAGAGCACACATTTATAAAGCCAATGATGTCAGATTAGAAATGTCAAAAGACTGTAATGTGACAGGGAAAGGTATGAATTATTTTGAACATGACTTTGCTGCAGATATCAAACTCTGTACATGTAAATTAAGAGACCACAACAACTACCTGCTCTTTCTGACGGAGACTCTGTGTCATCTGTTGCAGGATTTGTTCATAAAACTGAGAGTAAAGCTGGAAGCTGCGTCGCTCTCGCTCCATCACTGAACAGCCCAGTTCAGTCAGACACTGATTCAGACGAGGCTGAGGGAACGTCACCTGAACACAAACAGGAAACGTGTCATTAGTAAAAATCACAGACCACAAAAGAACACACTCCGTATTCGCTGAAATCACAGAATCAGAATAATGATTTATGAACAGACTGCAACGATAAAAGCTGATGGATCAACTCATTTTTATAATAAATTTATTATAAACAAGGCAGCACTTTGTCAATCATTCTTTGTCAAATCCACATTTTAGGGAAATCCTTCCAATGAGTATAACCATCATGTTCTTAATTAGTCCAGCTTTTATAAACTTCATCTGTATTTCCAGCTTTACATTTTTGCAGCAACACAACTCAGAACAGAAGAAAGTAAACAATAAATAAAAATCTTTCATTCAAACCACTTCAATTTGCTTTGAAACATATGCAAGGTTCATAGTCAAAGCTCCTTCTGGTCTTGGAGAATCAAAGACTGAAGCCAGCACTAACTCAGCTGCTTTCTTTTGATGTGAACAGTGTCTCTGCTCTAAGCTCTTCTCTTTTATTAACAACAATGATGCTATTATCCCTCTCCTACCTTCCCTTCAGTCTCTGCAGCTCCCTCCATCAGACGCTGGATAAACATCTCCACAATCTGCGGCCGCTCCGGAGACAAGCTGTGCTTCAGTGGGGTCTTCCTCCACAGATCTGAACAAGACATATTTGACTTTGTGTACATTTTTAAAAACCCAGAGAGTTTGTTGTGTTTTGTCACCTGTGGGAAGCCTTGTGTCCTGTCTCGTTCTCTCTGAAACCACCAGCGTCGTGTCTCGGCCGAGTTTTCTCTGCAGCGCTCGGATCATGTCACACTCGGTGCTCTCCAGAAGTTTGTGAAGCTGAAACAAACACAGAGTACATTACTGATGAGATACAAGGCTTTGAAGTAGTTAACAGTGTTGTCTGTACCTGCCAGGTTTTGACATCCACCTCTGCAGCTCCAGCAGGGGGCAGGAGAGACTGACAGCCCGACACTAACGCCTCATATTCACGCTCCTGCCCCATGTGTCGGGCCAGAGCTCTCATGCTCGGGTAGAAGATCTCAGCTCTGGAAACAAAGGACAGTCACGTTATATGTTTGTCACAACATTAACTTTACAAAAAAGTCAAGAACAAGCTTTGTTTTTCTACAAACAAGTGCTTTGTTTTGGAGGAGCTCGGTTTTGAGCCTCTTTAAATATAACCAAAACAATATTAGCAATTAGCGCTTATGTTATCTTAATTTTATGGTGTTGTAAAATATGTCCAAACAGGCCTATGTGAAAAAAGGGGGACAGAAATTTCCACTACAGTCAGTAAAGCCAGTTAAAGGTCAATACAACAGGCTTTGAATAGGGTAGACCACTGTAAATTAGTTTAGCAGTAAAAAGAAACTGTATTCAGAATTTAGATTATACTTATATCACATAACTTCTCAAACAGCCTGAGTTTCAAAAGCCTCTCACCTGTAGAGCTTCACAAACTGCTTATAGTCACTCGGTGAGTTGAAGGTCTCGATTTCCAGACGTCTTCGAGCCCAGCTTTCTTTAAAGATCTGCAGCTGCTTGGTCAACAAAAGGAAACCGCTCAGGACTGACTGGACTCGGATCGGATCATTAACAGCCGCCGATGGATCTGAAACCGGCTTCTCTTCCTCTTTATTCTCCTAAAACAAACACATGGTCAAATTTCGACACATGAAGAAGAAATCTAGAGTGTGTAGTTGTTTCCACTTTACGCTACGTACAATATGAGGTAAACATATCATTATAATAAGTGATTGTGTAAAATATAAACAGACTTGATTAGCCGCGTCCTTGTCTGGTCCTAGATGTAACTCGCTGCTCTCAAATGTGTTGCAGTAAAAACTTTGAAAGAGTCTCTCACCTCGGCGCGTTTCTCACCGAGCAGAAGGTCGCCTCCGTTGCCGTGGAGACGGACAGGCTCGGCAGCCCCTCCGCTGTTCAGGACGTCCTCCATTAACAGAGTCACGCCGAGGAGGGCCGCGTTGGCCTGCAGTCTGCAGCGGGAGCTCAGGCCGCTCAGACACAGCTGTAAACGCACAACAACAACAACAGAGACGCTGCTTTTATTTGATTTAACCGAAAAACACACTACTGCTTTCACAATTTCAGTAAGAGTAACACACATAATATTGTTTCATTGCATCAGTTTTATAAGAATACACATGGATCAGTGATTGGGATCAGCCTTGGACCAAGCAGTAGTCAACATAAGATCTACTTCCTTGGTTTTGTAATTTAATATTAGACAACAAAGGAAAAACATACGTGGAGCAAATAAACTCAGGCTTTTTCTATAAAGATTCAATATGCCCTGAATCTTTTAAGTGATAAGGCATAACAGGCTATATGTTGATTGATTTACTCTGTTTGACTCAGAGTTTAGAGAATAAACGTTCACCTGCATGCAGTATTCAATCGGAGGGACGTCCCAAACCCTGAGAGGTAGCGGTCCATGACGAACAATAAAACTCCTCCAAGAAAACGTCTGCAGAGCCTTCAACAGAGACAGGAACTTTAGGAACTTTATAAATTATAGAGTATACTTCTGTTTTGGTGGTGAATCAACCTGATGACTTCGGGCGTCTGGAGGAACGGGCAGTGAGGCCGTGAACACATCCCGATGGACACAGTCGCTGAGCAGAGGGAGAGCGGCCGCCATGTTGTCACTGACCGTCTGGTACGAAGAGATGTCTCCAGACGAAAGAAATGCCTCCCTGAAGACGGAAACATGACTTATACTAAAATAAATAGCACCTTTCTTTTTAAATTACTAAAAAATAACTATAAAAAGACTCTAAAAGGAGTTTGAAGCACTATACCTGCTGCATATCCTGTAATTCTACATTAAATAAGCATATATCGAACTTACAATCCACATTTATTCTGACAAGACTGTGTTATTCTCACCTGATCAAGTGTCTGACTGCGGTGTCGAACTGTTGGAGCAGGACCTGTCTGCGCAGCTGCAGCAGACGGCCGACCTGCTCTGGGCTGCGAGGGTCACGCAGACGACCGAGCTGCTGCCGGACGTCCTGCAACTCTGCTTCTGCACAGACAGACATAATATAGCTTTATAAAGACTAATATTATAAATTTAACTTGAGTTTCAGAGACAGCAATATTACCAACCATGCTTTGCAACTGTTTGTTTACTTGTATGAGTCAAACACGTTCACATTATATGCCTAAAAGTGGAACATTTACAGCGGTTTTCTCATCATATGCAGCTATTTGCAAGCTTCACCTTTACTTTGTTTCAATGCTCAAACTTTGGTAGTCACTCTGCAATTTTAATACAGTTATATTTATTAAGTGACAGGCTTCTGATGCTTTTTGTAATCGACTCTCTATTATTCGCTTTTTAAATGTTAAAATATCTTGGTAACAGCATGATAGCATGATAGGAAGTTAAACGATAAGCATCTTTCTCTGTATCTCCAGCCTCACTCTGCTTCAAATATTCAGCCAAAGACAGAACTACATCAAATGGAAATATTCAAGCCTCCTCTGCATCATTTTTTATTCATTCTCCTCTAAAACAGCCAGATCCTTGTGTGACTTTAAACCGCACAGTGGTCTGTACTTTGTATCTGACCGTTGACGAGTCTGGGGTTCATTTTGCCCTTGATCTGCTCCACTGTGAGGCAGTATTTTTCAGATCGACCCACCGATGCCTTCGACGCCTCCCCAGTCGGCCGCCGTCCGCGCTCCTCGGCCCTCGCTGCCTTTAACGGCGTCCTCCGTGTTTCCGAGTCTGGAGAAACTCACCAGGTAATAAATAACGTCGTGAAGGCCCGACGCTATCTGCAGCACGTGACGGAGAGCAGTGCCACTCGTCTGATAAGAACATTAGAAACATACATGTAACATAAAGCCATAATGTGCTGTATATTTTATGATTTAAAAGACTTGAGACTAGTAATCATTCATTAACTCTTATATTCTGGCTTGAGATTTGAGTCTTTAAATTATTCTATGTTAAGTTGCAGCAGCGTACAAAGACAGCAGGCTGTAATCCACATGAAACCATTCTGTTCTGTTTCTTATGTGTGGGAAATTGCTACAGAGTTGAGCAATGGTTCCCTGACGTCTTTCCAGTCGGGGAACCTTAAAAATGACTTCAAGGGGATATATTTTAATGATTTCAGGGCTACACGTTCTCTGGTAAAACGCCGCATCACTTTGAATTAAGCATATCTCACCAAACCATCCAGAGTTTTGAAAATGCTCAGCGCTTCTGTGAAATCTGGGATGTGCCACGCGTCGAGGAGAGTTTTACCGTCTGAAGACATCAACTGTGATCGAAGATGGAAGCTACATTTTGGAAGAAAAAAGAGAACAGACTCAGTTTTAGAAATCCCACTGGTTTAGTTGACATTTATTAGTGGAGCTGAAAGTGACATTAGTCCTACTACAATTTAATTCATCTCATAATAACCTTATACGTGCTATAAATGATTAATGATTATGAAGAAGCAGCAGAAGCCTCATAAATTTGTAAATTTACACCAGACACGCCTATATTTACCTTGTGTCATTGCAAAGGTCTGTTCCTGAATTTATACTTTCTCTGGAGCCACTGTGTTGTTTTGTCCTGAAGTGGGACTGACGGATTGAGGGGAAGTCGTCCAAAATACAAGTGAGACTATAGTAATGTTCAATGATCTGAGCTCTGACACAGTACTGGGAGATCTGAGTGTTAAACCTGTGGAAAGTCAACACAATTTTTAAAAGAGCACTTGTTTATTGCACAGTGAATGAAATGATTTATAAGGCCATACTTCTTGAGAAAGTCAATAATGAGTCCTCTTTTGATCTTGGCCGCTTCTTCCTGAAATGTGAGAGAAATTACTTTTACTTCACGGACACCTGATCACATTTATTACATCCTGTTCAGCCGCCTGTCTATAACTCACTGTGGTTTTGATGAGACCCCCCACGGCCTGTTTCTTCTTCATAAACGAACTGAGCATCTTGTCACGCAGACTCACTTTTTCCAACTGGATGGACACAAAGCTTTCTCTGAGCCTGAAGTCAAGAAACAAGAGCGTGTTTATTTAGCGGTTGACTCCAGGGCCTATTCTTCTTGTTCAGTGAGTAGTGTTACCTCTGCTTTGTGCTGATGGAGTCATCGAGGAGTGAAGAGTTTTCCGGCAAGTCATCGTCCGCTGGAGGTTTGACGTCTTTTTCAGAATGACGTTTTTGGTCAATCTAGGAAGGAATTCAGAGCAAAAAGGCCTTGAAATAAGCTGCTGTAGTTTAACAGAAGTTTGTTTAAAAGTATAAGTAGAGCTGGGCAACTGACAACAAAAACTACACTGCACTCCAGGCTTGATGTGATCTGTGCAATTTACTTTTAAAAATCCTTCTGACTCAATTTAAGTTAAGATTTTGAACAGTTTACTCAAAAATCACTTTATCTCTGCACTTCCTGTACAGCACTACAGTCACCTGAGGTTGTTTTGAATGTGTAACAGGAATAAACAATGACTTTGAGGTGTTATTGCCCAGCTCTAAATGATACTCACCTCAGTAGAAGATGCCACACTTTCAGCCCAGTGACAAAAACAGGCCAGTTTCAGAGCCGTGAACAGAGCGTTCCTCTGAGCGAGCTGAGAGGCCAGAGTCACCTGCAGGTTCTCTATGCTCTGTCTGTTCATCAACTGTTAAAAGAGAAATAATAGTGAGAACTAATCATTTTCACAAGTATGTTAAGCGTCCCATTGTACATACATGAATAATGGCCTCCTGTGAGCTGAAGCTAAACCTCCCGATCTGGTTCTCGTCCAGCTCCTGGATGCTCAGAGGAAGGTGAGACGGGACGAACCTGCAGCAGACAGTCAAATTAAATAGAAGAAAACACAGCACTTTTTCACATTTATAAAATTTGCCTAATTTTGTTAATAGTTTGTGTCTCTCCAAAAGCAGTCTGCTATTTACATAAACCCAGGAGCAGTATAAACCTTGCATAAACGGGGACATAGCTGCTTGAAATGATATATTTGTTGGAGAAATGCCCACCAATACCACAGAAATGAACATAAAATATCATAAAAGTGGCTGAAGAAGAACTGAATGTAATGGTGTAAGTACTTTCATATTGTACCTGTCCACAGAGCTGTCGTCCTCTAATATATCTGTAATGAACACAGGCTTCTGCTCCACTCTGCGTTTCTGCTCAGCCACTTCAAAGTGAACCGGCCGCAGGTAAAGATGAAACTGACCGAAGCCCAGCTCTGAAGCCATGTTTCTGTACAACCTGTTGACCATTCATGGATATTTAAACAACCTTTGACCCCAAAACTGCACCAATGTCACTCATACATTTCCTTGTTGTGTTTGATCTTAACTGTGCCAGATATGCCGTCTCTGAAGCAAACTCCACCAAACGATGCCGGATGGTGACGAGTTCCAGGAGCTTCATAAAGGTCTCCACTGAATACAACTGCTTCTCTTTGCCCTGAGTCATGTCCTTGTCCTCTGCAGACTGGACTAAGGTCCTGCCAACCTCCTCAACGAAGACTGGATCCTCAAAGAACAGATCTGAGAACAGCTGAGTGAAGAAAAAATGTCAATATTAGGGTTTTTTTTATGTTTACTCTTGTATTTCAAACCTAAAACACCTACATCCTTCTGTATTTGCGAGCTGTAGGAGGCTCCAGGTGAAAGCAGGACATCCCAGCAGTGCAGAGCGTCCTTAAGCAGCCTTTGCCGCAGGATGAGTTTGTCGGTGACACTCGTGGCTCGGTGCAGCTGACAGAGCTCAGTGTGAGCCCGGAATAAAGCGTTGTACACCTCAGAGGCCACGCAGAGAGATGGATGGACTTCAGTGAGAAACACACTCTTCAGAACAGGGCTGTAGGGACAGAGAGAGGAAAGTCTGGCAATTCAACAAAGACTGATCAAAATGAAGGCTGGCAATGTATGATAATAAGGTAACTGTTACTGTTTTACTGCTGTGGCCATACAAACTCAAATAATTAATCTTTGCAATTAGGACCCAAGTAAATTGCATGATATGAATGACCAAAATTCAAAATGAAATAATGTGACATTTCCGTGAACAGTGCTGTACTTTTAATTGTTTACCTGCTGCCAGCGAGTGAGACCAGATGTTTGGGAGTGTAGTTCGGTGGAAGACCATAGAAATGAACAGAAGAGTGTCCTCTGTGGGCGTGTCTCCAGATTCGCTTGAGGTAGTCGCGTTGTTTGTCGATCTGATGAAGAAAACGTGAGTAAGAGCAGGGAAGAGACTTTTAGGAGGAAATATCAGGCTGAGGATATTTTATTTCCTGTCACCTGATCGTCCAGGACGCCTCTGATCAGCTGCTGGTGACTCTGCGAGCAGTCAATCTCCGCTCTGTAAACCTCAGAGAAGTATTCCTGGTTCAGGTCGAGCTGAGGCCGACTGTGTATGAGGTCAGTGATCACCTGAGCCACAGCGAACCTCTGCTCGGTCCCTGCCGTGTGCTGGTAGGCCTCATAGTAACAGTTTAGGAGCTGAAGAACAAAGAAAAAAATTTATAAACAGCTTCTTCCACAGAGAAACAGCACAGAAAAGAAAAAGCCATCACACTTGCACTTTGTTCTCCAGAAACTCTGCCTCCAGCGTCCACAGGTGAAGCAGCACAGCCACACGGTCCACCTCGGTCCCTGCCCAGGAGTTGATGTCTGCCGCCGGGGTTTGTCTGTTTGTTTTGACCCTGTTTCTCTGGATGAAGCGGGAGCCGACTAAAAGCAGCTCGTCCCTCAGCTGCTGCAGGTCTCTCAGCGCGGCGTCGTACATGACGTACAGCCCGCTCTGGTCCTGAGTGTGGATACAACGCTCCTCTGTGCTGTAGAAGTCGTGGAGATTGTCTACCTCTGTGAACTCCATGAACTCTGAGCACTTAACCTGAAGAACAAAGAGGAATTTTCTGATATTTTCTATTGTAGAGCCATATAAAACTGTGTATACTGTGTATTTATGTGTGTCCTCACCTTGTAGTCGACCGGAGAGTTGTAGCTGTGGAGCTGAGAGTCCAGGCCTCCTCCTGCGTCTCCTCTTCCTCCTCGGGCTGCGTTCATCAGGCCGCTCTCCTCGGCCGAACGAACCAGCTCATTGTCCTCCGTCCTCAGACCTGCGAGGTCAAAGGTCAGAGTCCTCTCCACTGAGCGCAGGTAGTTCAGCAAACCGAGACATACACGCTGTTCGGGACAAGAAAACAAGACACGTTTGCTTTGTTTTAATTTCTTTGTTATCTAATTGTATAACGTCACAAACTGTTTTACCTGGAGCTCTCTGAGTTTAAGATGTCGCAGGTAAATCAGAGACAGGTACGCTCCTCCGGTTACAACGGGCTGTGAGCTTTCTTCATCTGAATCTTCCCCCAGACTCAGACACTTCAATCTGTTCACGCACATTTTAACCATAGATGTTATAGGTAAGACACAAAACTATGAGATAATATGAAGAGCAATAATATGATCATTGGCACTTTTGGTTTTGAGCCTCTTGACTTTAACACAGACTAATTTGCAGTTTGCTCTACTTTTATTATCTTTATTTACAGTCAGATATGGCCAAACTGTCTTATCTTATTTTTCATTTAAACAGCTGTCTCGTATAAAATAACTAAGGAGATGTGGGCCTCATACTCCCAAGTGTTTCACTTTTACAAACTGAACACAAAAGCCATATTTTACTAATGTATATGTTTATTTCAATACATTCTTGTTTACCTTTCAGATGTTGCACTTGACGTTTGGCTTATTAAACCTCTTTTATTCTGGTTTCTCCTCCCTCTGGATTGGGTTGAAAATTGGTTTGGCTCCTGAAACAAAACTTTTACATTCAAAATAACATCCTTCCATAAAAACAGTGCTTTTTCTATATCTGTAACTGACTTGTGTTGCTTCAGTAAAGTTGGAGCTGTAAATACTCGTCCAGATTTCAGAGAAGTTTGGTCGTTTTTTCTCGATGCCGTGTGACAATGAAGAGGCCGATAAAGACTGTAAGTCACCGATTTGAGCTGCTCGGTCTTTGAGAGTCGAGGCCACGTGCAGAACATCGGAAACCTGAGCAGAGCATGACCATTTATTTACTAGAGTTTTGATTTTACACAAGAAAGAAATGAAAAAGGGACAATTCAGCTTGAGATTTTAGAGCAATGTTACCTGAATAAAGCTGTCGTGCATCTTCAGCAGCTCATCCACTCTTTTATTTTCCTTCAGCTTTGTGATAAGTTTCTGCTGCCAAGGATCTCTTCTGGGTTTAACCTACAGAGACACACAATATAAATGATCTAAAGCAACACAACAAAATGTAATTATAAAGTAGTTAGTATTGAAGCACAGCATTTAACAAGGGTAATGTTTAGCACTTATTTCATGCTTTACAGTGTATGCTTTCTGTTTTTTCATCCTGCGCAGCAAATCTCAAATATTCACACTAATATTAACACAAAACCGTAACCTTATCCAAACACCTTTGCTCTGTGTGTGACCCTTTCAGAAGTAACCATGTCTGTGCGATACAAATACAAATAAACACCCCATCTCCCCGGTGGACAAAATCCTTTTATGGTATTTGAAAGAAATATTGGTTTAAACCTGGATAAAGGGAATCCAGTTGGCCTCCTTCTTCAAAGCCGAGCTGCTCTTTCTTCCCCACTGAGTCTCTTTGGCCTTGGAGCCTCCGTGCTGCAGAAACGTCCTCATCTCTTCTTGTTTTCTAAACTTGGTTTTGAACTCTCTCCAAACCTAGTCAGAAAAAAAGACTGTGGTTTTAAACTAGCCCTTTATATAAACCTGCATTTTGTTGTGTTTATGCTGTAATGTTACCATGCTGAATAGCTCCATCTCGTCTGCAGTCGTCTTGATTTTATAAGCGTCATATGTCAAATGGAAACTGTCTATTAATGACTGCAGCTCAGGCAGAAACTCCTCCAAACGAACAGTGAGAAGAGGAACATCCACAGCTTCAGAAACACCTGAAAATAAATCTGTTTAGTAGCCTAGTGCTGGTATTCCTTGGTTAAATTTGTATCTATAGGAGCTTGTATGTAGCTTTTTGATCAACTTGATAGGTGATAGTAGTAGTAGTAGATAATAGTCCAAGTGTTATCCTTATGTTGACAGAATAAGCTTGGCATGAAATCCCAAATACAGTGTTGGCTGAATAGTTAGCTTTTTGTACTCATTTAAGAACAATTTGATTATAGATAAGGCAGAAACCATAACAAAAACATGCTTAAATTACCCTAATTAAATAAAGAGACATATAACTTGAAGACTTGAGATCTGACTGGGCTATTGACCAGACTTGGACATTTAAGACTTAATTTGGACTTCCAACAAAAGACTTTGGGTGTGTTTTACTTCTAAAGTTGTCAAAATTATTCATACTTTCAAAACCTTAAAACAAATTAATAAATTAATGCATTTACAAAAGCAAACATTTACCAACGGCTTCTACAATAAGCAACTGTGTCTCACTTACCTCCAGCAGATCGAGGTTTATCTCCAGCCTTAGCTTCTTCACTTGGCCTTTCACAAACTGGGATGTAGTGCAGTACCTGATTAATTTAAAAAAATCTTCAAAATGCAAAAGCGGCAAAAGATAATGAGGAATAACTTTGCTTTACCCTGATGAAGTTGTGAATAGTGTGGCCTGAGTGCAGGTGGCAGACGAGCCAGCGCAGGTAGATGACCATGTCGTCTGGAGTGACCAGGTTGGCAGTGTTTTCTCGACAGTCTTTGCAGGCCGCCAGTCGTCGAGCTCTCTCAACCGCATCTTTGTACTCGCAGGTTAAATGAGTCATCTGATCCTAGAAAAGAAGGTGGAAAAGAGGACAACAACGATTAAAACATCCGTAAAGCACGATCTAATATCTACAAACTGACTGGGAAACAACTCTCTAACTTAATACGTTTTCCGGGATTTCACTGAAGATTTGAATAATGTATTTTGTTTTTGGATGAAGCACACATAAACATTTAGTCCTGGCAGTCTTTGCCTTGTTAATGTACAAACAGTATAAATGCAGCCACCTTGTAATGTGGATGAAGCTTCTCGATAATCTCCGAGTGTCGACAGAATCTCCTCCATCGCAGCATGAGAATATATTTGATCTGAGCCAAGTGATATGACCTGTCGACAAAGAACTGCAAAAACACTGGTCAAAAATCTGGTTTCTTTAACCTTTTTGTAAACTGTACAAAGCTTTTGTGCCGTCCTGACCTGGTGCAGCAGAGGAGGCAGGCTGTCAGTGGTGTACTCTAAACTTAAACAGCTCTCCAGCTCTTTCTCCAAGATCTCAGCCTGAGACTGAAGCGGCACAGCGTTCGCCACCTGAAGCCCGGCTCTGAGCGCCTCCTCTCTTTGAGCTCGGAAGAACGAGACATCTCTGGGAAGTGGCACAGAACTGAAACAAAATAAACAAACATGACATTTAAAGGTGCAGTGTGTAGTTTTTGGCAGGATCTGGTCGCTCTGCAGGAACACGCTGTTATCTATGAACAAACCCAGAGGATATGAGTTCACTTTTAATTATCAGCCTAACCTACTAAAACAAAGTGCCTAATTCTAGCAAAGAGGTCACATATTAGTTATCTTTTATATGAAGTACAGAAAATTGAGAGGAAATACCCATTGGCCCATTGTTATGAAGTTTATCCAATCTACTTTACTTATAGGCTATATCACATTTTACAAACAAAAAGTTTCTGAAGTGCTGCACAGAACAATTAAATAAATTAGCATACTTTTATTAGTTAGGCCACTAGTTTTCATAAATAATAAAAAAGTAGGTAAATCAAACTTGTTTTTAAGAAGAAATAATTACCAAAAATAGCTTAATAATGAAAATATAGACGTTTGACCCTGATGCTAGTGCTATCTCAGTTTAATAGTAAACTTATTAGCTTCAAAACTAGTTAAGCTAGCAGGCTAATGCTAATCCACTTTGTAGCTTCTACTCTTGTGACTATCTCAACACTTTGCCAACAAGCCTAGGTCTCCTTTATAAAGTTACCCCAAATTAACTAATCAATCAATCAATCAATAATAGCTATAATTGTCCACACCTGTAGTTTGTGGGAAGCCCGTTCTCTTCTATTTCAGTCCTGAGCTCCGATAACTGACCCAACAACTCTGTCTCGAGCTGCTCAACTTTAACAGAAGACGACACTTTATAAACAGCACACATGACAATCCCTGATGAAATAAAAATTCAAAAAATAAAACTAATATTGGTATTAAATCGCTTATTTTTATTCTTGGGTTAAATCTCAGCCTCTTTTACGGACTTGTTGTGCCGTTGCCATGGAAACAAGCCCCGGTGCGTTCACTGGCGGCTCTCGGTCTGTAGAGGGCGCTCCAGCTCCAAACGCTGTTTAACATTAATACAACATGATGTCATCTTTTTACTGCTTTATTAAGAGATTATGTTGGTCATTATTTGCAGCATACAACTTTATATCTGCATTTTAAGATGAGATTACAAATAAATAATGTTTGGGAGCATATAAACCAGGATGTTTCTTTGTTTAAGCCTCTGTATTTTTGAAGTTAATGTCTCACCAAGGTGAATTTGAAAGAAAAAGGACAGTTTTCTCCAAAGCCTATTCCATAAATAATAAACCACATGCATAAACATATCTAGATGTGTGAATAAAGCTATAAAATGGAGGATTCTCTTAAAATTTACAGCCTTAGGCATTGAAAATCATTTTATTCCATGTCCTTCTAGGCCAATTTGGAGGTGAATCTGTAGCTCTCAGCTCACAAAAAAGATGACACAGCCAAACTAAAAGACAGTTCATTCTTAAAGTTGACTAAACCTGGATTTGTTGACTGAAATTCTGCATGTTGTACCCTTTAACATGTTTTAATATGGAGAGCTAGTTTAGAGTACTGTTAAATATAGCCTCGATCCAGACATAAGGACAGAGAAAATGCCAATTGCACATATTTTTAGGTTTGATTTTACATAGTTAAACATAATGATGCCATGTTCATTGATTCATGAATAATATGAATCATGTTCAGTGTTTGTTGAGACCCCCAGGTATCTCTTTCTTGGGCGGCAATTATCTCAAATACAATTTTTAGCTGGTTTTATTTAATCACAAATAAAATCAATTATATAAATGTCATTTGGATGTATTCATGCTTCATGTGCCTCAGGTTTCATGTGTATTAGATCCTCAAGGCAGCACTAAAATCTCTGGAAACACCCCTGCAATTAGAGAGCTATTAATGGTTTTCTATTCAATGTCATCTACATTTGGCTTCAGTGAAATCAACATTTGACAGATTATATTAGCCTTACATTGATAATTGGTTCTCTTGGCCTTTATATTAATGATCTGTAAATGGATGCTTAATGTTTCACTGGAACAAATGTTAGTGTTTTTAATTCAGTTTCCAGGTTTAATTTGGATTTAAAGACAACAGTATACATTACATGACACTTCAAGGCCCTCAGTCATTTCTAAACCCTGTCTTCGTCCCTGAACAGCAGCACACACGCGCTCTGGGCCTGGTCTGACTGCTGTCTATTCCTCTTGGATACAGTGTTTGATTGGCTCTTAGCTCGTGTTGTGATTATCCAATAGCGGATCACCTCCACTGTGCCTGCAGAGTCAGGTCTGCTGCAGCTGAGCAATTTCTCCAGGGATTAAAAAAAAAAAAAACACAAAAGAAGAAGCACATCAGAGACTCCGGTTGTTCTTTAAGCTTTATTTACATGCACCATCTCGAAAACAACCAAGATATACTGGCAACTTGATGTTATTTGTACGAGCAATAGGAATGAATGGTGACAGATGGCAGTGAATGGCACTCAAAATGAACGTAAATCAGCTAATTTAAGGTTTAAATAATTTAGTTTTAGTTTGGAAATCATATTTTTTGCAGCTTTTTGCTTCATTTAGGTTAAGTTAATGTTATAAATGGGGCTTTCGATGTTAGCGACATTTAATAAGCAATAAAACATTTGGACTAACAACACCGATAGTGGACCATAGACAGTAGAAAGAGTGGACTAATGAACGGAGATGTAACTCATGCAATCTCAAAGTAATGGCAGTATTTGGAAAAAGGACGAAGAAATGAGAGGCAACCATCATAATAATAGTCTACGCAGCTGGTTATCTTTAAAAAGTGGGTTCAAATAAAAACAGAGATCATAAAAGTCATGTTTCCATCAAATATAAACCAAATGAGTATGTTGCAAGTAAAATAAATGTGAAATTTATTCAGATGAACTGTTGAGACGTGAACTAACCTATTACGAGATACTTTTTGCTGTAAAATGAGACATATACAAATGTTCAGAGATTTGAACAAGTAACAGCACTGTCTTGTGTCTTCTTTTTTGATGACACTTTTCAATCTAAATGACAATATGTGCAGGTTTTAACCCAGCTGAAGGACCCATATGTTTCAAAAATGAAATAAAAGAGTAAAGCTGCATTGCTCAGGTCCTTGGATGATTTAAGTTTCTTATATTGTATTTGTGTTTGACTTTTTTGTGTTAAATGTTAATATATTGACACGATTATTTACTATATTACTTACTTAGCATCTAACACAGCTTAAATTTACAATCTCATTCTTTATCATTCTTTTTATCAAATACAAAATATTCAAATTCTGTATAGCTATAGCAAAACAGACCTGAATGTTAAAGGTTAAATATGTTCACATTCAGTCCAGTCCAAATAATGTCATATTAATAAATGTATTTATGCAAAGAGGCAATAGATTGTTTTCTTTTCCAGACCTCAGCTTTAAGTGTAGCATGTTTCCCATTTAAAACGTCATTATACCTTCGTCTCATTTGTGGTTATTGTTATTCTAAACAAGCGGTTTGACCACGTGGGTTTGGTGTTTGCTACGTCAGAATTAATCGCAAAGAAACTGTTGCCGTTACATTTTATGCACGTTTGCAATATTTCAAAATACAAATTAAACTTAATGGAAACATGAGCCATATTTCTCGGAGCCAGCCCTCACTTCTGCGTATTATATTGGCTACTTAGTCCACTTCTCTACTGTCTATGCTTTGGACTAACTTCTCAACATTTGCCTTTAGCGTTTGTTCAATACCAGATTGAAATGGACAAACAACAATTAATCAAACAAAGTGCTTTTATACAGCTCGACCACAATAAAGTGGATAAATAATTTCACAAGGTGACAACTTCACTGAAAACATCCTATTAACTGTGTCCTGCCGACATGTAAACTAAAATCATCCCGCTATTTTTACAAAAAACTGTGCTGATGTTGTATTTTTGCCCTTTTACAAATGCTTTCTTACGTTACACAGTCATTTCTCTTTGTTCCACTCGTTTAATGCAGGAGTATTTTGGCAATATTTAAATACTGTGGTCGTCCCTTTCTTCAAAATGGCAAAAATGGCTCTTTAATACAGCTCCTCTCACAGAGTTGGTAACATTATTTTACCGAGCACCTGCTATAGTGCTGATAACAAAGGGAGGTCTCTACATAAGCGTGACACTCCCTGCTATCTTGTTTTTATATAGCACCAAGTACTCCTTTAAATAACACCCTTTTAGTGCAGCGGAGTCTTAGTTTAACACAGTACCTCTTCAGAGTAATGTTAATGGTGTTAACTACAGCTAAACACACTAAACACTGTCCTTAACTCTGTCCTAAACTTAACGGTATACTGAGCAGTACTTCTTCTTCAAATATTGCAATAAATGGAAGATGAGGAAGAGGACGGGGAAAAGGGATTTGCAGCAGAAAAAACACCATATTATCAAGACTTCGGTAACGCACCTCTTCGAACGTAAAAGAAGTCACAGTAATGTCACTAAAACCACAGGGTAAAAAAATAAAAACGTTACGTACAAAAACCACACAATGTTGATCGGTTCACATCTTGATAACATATTACCTCTACAACAGACTGATATTTGGTGCGTCGATGGGAAAGAAAGCTTTTCATGAACACATTTAAGAGTCCATTTAGGCTACGTCTCTTTAAAAGAAACTTAAAAAAGAAAAACAAAAAAGCTTGTCAAGTATGCTCCACTGGAACGTAATGCAACATTCTCTGCAGCTTTTTCTGTAAACACGCCGTCGACCGCAAAAGGCCAACAACTGGTTTGGCAAAAATGTTGTTTTTTTAGGTTATTGATCGGTGTGAAAGAGGGAAAAGAGAGAGCGCAGGGTTGGAAATGTAATTCTTCGTCTGTTTGTTGTGTTATGTGAGTGGATCCCTGAGACGAACATTAGTTGATGCTTTTCATGAAATGTCCGTTTGAGTCAGTTTACAACACAAAGGCATTGATCTTTTTAAAGAGTTAGTTTACCTCCACAGTGGAGTGTCTTTGACAGCTAAAATACAGTACCAAACATAATGCCTTACATCAGAAATAACAGAAGTACAACATGAATACAATTTTCACATGTTCCCTCTAGTAGCACAATGCAGTAGCCTGAGCAGCCATTCCCATTCACCTTGAGAAGACTGACTCTGGTCTCGCTACAATTCATAGTTTCAACCAATCAGAAGCATTTATCTTAAACGGGGAAGGCTTTATGCAACGGTTTGTTTCTCGGTTTGGTTGTATGAATCAGAAACTGTTTAACCTGCATCTGTTGGTACAGCCTCTTGAAAATTAACCCATTCATTTTTTGTATAAAATAGAAAATGAATCGGAAAGGCTGGCCAGGCTAACACTGCAGAATAATGACCCCTAATTTACATGTACACCACTTATTTAAACATGCTTCTCAGCTTGGCACCCAGCTCTGAGGCGACGTCTGTTTGGAGCTGGAGAAGCTTCCCGACTTCCTGTTCGGGGCAGAGCCGAGGCGGGAGTCGAAGCTGAGGTCCAGGCAGTCCGCGTCCATCAGCTCATTAGAAATGATGGAGTCCATGTCGCACTCGAGGCTGCCGTTGAACACGTCAAGGTCCAGATCGGCCGGAAACCGGTCTTGGGAGGACAACCCGGAGATGAGCTGCATAGAGGTGTTCTTGCTGGGAGACTTCAGATGCTGTTTGGGGTCAGAGTCGCCCCTCAGCCCCAGGCCTACATTGTCGGAGGTTGACAAGCCAGCTTGCCAACCAGGCACTGAGGAGCTCGGGGACTGGCCCGTGCCGCTGTGGTTCATGTGGTCTTTGCGGAGCAGCATGGCATTTCGACGGGAGTTTTGCAGAGCGACGGCGTTGCTGGCCTGTGACATCAGCGGGTCGGACTGAGTGAGCAGAACGTTGCTGTGGCTGTGCGAGTCCAGACTGAGCATGTCCTGTAGGGTCTGGTGGTCGCTGAAGGGAGAGGAGAAGGTGGTCTGCTTGTTCTCCTGGATGGTCTGCATCGGCGACTGCCGTAAACTGGTGATGGACGGTGGGCTGAAGAGAGGGCTGGGCCCGTAGCTGCCGGAGGGGCTCCCAGAGCAGCTGAACGTAAACACCTGACCATTAGGGCCGTTGTCTTCCTCTCCAGGAGGAGGCTGCTGCGACGCCGTCAGACTGATGTTGTCCAAGAGGTCGTCCATCAGGTTATCGCCGAGCCCATCGTTCAGGTTCATGGTACCGGCCAGGTCTGAGAGCCCCGTGGGCCCAGTGGAGGGGGACATGCTGCTGGGACTGGAGTAAAGCATGGGAGAGAGGGGGTCGTCATCGGGCACCTCATCCAGCTCCAGGTTGGCCAGGATCGGGGACAGGCGGCCGCTGAGAGTGCTGGCGTTGGAGTTGGTCCGGGAGCGAAAGTCTGTCCAGGCGTCGAGCTCGTCGCTGCTGCGAGAGGTGGGACTTCCTGTCCATTTGGAGAGGCTCGAGGAGCTCTCTGAACTGCCGTCCTGAGCCGCCTGCAGCGAGGCCTTCTTCTTCGTGGCCCGTCCTCTGGCACCTTTAATGTACTTACTGTTATCCATCGACACAGCCCTTCGTCGAGGAGCTTTGCCTCCTTTTCCTCCCTCGGGGTTGACCATCCACCAGGAGCTTTTACCTGTGCCCTCATTTTGGACTTTCACAAAGCGACTGTGGAGGGACAGATTGTGACGGATAGAGTTCTGCAATAATAAAAAAGATGGAAATATATTAGTATTAGTATATTATTAAACAAAAACAAAGGTACTAAGACTTAAGCAGTGGCAAAAGCAAAGAGCAGTGTGTAGATAAGAAATGTCTAAAGGGTTCGTTAAAGGTTCACAGTGCAATGTCATCCAAGAGACATTTCTTTTTCCTCTCCTAAAGCCGCAACCTATTTCTGGAGGCTCACAGAGGTCTACAGGATTTCCCTGGAGATACTCCCAACCCTGTACAGATTTAAACAGCTGGCACTCGTGTGACAAGCCCAAGCAGACTCACTCTGAAGGAGGCTGTAGTGATCTCCTCACTGCTGCAGACAGGCCCAGCATAATGCTCTTAAGATTGAATTAACTTCAGTAAACCAAGTATTTTAAATCCATCTCTGAGGAGATTTGAGTAATCAAACACTAAACAAGCTCAAAGTACAGATCTGCACAGAGCTGCACAGGGTTATCAATAGTCTTCAGATCAGAAATCAATAAGAGACAGTAAACTGAATGGCAGCTGTGTGAAGCCTGAGAGATCACAGGCCGAACACTGGCCACATCTCTCTTCTCATTGACTCAGTTAATTGCCCGAGCGCTGACATCAAACTTACAGCAAAGCCTCTAAGCTAATTAAAGGCTTAGGAAAACAAGCAAATACTTTCATCATTTACAACAACAGAGTGGATGTGACTCACAGACTTTAAACTCACTACCACTTCACAAACATCGGTTAAAGGAGCAGTCTTCAGAATAAATGTTGTGTGGAACATGAGTCAATCCCATGTTTTCAATAGTGTATACAAGCCTCCAGACAACACTCCTTAGATTCGTCAGTCTCGGATAATAAACCTTCTCTTGAGAACCAGTGGCAGGAGCCGTTAGAACATGTTCCTACAAACCCAGCACAGCTAAGACGGGTAGAAATCGAGGTTTACAGTGGCTTTTGATTGAACATTAGTCACACATTTTTGCTTTATTAACCTCACTTAGTCTGTGATTGACTAAAAGTTCACTCCTAAACATAATTCCTGTGTAAACAAAGGAGTGAAGTTGGTTTGTAGAGACATTCGAAGCTGGAAAAGACATCAGCATTTGAGGGATAGCCATGATTTTTCTTACTACATCACTTTTTCTTCTACATAAAATGTCTTGGTGGAGTTGCAAAGGGATTTGTACGATTTTAATGAAATAAAATGTCACGCCACTTAAGACTTTCATGCCATTGATCGATATTTGAACACACAAAAAGCAGCTCTAACACAAAGTAAGTTGCTTCATTGTAATAGGTGATTATGTATAATTATAGTAGTTTCTCCACTTTTTCTTTCAGAAGTCATGTACAGTGTCGTTCAATAGAAAAGCCAAATTAAAAGTAGCGTAAATACTTCCCGTAGTGTCTCCTCTCAGCTGTTGGCACGAGAAAACTAAAGCTAATCCAAAGCAAACACATGCGTCGACACACTCCCGCAGTGTTTTATTAACACCTGCGCTGCTGTGACATTTGGAGCCCTCTTCATCATCCGCTGGGCTCTTCATCAAACACTCGGAGGTTTATCTCGACTTAATTATCAGCACAGCCTCCCGGTTCTGACCCCGGCCGATGGAAATGGACGGCTTCCAGACGAGGCCGAAGCAGAGGAAACGTGCAGCGTTCGGTGAAGGACGGGACACATAGCATCAAGCTGAGATAAAGGTCACGCTGTAGGACCGGGCTGCTGCTGTTTGTTTATCATGGATCTGTATTAAACACACAGAGGCTGCACAGTGTTGTTCTTTTTGAATTGCAGTGTTGAGCATTTCCAGACGTGCTCTTTCTCTCAGCAGAAACTCTAGTAATCAGAGGTATGTTGTAGCCTCGAGTAACGTTTCTGCTTTGGTGCATGAAATGTACTTTTACTTTTTAGTACACTTTAGAGGAATAATGATGAATATGTAAATGAGTAAGAGTAACTTTTAGCACAGTTGCGAGGTGGGTAGCAGCATCAGCTCATAGCGAGAGTTAAAAACACTCATCAAACTAATTTATAGTAGTAGTTGTTGTATTAGTCTCAGTTATATGATTTTAAAGCTATAAAACTGAGGACTTTTATAATTAAATTGATCTTCACACAATGGACACTGGGTCAGAAAAAACTGTACAAATGGCTAAAGTTCATTTTAATTCAACAGTAAACCTGGAGTGACTGGGGCAAGGCTTTTTTTTTGTTTTGTTTTTCAGATATTATCCTGGAATTCTGCATATTTTAGTGATAGTGAAAATAGTTAATGGGCTTTTTACGACCAAAAAGCTATTTAACAGATGTTATGTGCTGTTTTGGCTGATAGACTTAAGTTATTCGAAATTTTCACTGGTAGGTATTTGCCGTTTAATAGTTATGACTCTATAAATGAGGCACAAAGTACACAGCGCTACAGCTACACACTCCAGGTTTATATTGTTACAGCTTAATCATTGTAAAATAAGGTTAAAACAACAGCATCTGGACTATGTCTAAGTAACTGTATGTCCACAATGCAATATGCAATTGGGATTCTAAAAAAAACTAATGTTATGGAGAGATTTGCACTGAGCCAACATCAAAATAATCCTCCAACCAGAGCAGGTTCATTTGAATTTGATCAAATGTTTGTCCAATTTTGGTCAGTATTGAAATCACAACTATTTTACACGATTACTCATTGACTTTTGGAAATATGTTGGATTTATTGAACAAAACTGTGAATTGTCCTTAAAATAAATACTATATTCAAATGTATAAATCAACAGAAATAATAATTAAGATAAAGATGATCAATAATGTAGTGAACTTCCACAATTTCTTGGAAAACAAGTAATAAATAATAGTTTTTTTCTCAATTATACAGGTTTTGTGATCATTGGGAGCAGAAATTGACACAATTGTTAATAAATTAATAGTTTAAATGTGTGTCCAAATATTCAATAACTTTAATATTTAACATACATTTTTCTCTAATATCGACCCTAATCCAGATGCTTACGTCTTAACCTTCATCGTAAGAGAAAATGCCAAACAGCGCTCAGTTACAGTATTTGTCAGACTTTTCCACAGAAAGTAACGCCTAAAGTTCAGGTTGTGTTTCATTGTAAACACTTTTTCGGGAGAAGAGACGATCCTAAACACAGCCCTTTAACCTGGAATGTGTCTACGAAGCTTCCAAATGCTTGATAGTGTTAATAGTTTACACTGCACAGGTAACTCTGATCGAACAGCGAGCGATAAATCACAAAGAGCGCCCTCCTGCTCCCCTCCCCCAGTCGGTCACAGCAGTGCAGCAGCAGCACCCTTTGAGCACAGCCTCGTTCAGAGCGAGGTCTGGAGCGCTGCCAGTTTCGCCGGAGCCAGATCCAAAGAGAGAAACACTGAGCTCTTCTCACACTGCTACACATTGACCTACATAATTTATGGTCAGCTGATTGATTCTTGTGCCCGGGCCACGTGAAAAGACAGTGTGGCGCACAGCAGACCCAGACACCGGCTGGTCATCCTCAGAGCGCAGCGTGAACTTATAAAACGAGGATACAGGACCCAAACTCCTCCTGGTTTATGGATCTGGATGCACGGCCCTTTGAGAGGACTCCGGCAGCTCTTATGTGGATGACTAACCTTAAGCTGATCACTGAATGTCACCGCGAAAAAGCATCTCACAGAAAGTGTTGGTGTCAGCACTTTTCATTATTAACTCTTCCCACTGTGAGCGCTATCCCTTTAGCAGCCTCTGGATGCTCGACAGTAAATGAAACTCAACAGATTCACTAATTATCTGAGCTTTTAACACCTGATTCTGAGCAGATTAACTATTTATCAACGTTGGTTTGTCTTTTTACTAAATTTGTAACATAAAAGTACTGAAGGTGGCATCGAAGCCTCTTTTTTAATCATCGACATACATCCCAGTGCTGTACCCCTCAATACAGCATTAATCTTAATGTTATAAGTAAACAGAATATTTTAAAAAGCATTAGTAATATAAGTGCACCATTCTCTGTAATTTTGCAGCAGGTTGGTTTAGGGTACAGGACTATAGCCTCGTTTCCAATGGGACGGTCCAGTGCGGGTCGGTTCTGGTGCATTTCCATCAACAAAAGGGGTCCGAAGTGTCCCTAAAAAGAGTATAGTACCACTTTGGGGACGCCTCAGCCTGGGGTCCCAAGCCGGTCCAGCTTTATGGTACGCTTTTAGAGGGGCACAGGTAAATAATAATCACTTAGTAAAAACATTTAAACAAAATATATTTCAAATAAATGATATTTGTTTGTGATTAATGTCATATTCAAACAGAAAACATGAGAAATGTACTTTTTCAGCTGTTTCTGGTTTTAAACCGAAACAGCTTCATACGGCTCTTTCTTCATGAATTTAAATATTGTATTTATCGTCAACGCTGAATCAAACACAAGCAGAACCTGAGGGATTAAATACCGAGTCCTTAAATGAAAGGAAAGTGGTGCAGCTTTACAAATATAATGCTCAGAAAGAAGGGAATAAAACAGGAAGTCTAATGTTTACTGCTGCCTCTCGCTGCTACAACAGGATTTATTCTCTGTTTATATTAAATATTAACAATGCATCCAAGTTTCTAAAAGTCTGCTTCAAATATGTTTTACATCTCGGAAAGAGACAAGAATTTTGTTGCATTTTGTGGCTCTTCTGGACCCAACAGAGACAAACACAAGGCTCTTCAGGGGTGTCCCAGACCTAACCGTCCCATACTGTACCCAACAGTGGAACTGAGCCTCAGAACAACACAGTAGTTACCAACATTTTATTTACTCAAGAAAACTGTATGTGTTCACAAAGTTAAAGTCTACTTAAGCTGCTCTGTTGATACCTGTCCATAACCTGCCAGCATATTTACTGTAAATAAAACTCTTTTTGATTTCAGAGATGAATATTAAAGTCCTTTCTGCATTAAGAACTACTGATTTTTACAAGGATTAGAGATTATTCCAGGCAAATGTAGTCTCCTCAGATGTTTCCATACAAATACTTCACTACAGTGTGTCCCTCATTTCTCTAAATTGTGTTTTAAGATGATATAAATGAACAATACGAGGAATAAATGATGATAAAAGTAAGTGTGTAAGTGCCATAAAGCTTCAAAACTGGGTCTTTCAAAATAAGTCGTTGATAAAATGTCTCAAACATCAACATGGCTCTGAGATATGTGTATATTTCATGAATATAAGGTACTTATTATGGATAAAGTGGTATCTTGTCGTCCCTTCATTTGACAGACTCTGAATTGAACAATAATATTCCAATGAGGAGCTTTCAAAAGAACAATCTCTGTGGTTCATTTTATCATGAACCAACTCTGCGTCGACGTCCACAGTGTGGGATTACAAACCTATTTCCACAGTTTTCTCCCCCATCTAAATCCTGCAAAGCTCAGAGCTTTCATCAGACTTGATTCCATGACAGATGAATTGGTTTTCCAAGCCGAACTAATCCTTAAACTCAAACAGAAGCAGGCCCCCGCTGTAAACAGTAAGAAGCCCAGTGCTGCAGTGTGAGCAGCAAAGTGACATTAACTTTGCATTGCCTTGTTTTGGGTCGAGTTTCAGACCTACATCTGGGTCAGAAATGAGGCAAAGTAGATGAATGTGCTCTTTGATATTTCTGAAGGTCTGTCACTATGGGCCACTGGGGCTACTGGGGCTACTGGGGCTACTCTTACTGGAGACTGAAGGTTGGTCATTTGCCTGCACAGATTACTATATCATAATGTTTACACTAAAGTCTCCCTCTCAGTGCATCTAGCTGCAGTCCTGTTGTACCCCTGTGTGTTCATACATGAGTGTGTGACAGTAGCCCTCACCTTCCAGCCCGCAGAGCTGTTACTGTCGCCTTTGTCCTTGAAATACGGCACAGACCTCACCATCCAGTCATAGATTTGGGACAAGGTCAGCCTTTTCTCCGGGGAGCTCTCGATGGCTTGGGTAATGAGGTCTGCATAGGAGTAGTTGCCCCAGGCGTTCCTGCGGGCGGAGGACTTCCTCAGCTGCTGCGAGGCTGAGCCCGGGGCCGCAGCGGAGAACTGCGCCGAGGAGGGTGAGCCATCGGCGGTCTCCTCCTTCAGGGCGCCCCGCTGGACCTCCAGGGGCTGGGAGCCGCTGCTGCTGCTCGGTTCCCGGGGTTTCGCGGCGCCGCTGGGTTTCTGAGCAGAGCCTTCATCATCGTCCTCCTCTTCAGGGATGACGTCAGTGTCATTGGTCCCGGGTTTGCTCGCTCCGGACTCGGGACGGGGCAGGGGCCAGGTGCAGGACCGCGGCCGCTTCTGGGGCTCAAAATCCGGGTCTATCTCCACATTTAGAGGCGGCTCGTTGCCGCACGACGCCTCTGCCATGTTCCCCGCAGTCCGTGTGCACAAAAGCCTCTGAAATCACACAGGTCGCATTCCATCAATGTCTGCGGACCGAGGGCACTCCGTGTTCACCAAATGCAAATGGGCCGCGCTGCACGTGTCCGTCTGTCTGTCTTTTACACGGCGTCTATCCACAGCAGCGCTGTAGCATTAACAAAACACTGGCTGCTCTGGTGCACGGCACACACCCTGCACAGCGTGCATCGCTATTTCTTCAAATGTGGACGGTCCCGGAGCAGCTCAGACGGAGTCTCGGACTAAGATCCCGCGAAGCAGCACAATGAGCCCCTACATGTAATGCCTCCACATCAGCCTTATCATCCCGCACGCAGCTGCCATCTTGACCATTTCCTTTCCCAAGTTCTTTATCATCCACAGCTGCCAGTCCGTGAGCAGTGCGCTGCTCCAGATACAGCCGAGGCCTGCAGCTTTTGAAGCGGGGCTACTGCAGAACCGTGTCCCGCTCCAAATCCGCCCACTCAGCAGCTAAAACATAACGATGCGCTGTCTGTTCATCTCCCACAGAGCCGCAGCGGGCCTCCTCCGTGAGCCCAGCCGCCTGTAAAGACACTTCATTCAATCTGCTGCTGTTTCTGCGGCGCAAACCATCCCTGTCCAACAGCACTGCCCCCTGCTCCGCGCTGCGCAGCTTTTAAAGCGACAGCACCAACACAAGCCCTCAGTGGGCTCTGGACGGGCCTGAAGTGACATCATCCAGAACCGTCCACAGTCCGACCAGAGGCTGTGGAGCCGCGCAATAAATACACAAAGAAATAATATTCCCACAGCTTCACTTTGAGACAAAAAGAGGCATCTTCAGGACTGTTTTTATTCTAAATAAAAGATATGTAGCCGGATCATTTTCAATTATTTAGTTTGAGACTTCATTTAAAGGATGAGGCTGAACAAACCCAAACCTATGGTGTATTTAACTTGACTCCTGCATGATGTGGCCTTTTGTTCTGCAGGAATCACATATATTTTACAGTCAGTGGCAGTAAACTATGTCCTGAACCATTCCTCAGACACACAAGTCCCATATTTCCTCCACCATCTTTACACACATTCATTTGCTGCTGTAAATTGCAAATGCATTTTACTTTTGAAAGCTTGACTGAAAGAGACTGAATATTGCTGTAATACAAACTTCAGTCATGACTAAAGCTTATATTTCTTTTCCAAGTGAAGGAGTAACTACTTTGTAAATGCATGCATCTATGTAAATGCTGTTTATCCAAAAATAACCACATTATACTCAGTATATTTTAGTTTGTCGTCAGCAGCCGTTAGTACATTGTCTCACTTTCACTTCCCACACTGTTCTTCTTTGCTTTTGAGACAATAACTGTTTTTACTCAAACAAAATCCTGACTCCAAACAGCAGGATGTCCAAATACCATTCACCAGAGTGAGTACTTTTAGTTTAGTGCTCTTGATACCAACTACAGCAGTAGATATGAGTACTTAAAAACTATAAACTAATCCGATTTCAGTGCCATGTTGATTTTTTTTTGTTTGCCCAAGTTCCTAGTCTTAAAATAGTCTGTTTATGAGGCTTTCATCACTTTGGCAGAGAACAGAAACTTGCACTGCAGTAAATATATGTTTCACTGGGAAGTACTTGCTGGAAATGAGAATAAAAGGCAACAAAACCTTAGTTGACACAAAAACATGATTAAAAATGAGTATCTAGTAGCTAAGATAAAATCGATTGAATAAAATGATTAAATAAGATATTTTGTAGTGTTTTGTTGTCCTCAGATAATGCCGTATCAGTAATTTAATGAACCACGCCACCTGTTCTCATGCAGCACTATTTATAAAATGTATTTAAAGTATAAATACGGCTCTGTTAAAGGCACACTAAGCAGGATTTTCAGGTGAAGGTGCGTAAACAAACCTGCCTCCTGTCTTTTTTTATCATGGAGTCTCATTTCTTGCTGTGATGTGAAGAAAACATTAAAATTTAGAAATACATTTAAATCCACGTTGTCCCTAAAAATCAAAATGGCACTGAACTCAGTATCTGGTTCATAAATATCCATTTTGGTGACTGTTTTAAGTGTTACTGGGACATTCCTCGTATTGTTCATCTGTAAAATGCACCGAGACAACTCAAAAGCACCATTCTTCTTAATCATCAGAAACAAACACAAAGCTTACAATTCCCAAACCAATCTGCTGCTATATTAAGTTAATACAATTTAAAATACAATATATTTTCTTCAGATGAGATTTAAATGTCCCTGAAATCCTCTTAAAAGTCTTTTGGGAGTCCAGTCTCTCACCGTCTTTCCCATGTTTTCATAAAAGTTATTACATTTGGACCGTTATAACAGGAGTTTAAAAGCAAATATGTTAAAAATAAACGATAAAGTGCAGTATCTGAGTAAATCCAAGGCGATAAAATCTTAATAAATATTCTCTGTACAGCATTTGCAGGTCCCATTGGGTTTGAGCTGGAGGAGTTGAGAAGGAGTAGTGTTTTGGAGTAAAAATCAGGGAAGATCAAAGGCAGACAGTGCAACTTAGTCCAAATGTTACGCCGGTCATTTCAAGCTCCTGTCTCCTTCGATCCAGTATTCTTCAGTCTGCATCTCCGTGAGTCGAGACACCGTCCTCTGGAAGGCGAACATCTCCTCTTCTCCGCTGAAGATGGACAGGCTGCTGGCTTCGTCCTGAGAAACAACACATAATTAGCTGTAGCTGGTGGCATTTAAAAGAAGATTGTAACTTTCCTCCTGTTTTTGGTTTGTTTAGACGTTTGTGGCCCATATTCATTCATATAATCCAACACCAATCTCAGTTATTCTAAAAAAACATGCCTCAAAACACATTAGAGCTATTATTATTATTACAAATGACAATAATATAGCATAGTATTAGTCTCCTTTGTCACAGATATTCACTTATTTTGGAAATATTTCACCGTTTGGAGCCTGTGTTACAACAAAATAGACACAAATCAGATTGAAAAACTAGAGAAAATGAGGTAAGAAACTGGATATTTTTCATTTTTCATGTCAAATAACACTGAAACATCATCTGATACAGCCTGAAAAGAATGGAAGCCTATTTCCGCTGCTTAACAAAATAAAAGCCCCACAGGAAGTCGTAACTTTTTGTAACTATGACTTTTTATCTCATAATTAAGTTGATTTAAAAGTCATAGTTATGAGATAAAAACGTATAATCACGACTTCCTGTGGGGCTTTTTTTTAAAGTGGCTTCTTAAACAGGCTTCTATTGATAAGTTACACTGCGCTGCAATCAATAAAATGCACATAAACACAGTAAACAACAACAACGACAAAATCCCTCACCCTAAAAAGAAAAGGTTTTGTTTTCAGTAATGTGTAGAAAGACGGCCTGTTGCTGTCTCCGTTTGGACAGAGTCTCAATCACTGTTATGTATTGGTCAGTCATTAAATCTGTAGAAACTAACCAAACACAAGGATTTTTGCCTTAAACTATAGTCTCTGTAGTGCGTGAGACAAAGGGTACTTCTTCCAAACTGAGGAGTTCAAATGGACAATATCACTGTCTTCACCCCATTTCTGCCTCCAATGTTCAAAAACTACAAGTAAATAGCACTCACTGGACTCTGTTTATTATTGTTTTTGCTCATGTGGGGTTCTTTTAACTGGTCAATAGTTCAGACGCTGGACGGTGATGGTATTGATAAGTTTGAACAGCCAAAGGGATAAATTTCTCAGAGAACGGTGTGTCTTGTTCTTGTGCAGCACTTGTTAATAACATTTCAAGGCGCATTTCCATTCTAGGGACTAGTTTACCCTCTTTCTGCCTAAAGCTGGGTTAATTAGCTGCAGCTCAAACCCAACACTGAGGAAACTGAGTGACGGCTCTCACCCTCTTCAGTCCTAAATCGTCCATCAGGATGTGACTCTCGTCGTGACTGTGATCTCCGTGAACAAACAGGTCCTCCAGCGGATGATCAGCCAGGATCACCACTCGAACCTGAACAAGAGACCAACGTGTGTTAAAGTAATGAAGGTGAAGATGATTTGTCTCTAAAAGTAGAAGGATGTTTATTAGATTTAAAAAAGTTCTCATTTCCACTGAAGGCTGTCTCTTTGGTAACACTACTGTCTGTTTTGATTATATTTTATGATTGGACAAAAGAAAATCCTCAGGTGAAAGTGAAAATAAGAAAAGAAACACAAATTTGCAACGTTTCTTTCAAATTCAGCCTGTTCTGTAACATTCCCAGAAGAAAGAAAGAGAACTATGAGAAATGTATTTTTTTTTCCATAAACAAACCTAGTGTTTAAAAGCAACAGCTGTTTAAGATTTTAGATAGAGTCAGCATCTTACAGCTCTTGCTTCATGAATTAAAAACATTGCAGTCACCGTCTGGATTGCATTAACCAAAGAAAAGGTTATGACATTTAAATAGTGAGTCTCGAAAATCTACAAAACTGCAGCAGATCCTGAAAAGCTGTAAATAAACCATAACCTTTATCCAATCAAAACACCTCTAAAGCAAAAACGGACATAAAATGAACCAACTTAACTGTAAACTCTAAGGTAAAAAGTAAGAATGAAGAAGGCAGACTCCAGAATATCAGTCTAACCATGTTTCCAGTGGTACCTTGTGGTCGTAGAGTGCGTCCACGAGTGTGATGAGGCGTCTGGCTTGAGTTTTCTTATTGAGAGTTAACAGAGGAATGTGTCGAATGAAGACGGTGTCAAACAGCCTCGAGATTTCCAGGTAGTCACTGGCACCTAACGGCTGAGACATTCACAAACACAACAGCTTTAATTAAAACCTCTGTGTATTTTTAACCAAAGTTAGATCTTACACCAAACAAAGGCAATAGTATTCACAGAAACAGCCCGTTTATGTTTGTACAAGACTAACACGTGCTGTATTCATGTGTTCCTCAGGTTTAACATCGCCTTTGTTATGAATTCAAAGGTGAATGAATGAATGTTAATAAATACAATTAACTAATAAATACAATTTTACTAATAAATACAATTTTCCTAAAAAGCTCTTCTTTAGTACAGGGGTGAGATAAAATCTGACTAAAACCTGTTCAAATCTGATTAAAACTGTTCAAATCCAACTAAAACCTATTCAAATTAATCTAAAACCTGCTCAAGTCCAACAAAAACATACTCAAGTCCGACTAAAACTTGCTCAAATCAAACTGAAACCTGTTCAAATCCACCTAAAACCTCTTCAAATGCATCTAAAACCTTTTCAAATCTGACTAAAACCTTTACAAATCCAACTAAAACCTATTCATGTCCAACTAAAACCTATTCAAATTCATCTAAAACCTGCTCAAGTCCAACAAAAACATACTCACGTCCAACTAAAACTTGTTCAAATCCAACTAAAACCTGTTCAAATACATATAAAACCTGCTCAACTCCAACTACAACCTGTTCAAATCCACCTAAAACCTGTTCAAATGCATCTAAAACCTCTTCAAATCTGACTAAAACCTTAAAAAATCCAACTAAAATCTCTTCAAATCTGACTGAAACCTTTACAAACCCAACTAAAACCTCTTCAAATCTGATTAAAACCTTAACAAACCCAACTAAAACCTCTTCAAATCTGACTAAAACCTTTACAAACCCAACTACAACCTCTTCAAATCTGATTAAAACCTGTATTTGTGGAACAGGAATAAAATCAGAAGACACTGTCAGCCCTAGGAGATTTTCCTCTCATCACACATGGCCCTCTCTGCAAAAGTTTGAAGATCTAATGGGACACCACTTTTCAACTTTGTGGGAGCTGTGAGTCTAGTGATAAAACTGAAGTGAGCACCAAGACTTACTCTGTCACACAACTCTTCAAACGTACAGTCTACGATGGTCCCACAGGCTTTGTCCAGTCGAACCTTCCTGTTGTGGACATTTAGGATTCTTGGTCGAGTTACTGTCAGAGAAAAATGAAAAGAAGGTCTTATCTTCACTGAAAGCACCTTTGATGTTATATAAAGAATGAAACGGCTTGGCTTACTGTCATTCTGTTTAAACGCCAGCTCGTCAAACATCTTGTCTAGTGTTGCTTCTACGTCAGGTTCACTGGAGCTAGAATGAAAAGAATAAAACCAAATCAAATCTATTTTACAAAACATACAGTGGGTTGTGTTTTCATAATGTCCTTTTCTTACAGGAAGTAAAGTTTTCCAGCCAACGGTCTGTTTCTTTTGCGATAATCGATCCCAGAGTCTAACCGAAGAGTTTGGCAGTATTTCTGAAGGTGAAGAGAATATGATTATCAGACGCTGCCTTAAAAAAAAAAACTTAAAGGAAAAGAGTATACTGCTGTCCTACCTGTAACACAGCAATAAAAGGCACAAAGTTGACTCTCTGTAGACCATTTTTATATAAATCTGAAAGAGAAAGCAAAGCGTTATATCAATAGTGTCGTAACTGTGAAATTTTTCCATTTTTGAATTGAACTTAGCACCTCTTGACACAGACAGGAACTCATACGTCATACTGTAAGCTGTATTTATATCAAAGCACTGCACTGTAAATGAGACTTTTGGAACTCATTTATTCCCAAAGACAAGATTTAAAACATTAAACTACTTCAGTGTGTGACTGAGAGGTGGTTCTGGAGTTGTATGAATGAACAGAATAAATGTAGTCACTTCATAAACGTGTAAACCCCTTTTAAGAAACAGACAGATGCACTGATAGTAGTTCTTGTAGCTTAAGAGGTCTTGTTGAAACAAAAAGTGGACAATTGACTACAACAGGGAATAAGTCACATATCCCTTTCTCATAGACCCTAAATATCCCTTTAACAATAAACAAATGCTTTGAATATTTGTTTCTGATTTACCAAAACAAAGTCAAGTGAATTTGATTAGATTTGGTTATTTGTTGTTTGCTTATTCAGTGTTATCTAGAATATATTTGACTTTGTTTAACCTTGGGTTGGGTAAATAATGGGTAAATAATGCAGCTGGATGGGCAGATGTTTTTTTAGCGCCAGAGCAGGAGAGACAGCAAAAAAAAACCCCACAAAAAACATCTTTCAGTCTGGCTATTGAGTCATTTGACTGAAACAAATTAGAGTTATGTTTGAGATAAGATGTTGATTCACGTGAAGCCCCTTGTGTCTCACCTTCTGGAGGACGATTAGAAGTGGCCACAACGACAACACCGTGAAGAAACAGATTCTCAAAAAGCTGCTTAAGAATCATGGCGTCAGCGATGTCCGTCACCTGAAACACGCCGTAAACAAAACAGTTTTGAGTTAGCACTTTTACACCATACGAGAATCAAAACTGCCGAGGATTCTATTAGAGATGAGGATCTGTACAGTTCAATACCTGAAACTCATCGAAGCACAGAAGACAAGCCTCTTCACTGATCTCCTCAGCCACAGGAGCAATGGGGTCATAGGATTTGGCCATTTTCCCTGCTTTCCTTTTTGGCATATTCTGTTTTAAACGATGAATCCCTGCAAACAAATCCAAAAAGAGTCTCTGTTAAATGTTTTCATGTCTGTAAACTTAGAGGGACAGAAAGAAAGAAGCAAATATATATAAATATAAACACTAAACTACTTCAAAGTCTATTTAAATGTGTGGTTCATTGAGGATATCTCCACAAGTCATGTTGTCAGATATATTTTGGTTCTGACGCCACATTCAGGAGCTAAATTCACATTCACATTGCTTAATTCTGGGCAGTCAATTGTCGCAATAAATTTAATTGTAATGTTGTTGTAATTGCCTTCTATTTAACACATACTTACATTGATAGTTGTTATAAAAGACTGTCTTCAGTGGCCTCATTATTAGCCATACATACACACAACACAAAGCCTGTCATTGCTTTTTAATATGAGTTACATGTCTCTAAGTTTCTCTATTTTACAAAATCCTGGACTATCCCTTTAAAAAACACTCTTTTACTGTTTCTTATGTTTATATTTGAGAGTATTTTGTAAGTAAATTTGCTCTAAATACATGAACAGTAATAGTCTGTGATCATTTGACAAGGAATTTTACACGAAATTTGACAAAGAACACTACGTTACATGACAACATTTCAATCTCGTTCTGGCATTATGTATAGTTTACATATATGACAATGACATCCACTGAAGCAGAGCTCCAACACTGCATTAAAATGTGGTAAACAACAGGAAATATAGACCCAAACCACATTGTGCATTGTTCTACAAACTAAACTGTGCTGTATAGTTTTCATTTTAAAGCTTGTATTGAACAGGGCCTGTATTGATGTAGCACAAAACGGTTTATTTTGCGTAGCTCTGAAAATATTTAAGCTGTGGCCGTTTTATTCTGTGTATGAGAAGGCAATACTATATTTTAAGTTGTATACTAAAGTTTTGATGCTGAGGGGGGACATGGGTTTTACTTTTAATCAAAAACTAAAGACATGAAAAGGCAGAACCAAATAATTTCTTTAGCAAATGTCAGGACTAAAGCCATGTTCTAAACAGATATCTAGTCACTATTTACAGTGTGGTGGCTGATCACACCATTTTGTAATGTTTTCTGGATGATTAGTGGACTCAAATGCATCACTAGAAGAACAGAACTTATTTCCAGATTCAGAATAGACCATGATGCTTTGTGTGATTTTTAAAAGATGAACAATCTGACATGTCTATAAAAACTGCACGTCATGTTTGAATAAAACAAGTTAAGAGCACAAGTTTAAGAGAGTTTGTTATTCAAATCCATTATCAGTGGAGTCCAGAAGCTGCTTTTTTAAAAGAAAAATGGAGGTGACAATAAAGTGCATACTATATAGTCCTATGTTGTGATTGAGAGGTTAAAGTTTAGAGAGTGGTTTAGGACACAGTCTTTATTCCTGAAACGAATGTGATGGCTACTGTTTCTGGAAGTGTTTTATAGTTAAGTTATATTTATAATGAGTTTTCTTTATGTGACACTGTACAGCACTATGTAAAAACTCACTTTTATGTACGTCCAACATGAAGCCGTGGAAATGGACCCTCTTCTTCTTTTCAGTCTCAACATAGGAATAAAACATGTCCATGACCATAGTTTTCCCTGTGCCTGAAGAGAAAGATCTAATCAGTCTGGAGGAAATACACATAAGAGCAATATATTTATCAAGATATCTGTGGTCTTTGTCTCTTACCCACATCACCGTAAATGTAGTAACCTTTTGGCGGTTTCGGTTTAGTGAAGAACTGAAATAAAACACAAAAGAATCAGGAAGCAGATTATTAAAACCAGGGAAATCCTAATACATTAATGCTAGAGAGTACATGAATGACTTCTTTACTGTAGCGGCTAATGAACGTTTAATGAAGATAAACTGCCCAATGCCCCACTCAATTACTTAAAAGGGTAGAAAACTTAACTGTGGGGGCCTAATATGGGAGAACAATCCCTATCCTCTATAAGTACATCATTGTTAGCAAATATTGTCACATAGTCAACTAGATACACTTTATTTGACAGGTAAGTGAGAGTACTGTCCTGTTCTCCAAAGGCCCCTGTACCTTAGAGAAGATAGACGTTGGTGTGTTGCTGTAGCCTCTTAGTGTTTTGTGAAGCTGGTCCAGTTTTTGCAGCACTGCTTTCTGGTGCTCGTCCTCCCGCAGCGTCCCGTCTTTGATCATTCCGTTGTAGTGATCCAGGGGGCTGCCAAACCTGGAAGTCTCCTCTGGCACCGGCTCAGCTTTGACTGTGTACCCTAAGAGATCATTTGACAAAGGTAAATGGATGTATATTTGTCAAGATTCCATTAGAGCGTGAAGCAGGAATTAATGAATAGTTAAGAGATAAATGTAAGAGAATTAAATTTGATGATTGTTTGGGGGGAGGGATGTTTTTAAAGGAAAGGAAAAAAATATGGGTTCGGCGGCCGGCTCCCGGGGGGTGGGGGGGGGGAGGGGGGGGGGCCGGCTCTCCCCTCCCCCCTCCCTTTCTTGACCCTTTAAAAGCTGAACTGGCCTAACATCGTAAGTATTTAATTAGAAATTATAGTCCATTGATAGAACAACAGCATAACAGGTAATGGATAATAATATACCATTCATTTCATAATACATATAGGCATAATGTTGGCTGCTCTGTAAACTGTAATGGTAGGTAAATATGTTTTTGTATCTTATTGCCATGAAGATGATACTTAGGGAGACAAATAGATATTAAAAGTTTAAAGCTAAACTCTAAAAATGTATAGCTATATCAAACAAGCAGTGGACTCTGCATGTGTAATAACCCAGTCTGGTGTAACTTGATAGAAACCAACCAAGAACATTACTGCTAAATACACAGACTGTAAGTAAACTGCTTTTTGCCCTGTCAGACTCCTAAAATATGTGAAATATGTGGAAGGATCAGATAGTGTCCAGGCTAGGACCAAAGGTTAGTGACTGACAGCTGGAAGTCAGCTGTCTGAACTGGATAAAACCGGTCAAAAATGCACGGTAAGTATAAAAACATAAAATGAACAAAGCTTAAATGTTTAATTTGGTTTACCAAGAAGATAAACAATGAAAAGAAGAAGACTTTAGATTAGGGAGAGGTCGACTTTTCTCAAATACAGTAGCTTTAGACTGAACCTGAAGACTTAAACATAAAAATCTAAAGCCCAAACTCACTCACCTCGTCTACATTGATCTGTCAGACATTTTAGCAGCTTTCTGGATGAATATTTCTCTGTCAGGAGCCGTAAACACGGTAAAGCTGAGGGTGACATCTTCAAACCCTGCGGTAAGCACGCCGCCATCTTGGTTTCAAACGTCATCAGCGTAACTTTATTAACAACAACAGAACAGACAAAAATGAGTCCGCTTTTTAGCCACTAGAGGGAGATATTTCCTTTTCTTGTGCAGCTTTGTGCTACATTCATGTGTTTTCATCAATTAAATCAACAAACATAACAAACCCTGACTAAAATTAAGACCACCGTCTCCTAAATGTCTTTTTGGATATTTTAAAATATATTGGCAATTAGTTTATCTCGTGTAGCCGACTGCATTTTTTTTGTTATTTTATCTTGTAAAATTTTAATTCATCAAAAGTCCTAGATATATAAAGTAAAAATATTAATTTAAACTTTATTATCAAACATATTGACAGAACCGACTCTAAATTTTCGTCCACTACACTCAACCGTTATTTCAGTTCCACACACTAGCTTAACCGTTAGCTAGTTACACATTCACTGGACGTTAAAACCATTCATCTCATCCCCGCCGCTATAATTTCTTCATTATTCGTCAATAAACACAAAATATTAAAACAGAAACGACCCCACGACGTCGCCTGACTATTATTTCCCCCGGTTAACTGCGTGAAGTCCGGCCTCGGTCTAATTTTATCCCCGGCGCAGACATAACACTGGAGACAGCCGTTGAGGGCTTACAGGCTTGTTGCCATGACAACAGCGGAGCCCTTCTTCTTCTTCCTCTCTGTCTCTTTAACGCACACACACACACTGCTGTCTGTCTGCCTCCGGTGTTAGCCTAATACACACTCTCCAACACACACTAACACGCACAAACGGCGATACAGAGGCTCGCTTTGACATCTTTACATCTGGAGGCTGCTTAATAATACGATCCACAGCTCGGGGCGCAGGGATACCGCTCCTTTTCATATTTATTTTGGATGGTGAGTGCCTTCATAGTGATTATTGTTTGTTTACATGCCTATTTTTTTGTCAAATCGGCTTTACAGTGCGATGTGAGGTGATGTTAGCATTCACTGGCAGCTATTTGTTTTGCACCGGCTAGCTTTGCCGCTGCATGTGACACATTTTCTTGTTTTTGTGGCATTTTGTGAAAGATTAGGGTGGAAGCTGCCATCGTAATGGTAATTCATAGCTGTGTAGCCATGGTGAAGTCAATTTCCCCCTCCCTCTGCCACACTGCTGAATGCATTAGTCTAATGAGATGTCTGCAGCCTGTGTGGCGAGCAGCAGAAGAAGCACTGTTATCCAAAAGGGTATAGACAGAGCATCCAGAAAGGGCAGGATGGCTCTGCTTGTGTCCGCTCTGTGAGAGATTGTGCTACCTTTAAGTCACCTTTAGGCTCTTGGGAATTTAAAACAAAAGGGCTTGGCTCCTGTGCGTTCACAATAGAGGACTCTCCAGGTAATAACCCTCCCTCAGTGCTCTATAGAGGTGCTGTTTCATGCACTGCCTTCATTTCTCATGCATGGCTGCCTTTGTGTTGTTAGATTTTTATTATATTGCTTTTCTATATGCTTTTTTCACACTGCATTGCTCTGTTGAGTCTACTGCAGTCTATTTTAGTGTCAGGATGTAGCCAAGACATTGTTTCCAGTGTTTCTATTCATTCAAACAGCTCAGAAATGGAGAAAATAGGAATATAAATTGGATATTTGGTGATGGTTTATTTGTGTGTGTTTACCCTCAGCTCCAAATGAGTGTACCTGCCACAACAGCACAGAAATCAGACAGTAACAGCGAGATGCAATCTGCAGTGGCTCCCTCCTTTATTCCCAGCCAATCGGGGAAGATACCGGGCAGGAAGAGAGGCAGACCCCCACTCCTCCGCAATGTCGCCAAGATGGATTTTACCAACCGTTACCCCGAGTCGCTCCCGCCGCTCAAAGTTCCCAAGAAGAGAGGGAGAAAGCCTGGATTCAAGGTCAGTCAGCCAGATGTTGGGGAGAGGAGCTACAGTAATGTGGATGCAGCGTGTTTAAAAATGCATGTGTACACACAGACACGCAGACTCCATGCCCTTCACGTTTTGTGGGACCCAAGTGTAACGCAAAGAGAGTTAACATCTGCTGCTCTAGCACATATTATTGAAATACGGTTATGTCTTCAGCAGCTCTGAGAGGGAGCTCGCTGTAAATAAAAGCATACACATAAAAAACCCTGAAGTGTAGAGACTAGATTTAGCATCCGGCTGCACGGCTTACACGATTTACTCTGTGTAAATAGGCAAAAGCTTCCAGATGAACAGCATTTTCTCTTTGTTTACGCAGCTCAAACCCAGGATGGTGATGACGCCGTTGGCTATTTCTCCTCCGAGCAGCACCCCAGAGCCTGATATGAGCTCCATCCCTCAGGATGCAGCCACTATCCCCCACTCAGCCACGCCCCAGGTGCTCACAGGTAACTACAAATCACAGAATAGTTTAAAAAAAAATAGTTGGGGTCATAAATTTACCTCGCCTGCTGTTCATTTGTATATACATGTATTAAATAAAATGTTGCTCTTGGCCCTGTGCCAAACCTGCAAAAAATATTCCATACGTTTGATTTAATACAAGGTGTAGTCCCATTTTTCACAAGAATAAACTAGTCTTCCCCTCCAATGTGGGCTAAAGAAACACAATTCTCCAGATGCTTCATATTAACAGCTTTGTGAGTGGTTTCTTGTTGTGCGGGGTTGCCCACAGAATCAATAATGTATGTATCTTCAGCTTATTAACAGGTTTTCTTGTTGGGTGCCTGAAAATATCTTGGAGTGAAACATTTTAAGACAGACACAGTGCGGAAAATCTTTCAATCTATTAGAGGGGACTCCTATTATTGTCTTTTATTCTCTGTCTGTCATAGATACAGAGTAATATATGCTACATTAATCAATGCGGTGTGTCGTTGGAAGAGTGTGAGGTTATTCAATACAACGCACCATATTTTTATGACACTATTTTATAGAATAGTATAGTAGAGTGTAGTGACTCAAATGTAGTGCCCTATAGTGTGAAGTTCTGGCATTTAAAATAATAACAGTGACATGGAAGTTTCTTTCAAGTAAAAAGCCCCAAAATGCATGACACTTTGAACTACAGCTATTTAATAAATTATGTCAGTAACTCAGTTTTGACAGAAATGACAGAAAGAACCTAATAATTGTAAGGATATGCTCATGAACGATATGTGTGCTGGTTTGAAGATAATGAGTGGATTCTTACCAAAGTCATGATTAAATATTCATTAGAATGAAAATGTTCTAAGACTCAATAATAATTATAAATTCAACCTGTGTCCTCCCTCCATCAGTCTGCATCTACATCAACAAACAGGCCAACACGGGCCCCAACCTGGACCGGAAAAAGATCCAGCAGCTCCCAGACCACTTCGGGCCGGACCGTCCCTCTGTGGTCCTGCAGCAGGCCGTCCAGGGCTGCATCGACAGCGCCTTTCAGCAGAAAACGGTCTTCACGCTGCTCACACAAGGCTACGGGGGAGAAAAAATATCAGGTGTTGTACAACGACCACAGCCAGGTGTTTCTTTACCACCATTAGGAACCACAGAGTTCAAGCATGCATTAGTCCGGGTTGTAAGACCTTAACTGTTGAGTTAAAGCGACTAACTCGGCTCATGTTTTGCTCTTCTAGCCACTTTTGATGGAAAACAGCACCTTCTCAGCCTCCCTGTGGTGAACAGCATCGACTATGTCCTGCGTTTTCTGAAGAAGCTCTGTCGTAGCCTGCACTGTGAAAACCTCTTCAGTGATCAGCCCATTACACAGCACAGTGGTGGGTCCTATCAGTCCGATGGTATTTGGCCATTTTTCCTCTTTATTAGCAGCTGTTGTCCTCTTGTTTTCTTGTTTTCATGTTACTACAGTGCTAAAATTAAATGTAGCATCACTAAAGCCGCTGTGTTGTCTTTAGCTGAGACTTCGATGCCTGAGGACTACCATTTAGACCAGTCGGACGGAAAACGTTACTCTGTGGATCCAGGCGACTCTGCTTTCGGCTCCATAAGCTCCTCGTATTCGCCCAAATCCTCCTACGGTTTCCGGTCTTCGCAGCAGTTCTCCAACAACTCCAACTCGATGAATATGTGCCGGCAGTCGTCCACCAGCCCCAACACTTTCCCAGAGAGCAACAGGACAGGTCAGAGCTCAAGACAAAAACAATAGTTAAGATCAGTTTCTCTTTGTAGTAACTTTGTTGATCTTTTAGGAGGATATAACGCAGCGCCAGAGTCTCAGGAGTCGAAGGCTGCTCCCAATAAAGACCCCACCACTTGGACTGTGGAGGACGTAGTGTGGTTCATCAGAGACGCAGATCCTCAAGCTCTCGGACCTCACGCAGACGTCTTCAGGAAACATGTGAGCTGTTTTCAGTACAGACTTCTGTTTTAGTGGCAGACTAGGAAAATCTACAGTGATAATACACAGATATGTAATGGTATGAGGATGAGTACTTAAAAGTACTCACAGATACCAAGTTACTTATGAATCATATTTTTTCATGTTTTATCTGTGTTTTGAAGGACACAGTTTTGATTGTTTGACTTTAATAAAGCTTTCTTTGCTAGAGGTGCTGGTATTTACTGAGCTGTGCAGTGAGTAAATCATAAAGCTGTGCTTTTTTTTACCATTTCAGTTCTTCAGTTGCATAACTGTAGTGATATACAGTATTTTTTAGATTGTGTCATAAATCTTGGGCTTTGTGTTGTGAACCATTTCATATTTTGGTATAGCCTGTGATTTTACAGTGTCAAATACAATCACTGGACTATTCTTTCTCACTATTTTCTTGTCTTTTCAGGAGATTGATGGAAACGCCTTGTTGCTCTTAAAGAGCGACATGATCATGAAGTACCTCGGCCTGAAGCTGGGGCCGGCCCTGAAGCTTTGCTACCACATCGACAAACTAAAGCAGACCAAGTTCTGATAGCATTTCTTTGTTTCAAACACAGTACGTTAAGCTCTATAAACCATGATGTCACATTTAATGGACCGTTCACACTGGGCTGGCTCTGTGCCCGTTCTGGTCTGGTTCTGAAGTTTGGTGCTTTCTGGGCGTTAGTTCTCGCAAGTTTGAGCAAAACCAAAAACATATTTGTTAATATATGTATTAACATTTATAGCAATTTATAATAAACATTTAAAAATGGAGTGTTTTTGGAGACATCTGCAACATTGCAACTCCACACCTCACTTTCTGCCTGTGAACACCTACAGAAGCCCTGCAGGGACACTCCAGAAACAAATCCCATTTAGTTTATAAATGTCTTAAACCTTAATGAGAGAGTGGGCAGCTGTAGGAACAGGAACAGGAAGTCATGGACACAGGGTTCAATGGAGCTTTAAAAGTCACATTTTTCTATTGTTAATAATTTTTTTACTATTAACTGCAAAATGTTACATTGCAACTTAAGCATGGCTTAAAAATTGTAAATATAATATGAATGAATGTGAATGGAAATAGATATATATGTGTCAGTGTTTACCCTGTGATTAACTGGGATTGTCCAGGGTGTATCTTGTCTATAACTAAGTATTTGGGACAGGCTCCAGCCCAGTGGCCTGTAACAGGACAAGCAACAGAAACTTAATGAATGTTTTAATGTCAAACAATTAGAAATAGCACTGAAATTTATGAAGGTTTTGGGTAATCACGGTTCCTAACGTAGATCTGTATTTATTGCTTCTAGCTAAGAACCAAGTTTTCAGGTTTCAAAGTTTAAAAATTCAAAGGATCCAAACTGATGTCCCAAACCAGAATCAGCAGAGAACAGGACCAGTGTGAACGTGATATTAGGATCATCATCACAACCTCTCAACCTCCCTCCAAATCATTTTGGCACAGACTTTAAACTCAAACATTTACATTGTGAAATCTATCCTTTATCCATGTTGAGCTAAATGTAATAAGCAAATGCTGAAGAAAAAGCTACCCACCGCGTCCCCACCGCGTCCCCACCGCGTCCCCACTGCGTCCCCACTGCGTCCTCTCAGAGCGAAGCTTGTCCGCTGCATGCATTTCTCATCAAAGACACTGAAAAGCATCCTTGAACACACGGAGCCTGGGTGGCTTCCTGTTAGAGCACTTAACACATGGACATTTAAGGCAGTTTTGTATGGTATAACCCAGCTTAGGCCATTCTCTCCACATCATCCCCTCTCACACAGTTCCTGTCTGTCTACTGTAAAAATGTCCTGAAATATCTTAGTACACCACAGATTGATCATCAGTTCATGTTTACAATGCTGAAGACGAGGGTTGTCCTGATACCAACAGCTGTACTCGACACACGGAGCCTGCCGAAGTTCCTTCATGGTGCTATTTGGACATATTTTACTGAAAAGTGAAACAAACTGTAAAAAATGTTCCATTAAGGCAACATTTCATAACTTTACACCTTAAAATAAATCAAAGTCATTTGGAGGGTTCCTTGACGTGAAACTGGGCCAATATCTCCCTCTAAAATCAGATTCAGCCGCTGAGAAACTGCACTATGGAAGTTGAGCTGAGGGATTCTTTGCTTTTACCCGGTGTTGTAAAGATGTAGTATGCTGTTTGTGAGGAGTGGCCCAATGTGTGTTCGAGACAGGAAACAGTGGCCTTTAGACGGCTCATGTCCAGGAAAGTTACGCAATGTTGCTTTAAAATCAAGAGGCACAAAAACGGACTCCTTTAAAACTCTGAATCGCTGAAGAATGGCTCTGAAATCTGTGTAGGTATCAGGAGATCCCTTCTGAAAACATATCTGTCTGTGCTAAAACACAATGGTGCATTTTAGAGACTTAGAAAATCATTTTATACTCTGTTTTTTCACATTTTAATGTACCGAGAAGCTCCCATTTGAATCGTCATGCTTTTTTATTATGTTTTTAATGATGTATAACCTAAACAAAAATAATCCAATACAGAAAGACTGTAGCTCTCTTTGTAGTATACGATAAATGACAGTATTGTGGACATTATATACTATTTATGTTTCAATATGCAATGCCAGTTATTACGTTTTCTAAAGGCATTTTCGTTGTTGAAGCAGAAGCCGTCAAATGCGCCGCACACTTAAGAAAACATAGTGTAAATGGTATAAAGTATAATATTGCTTTTGTATGCCGGTTTGGCGTACGGTATGCATCCTTTTTGTAACCAATTACTCTTTGTAAGTGAATGCTGCTGTAAAGACGTATGTAAGCCATGCCTATAGTGAGATCAAGCAAAGGTATTTCATGTGGAAGAAGAGTTTTAGGGAATGATTCGACGCTGCTGGTGCTAAAGTTATCTCTGTATTTAACTGTTTGCTTTGTGTTTGTGAGACGTAAAGGAAATCATATGTGTATAATGTACTGTATGTGACTATTAAATTAAGAAGTAATCAATGCTGAGAGTCAGACAGATGTTTTATTCAATGCTTTTACGTGAAATGATCGGATATTTTGTCCAACTTGTCTCTGTGTGTTGGAATATGGTATAAAAACTGTAAAAAATATAGATAAAATGGCGTTAAATAGTATAGGTTAAAAAATTAAAATAGGTTAAAGGTGGGGTCATTTAGTTATAAATGCCCTACACAGTGTAAGAATGCGTATTCAGCATAAAAATGTGCTTCTCCTCTTCCCTTTTTAATCGTCTATTATGATCCTGGTTGTGGTATCCATTAAAATAGTGAAATATATATGTATTTATATATAAATACTGAAGCACAAAAGAGAGCCAAAAAGCTAAAAATACCCAAATATTTGAAGAGATTATAACATTTGTAACTTCCAAAAAGCCCATCATTTAATATTTTCTGTTAAAACTCGAGCTTGACTCAGTAGCTTTATTGTCATTAGGTATTAAAAATTAATTTCTCATCAGTTATCTCTAATTGGAGAAGCCTAGGCATCACTTTAATGATGCTAAAAGGAATAAAATGTCTGCTTTAACTGTTTTTGGCAAAGCATCGTTTAGGTTTGTCACTGCAGCGAGCTCCAGATTTGAGTTTGGCTGCACGTGTCTGAGGATGATTTTGGCTGCGAGCCTCTTCTGTGCCTTAACACACATGATTTAACAAAGCTGACCTACATCTGGGCCGTCCTGGGACTGATGGGGTCCGTGTGGGGTTCACAGCCAAACGAGGTAGACTCCACATTCAACGTTTTTAAGTGTTCATCCGTCGAGAAAGGGTCACGTTTACTCCACATTAACGCCAATACAATGCAGTAGATGACGTTAATAGAGGCTGTGGTTCGGTTTAGATGCACTTTAGGAGCTCGGGAACAAAGTAGTCAGTGTTTTGGTTAAATGTGGTTAGTTTTAAGTGGCAGTGGCTTCACGTGTTTGGTTGAATTGAGCCACTGGGACCAGTTAAACTCTTCTGGAAGTATCCCATTACCTCAGGTCAGTGACAGTGGTTCACAAAAAGAGGTCAAACAGCAAAGATGCAAAGATACAACAATAAAATTTGGTAAACAGTGAGTATTAAACAAAAAAATAAATAAAACACGTGTTATTCCTTGTATTTTTCAAGAACAGAAGTCAAATTTGTGAGGCTTATTTCTCACAGATTTGGTTTGCCATTTGCCAAAAAAGTCCAAAGAGCTTATTTGCAGATGATGTGCCATTAACTTTTTATATATCCAGAGATTAAAGCTTCTGATTTGATTTTTAGATGGTCACCTACACATACATTTATCTTATATTCTTTACAAAATGATGAGAAAATGGATTCATGATTGATTTATGCTTTAACAAATTATTCTGGCCACTGACAAACTCCTCCATCTTCCAACAGCTAAGTTTTATTTTCCATTAATAAGGTAAGTATTTAGTCCCGTAGAGATGTTCAGAGGTCTTCACAGTTTGTCAATATTAAATCAATGGAAATGGAAACATCCTAATCCTGCTAATCCAGCTCTGGTTCTTGTTTTGGGAGCACACTTTTGACTCAACACACATCAGAGCAGCGTATGAAACAGTATCAGGGCTGTATGTGTTGTTGTACATTCATAAATTATTTAAATGATACCAAAATTATCACGAATAGAACGCCACATTGAGTTAGAACAAGCCATATCTGGTGACATTTTCTGATATATCAAAGGCCTAAATGTAAATATCAATTAAAAAGACTTTAAGTATTAAAAATGACAGTTTTGATGTTTGGTTTTGTGGCAGAGACAGACTGAGTACAGCTCATGACTCCATCTAGTGGTTCAAAGTGATGTCTCTGATGATATTCTTACCACATAATTTAGTCTACAGATTTAGCCTTTCATTTATTGAGTAAGATTAATTCATTTTTCACATTTGAAAGACTCCTTAAAGCAGTGGTGTCAGACTCAAAGTGGTGAGGGGCCACAATAGTTAATAAGAGTCCTTTCAGGGGCCGAAGATGGTGACATTTGGAAGATTTTATTAAAGTTATCTTTGACATTAATTGCCTCCTTTTATGGAAACTACTTTTAATTGGATCTGAACATGTTTTTTTGATGGATTTGAACATGTTTTAGATGGATTTGAACATGTTTTAGATGGATTTGAACATGTTTTTGATGGATTTGAACATGTTTTTGATGGATTTGAACATGTTTTAGTTGGATTTGAACAAGTTTTAGATGGATTTGAACATGTTTTTGATGGATTTGAACAAGTTTTAGATGGATTTGAACAAGTTTTAGATGGATCTGAACAGGTTTTAGTTGGATTTGAACATGTTTTAGATGGATTTGAAAAGGTTTTAGATGGATTTGAACAGGTTTTAGTTGGATTTAAACATGTTTTAGATGGATTTGAAAAGGTTTTAGATGGATTTGAAAAGGTTTTAGATGGATTTGAACATGTTTTTGATGGATTTGAAAAGGTTTTAGATGGATTTGAACATGTTTTTGATGGATTTGAAAAGGTTTTAGATGGATTTGAACATGTTTTTGATGGATTTGAAAAGGTTTTAGATGGATTTGAACATGTTTTAGATGGATTTGAACATGTTTTTGATGGATTTGAACATGTTTTAGTTGGATTTGAACATGTTTTGGATGGTTTTGAAAAGGTTTTAGATCGACTTGAACAGGGTTTAGTTGGGTTTAAACAGGTTTTAGATGGATTTGAACAGGTTTTATTTATATTTGCAGCAAAAATCGAATCCATCTGAAACCTGCTAAAATCCAAGTAAAACCTAGTAATAAAAAAATCACTTTCTAACAGTTTGAAGGCCACATAAAACACTGCAAAGGGCCGTATTTTGCCAAAAGTGGTCAAAAACAATGACAGCAAACACCAACAAATGAAACTTTAATTTGACACTGACACATATTTTTGACACACACAACAAAAAGCATTGATTAAAAAGTCATCCTTATTATTTCCCAGACCCATCATTTCATTGATTTATTCATTTTCACACCTTTTGGTCAGATTCAATGTCACATAAACTGAACATTTAATCCTCAAACCTGTCCAGAGGCTCACTAAAGTCTAATACACTGATGCATTGATTATAAAACGACCCCCTCCCTCCCCCTTCCTCCTCCTCCTCCTCCTCCTCGGGATGAAGGCAGCAGAGAGAGGCTCAGTCTCAGTGAACCGGGCTGTGATGCGCACGGGTGACGCCGCGCTGCTGCCGCTTTAGTCGCACGAGCACAAACACTGGCGTGGGATCGGAGCCTGCTGCGCCTCATCTGGAGCCACGGGAAAAGCCTGACATCTCCTCCTCGTTTCGAGTCGGACTGACGCCTGATTCAGGAAAAAAAAAAACAGGAGGCGAGCGCCGAATTTGTGTGTGTTTGTGCTTTTGACGCAGGTTTCCATCTTTTTCCGCGTGTGAGCCTTCTTTAACTCTGCAGCTCGAGAGACGCCACGCACGGCTGTAATCAGGTAAGATTTGTGCGCTTGGAGATCTATCAAGCGCTGGATTTTTATGTGTCACGCGTTTATTTTCACGTTATGGCTTGTGTTTGAATGAATCGGGATCGAGTAGCACCTGCGCATCCCATAAACCCGAGCCTGTTTTGCCTGGAAACAACCTGAAACGACTCGGATGATGAGGCAGAAACCGTGTCAGATGCTGGCTTCTTTTACGCGTCTCTGCGGTAAAAAAACGGACGCGTCTTTTGTGTGGGGTTTTCTGGCTTGTTTTGTGTCGAAGCAGGTTGTGGTTGTAGCGGGGATGGCGTGGTGTGATGTGAAAAAAAATACTCTCACTGCGTCGTTTCCATCGGAATGCAGCGCAGCCCATCATCTCCTCTTCTTCCCTCTCTCACACACACGGCAGGCGTCAGGCTGGAACGGCATTAACTCACATGTCATTGCCCCGAAGCGTGAAAATAAAGCAGCATCTGTTGTATTTGAGCCTCTCATTCAAACGCTTCATAAACCTGTGGCCCTGTCTGTCGCTACGAGGCGCGCGTTTGAGCTGAAAAACGCCGCAGTTACGTGATGTCGAGCCGCGTACTGGGCTCTGTGAACAATTTGTCATCTTCCTGCAAAATGTTTGTCCTCAAGGTCATTCACCGGTTTTTTTAGACACAGAAACCGACGCCCTCGCCTCTGTTTGACGCACGCTCTGCTCGAGGATTTGGTGGAAAGGACACGCAGCAGATGCACATTAAACGCGGGTGGATTTGGGATTTTTGTGGTTGTTTGTTGTGGAGGCCTGGGCCAACGCAGTGCAGTGGAGCTGTCCATCCTCCCTCTTCTTCTTCTTCTTCTTCTTCTGCTGCTGCTGCATTGATGTGGACCCTATGCGTTAGCCGTGCGTCTCCATGTGTGGGACAATTCATTTAAAAGCACCTGTCTCATAAATTCAAGTCATGTCCTTAAAGCGCACTGTCTCATTTGGCTGAATTATGCATCGGGGATTGACGCATTCCATGGCCATGATTTGCCACATGATGAGTCAATAATTAATGATGTTGGAGGCTGCTCAACTTGTCATGATTGCAGCTAAGGGCCTTCACTCTGTGGATGACCAACTAATCCCTGATTGGGCTGCCCACAACTGGCTTGACCCAGCTTCAGGGAGAGAGGGGAACTGGTTAAATGGATTCACAAAATGGAAAGATGTCAGAGTTAAGCTGTTCAGATGCCGGCTGCAGTAAAAGTGACTGTGATGCGCTTAGTTTTGGGCACATTCAGGTGTTTGGAAATGGAATTAAAAAAAAGAGGGAGTGAATGTATCTACGGTCGTGCACCAGTGAGCAAGTTTCCATTGAGTATGTGTAAGTGGGAGCCATCTTTGACTGAGGGCCTTGACTCCACCCCTGTCATAATGTATGTCTGCTGGATCATTTAAACACCAGCACATGCAGCAAGAAAAGTCTAATTTACAACAATAAAATAGCAAAAAATAGCTTCATTTAGTCATAATATCGACAATTAAAGGTGCTGTATGTGGCCACTTTACAAATAAACAAACAATAAATCATTCTTTCAATTGGTTTTAGATTAAATATGAAGTACTGGTTATGGTTCATCTCTTATTTTTCTTTACACACACACAAAGTACAAAGGAAAAAGGTAAAATGCAGGATTTTAATAGCTCGAACCATAAGACGGAATATCCCTCGTAATGTTTTTACTTTAATATAAACTAAAGATATCAATAGTTTTTAGCTTTAGTTTCCAGCTCAGTAATAGCAATGTAATAGAAGGGTAATTGGTTAATGTTCTAGTTTGTTATAACTATGTAACAACAAGGAACTTCATAATTAATCATAGAATCAAATATTTATTATCATCTTGTTATATTATTACTATGCCACCATTATTACCACAAAAGCTTTTAAACTGATTTAAAAAAAGGAAATTATCAAAAATGATAAAATGATTTTGAAACAAGGAGCTGAGAAAGCAGGCGTTTATTTGTTTTGAGGAGTTTATGTGTCTAGTGTCAAGTTTTTTTATGTGATATTTACACTTTTTGAAATATGCTATGAGTTTTAGACACAGCAAATTCAAAATATTGTTGTTATTAAAGGGAATCGGATTGAAAAGCTGAGTGTGTTGGGAATTTTGCTGTTTTGAAGCATCGGGAAAGAAAGGTATCTTTGTCGCAGGTTCCTCTTGTGCTTATAAATAACGGTCTTGACGATTATGCAAAAGACTTATGTGCTGCTACTGAGATATTAGAGCAGAGATAAGGGCATTAGCTGGAGTTAAAAGCAACAATTCTGATTTGCATAAGTCGCCCTCAGTCTGCTCAAACACCAGATTAACTTCCCAAAATCTTAAAACTTCTCGTTGATGTGAAAGGACATGGATTAAAAAGGAAAATCAGCGTCGCAGTGGATTGTAATTCAGAGTTCTGCTGCAATTCTGTCATCTGTTTTACATAAACTAACCTTTTTTTTTCTCTAACGACTGTAAAATGTCTTTATAAATGGATTAAATCAGACAGATAGTGAGAGTAGCTGCAGATAATGTCAAAAAGTAAATGGAAAAGACTGACATTTCTATTTTTTTATGAGTGATAATTTGATTCATATGTTTAAGATCAAATAGATATTCCCTGTTTTCCTTTTTTCTACTACATTTTGGACTTAAATAGCCTATTTGTGCAGTAAATCCATTGCAGCGTGAGTCTAGTCCTGTATAAAGACTCACCGGAGACACATTTATCCTTCTCCTTTCGCCCGAGGAAAATACCGTAGCTTTAAATTTGACAAAAAGGCCGAATTAAATCTTAAATCTGTCCCGTTAAGTCCCATCACTGCAGAGTTATGCGGCCCATTCATCAGTCTGTGTTGGCCTCGCTGCAGTAGTATCCTCCCTCCTACAACCGAGCACACCCTCTGTTGTCGTTGTTCGCTTATGGGACAGCGTTCGCAGTTGGAAACTTGATCGGCAGCAATCGAACGTTTGATGAAGTGTGTGTGGGGTGAGAGCGACGATCGAGGTCAGCGCCACGCGGAGACGACACCGACGGGACGGGCCCGGACGGAAATAGAACAGGAAAAAACACTCAGAATCTATGTTTGAGTGGAGAATTAAAAATGTAGAGTGGGCTGCTGCTGTTTCTGTAGAAGCAGGGACAAAAGAGAAGCCAACTTTGTGGATAAATTCTTCTTGTTACAACAATAAATTTCCTTTTTTTCGACACATTTACTGCTTTTGAGGCAAGACTCTTTAACGCAGAATAACAGCGTAACAATATTAAAAGAGCACAGAGTAAAAAGTTGTAGTAAATAGTCAAAAAATGCCCAAAAATAACACGGTAGATATTTAATTCCTGCTGTTCTCGTTCCTAAAAAGGCCCAGAACGGACAAACTAAGCTCAGACGGGACAAAATAATCACTGAGAACGACTGATCTAGACCTGGTCTGATGAGAGTTTGTTATGATTTGGCACGATATAAATAAATCTAATTGAAGACGATACCGTAAATGTTCACGGGCAGAAAGTGAGGTTTTGGCTTGAAGTGCATCTGAGATCCATCTTGAACTGCTCCGAGCAAAGAGTTCACGTCCGAACCTTGGAATAAACTTGGTCGGTGAGTCCGAAAATGTGAAAATACTGACAAATCTGGTTTTAGGTAGATGTAGAGCCTGTTTTACCGTAACGAACATAAACAACATGGAGCTGCTCTGATTAATACAATCACCAACCTTTTTGCAAATGCTTTCAACAGAAGTCCTCCCAGATGATACTGTGGAGCAGTTCTATCTGTAAAAAGTCAGAGGTTATGTCACCACCAGACGCCAATAAACCTTTAACGTAATATAGACTCAGTGAGAAGTCTTTTTTTATCTTACAGTTTCAAATTAAACAGTTCTTATGGCAAACAAATTTCAAGTTGTCAAGTAAATTAATAAAATAAACAGGAAAAGAGGAGATAAAGTTGAGGCTGAACATAGGATTTTGGAAATATTAAGGTCCAAAAAGTGACATGTTTCATCTTACTCTGTGCATGTTTCAATGTTTTATTTGTGTATGGATAAACAATAATATAATATAAAGAAATGATAAGATGTTTGAGGTCAAAGCCACTGAAGAAAATGGCTCAAACTTAAGGCACTTTTTGGACAATTTGTGTAATTTTTCGTTTCACTCGAATGTACTGCTGTAAATACTTCATTTCACTAGAGCAGACAGCATCTAAAATATGTTGTTTATGATAGACTTTCATTACGTTTCTTGACTTTTTAAAGTAACAGGACACATTTCGGCTCCTCTGTCCCGCTCTGTCACGTGTTGTTGCTCCACAGGAATCATGGGAAAGCAGAACAGCAAGCTGACTCCTGAGGTGATGGAGGACCTGGTGAAGAACACAGAGTTTAACGAACACGAGTTGAAGCAGTGGTACAAGGGCTTCCTGAAAGACTGCCCCAGCGGCCGACTCAACCTCGAGGAGTTCCAGCAGCTTTACGTCAAGGTGCCGTCCCACTCAGACCTGCTCTGTTATACACACAGAACTGTACGGAGGTTTTAGGGATCTTTCTCTTCATGTTTGGGGTCCTGCTGCAGAACAAACTTGGAGCAGTGGTTCTCAAATGGTTCACATCAAGTAGCTCTTTAATTCTTGTCTCTCCAGTTTTCAGCTGCATTTAAAACTGTTGCAAGAGACAATTTTATCCCTGTATAAATATCATGAACTACAATATAATACAGTGCTGTGAAAAAGTATTTGCACGCTTCCTGATTTCTCTTTGTTTTTGTTTTTTTTTTGCACTTTTGTGACACTTAACTGTTTCAGATCATCAAACAAATTCAAATAATAGACAAAGATAACTTAAGATAACACAGCATGCAGTTTTTAAGTTTTTTACTCATTGCCGTTATCATAAAGGCTTTATTGAAGATGTTGCTGAGGGGTGAGATTTATGGGGCAGTTACTTTTCACATAGGGCCATTTAGGTTTATATAGCTTTTTTCCCTTAATAAATATATCATTTCACTTAAATTTGGAGTTTACTTGAGTTATCTTTGTCTAATATTTACATTTGTTTCATGATCTGAAACATTTGAGTGTGACAAATGTGCAAAAAAAAAAAAAAGAAATCTAGAAGAGAGAGGGAACAGTCCAAGGAAGAAGAAGAAGAGGCCCTAAACTCTAGAGACCGACCACTAACTAAGATATCTCTATTTATAAACCTCATTTAGTCATTTTTTTCCAATTAAACCTCCTAATTCATGTTTTTTTCAGATGAGAACCATGCATTTTGAGTTAAATCCAGCTCTGTACCTGTGAAAACACCACATACAGACCATTTAAATCCTACTCCTGCTTCCCAAACTCACAGTTCCTGTTTTTTTTGTTTTTTAATACATTTTGATCCAGACACGTTCACCCATATTTTAGCTCCATCCGGCTTTATTTGACCGATGCCTCTCCTTTAATCTCTTTCCTTTCTGTTTTGGAGATTTTATCCAAACACACGCCCGTCCTGCGTCACGTGACCAGCGCTGGAACGGCTCCGAAGCGTCTCCCTGAACTGAATTATTTAACACGAGTCCTTTATTATGTAATGTACTTAAAAGGAGGCACAAATCCCTCTTAATATGAAGCTTTGTTTAAAACTGTAGCTTCAACAAAGACTTAAACTGTTATAGAGATTTTCATGATATATTAGTTTATGTATTTTGGAGCAATTCATGTTTAATCTTAGTAAAAGCCTTCCTAGAAAAGAAATAAAGAAGATTTTTTATTTATTTATTTTTTGTTTTAGCTATAAACCAAACCAAAATTAAGTAAAAAACTATAGATCTTTACCAATATTTTTTCAATTCATCTGGTTTTTTTGAGAGTTGATTTGTTTTTATAAAAGGTTGCTCTAAATGATGAGGAGATAAAAACCTACTAAGGCTGCTTTTGGAAATGAGGAAATAAATAAAGCATAAAAGTCTAACTTAAAAGCAGAAGGAAGAAGGGTTTAAAAAGCCTTTACTGTAGTATGAGTAAAGGAAGTTAATAGAGCATACATGTCAAACTCAAGGCCCAGGGGCCAAATGAGGACCTTTGCATTGTTTTCTGTGGCCCTTCAATACATTTAGTTGGTGATAATTTGGCACAAACAGGTTTTAGAAGGATTTGAATCAGATTTATTTGATTTGTTCAGGAAATCTTTAGCCATTTCTTTTACACAAAGATATATAAAATCTCTTCAATCATTTAAACCTATTCAAATCCATCTAAAACCTGTTCAAATCCAACTAAAACATGTTCAGACCCATCTAAACCTGTTCAAATCCAATTAAAACCTGTTCAAATCCAACTAAAACATGTTCAGACCCATCTAAACATGTTCAAATCCAATTAAAACCTGTTCAAATCCATCTAAAACCTGTTCCATTCCAACTAAAACCTGCTCAAATCCATCTAAAACCTGTACAAATCCATCTAAAACCTGTTCCATTGCAACTAAAACCTGTTCAAATCCATCTAAAACCTGTACAAATCCATCTAAAACCTGTTCCATTGCAACTAAAACCTGTTCAAATCCATCTAAAACCTGTTCAGACCCATCTAAACCTGTTCAAATACAATTAAAACCTGTTCAAATCCAAAAACTTTCAATCTAAACCTTCCTCAAAAATTTCAACTTTTACATCTAACTTTCATCACAAAACCTGTCAAAATCCTACTAAAACCAGTTTACCAAAAAAGGAAGACATTAATGTTAAGATAACTTTTGTAAAACTCAAATGAAGATTAAACTTCACATTCAAAATTTAATAAAAGCTTCCCAAGTGTCACCATCTTTGGCCCCTGAAAGGATTCTTTTTAACCATCGTGGCCCTCACTACTTTGAGTTTGACACTGATATAGAGGGTCATAAGTTGGAAAAATAAGAGTGTCTTCTGTGAAAATTTTGATTTTATATAAAGAAAAGTATCACAAATCTATCACTTTGTGCTTTAGCGTGTTTATTTTGCTCAATTAGCATCAAAACTCTCTGGTATTATGTTTCATTACGTCTCGAACGGTTTTGACTGATTCCGTTTTCTGTCCCGTTTCCAGTTCTTCCCTTACGGCGACGCGTCCAAGTTCGCTCAGCACGCCTTCAGGACCTTCGACAAAAACGGAGACGGGACCATCGATTTCCGAGAGTTCATCTGCGCTCTGTCCATCACGTCCCGCGGCAGCTTCGAGCAGAAACTCAACTGGGCCTTCAACATGTACGACCTGGACGGAGACGGCAAAATCACCAGAGTGGAGATGCTGGAGATCATCGAGGTGAGGCGTTACTGCAGTGCTGTAAAAATAAACTGCAGTTGTATCCTGTTACGTTTGTCTATTTCTAGGAACACTATCGCTGTAGTAAATGTGATAGCTCCGAGTGATACCGGAGCAATTTGACATTTGTCGTATCGATAAAGTCAGGGACATCGTGACCACAAAGGGAACAGTGTAGAGTAGAGTAGAGTCAGCACTAAAAAAAAGACTATTTTAGACTTGGGCTGGATTTTTTACAAGTTTATAATGTTACTCAGGAGTTGTATAAAATCAGACTGAAGCTAACTTTTGACATTTTAAATTATTTATGAAGCAAATGCCGCCATATTCGAAAACTTTCTATGTTTTCGTACAGTACACCTTAAAATCCTCTTTTCTTGTTTCTCAATCTTAAATGATACTTAAGTTTAAGGGCCTTTTCACACCTGCACTGTTCGGTTAGACTTTCAGACTTTCTTGTTTGGTTTAAACTAAATCTTCAGGTGTGAAAGCTCCAGCTCCAAAAAGCTGCTTTTTTGTCCATTGATCTTGGTCCAGATCAAACTGAACCAAGGTCTGGTTCATTTGTGAAAGCTTTTTTGGCGATAGTTCGGACTTTTGGACCAAATGTAAAAGGTCATGTCCAATTAAACACATGAAGAGCGAACAAAACAGGCAAAAATGGATGTCAGTCTGGTTTAAAAACATTTAAAACACACAGATTACATTTATTTTCCTCTATTTTTCCTCTATTTTTCTTGCTACGTTACAGCAGATGTCTCCTGTGGAATCAAACGTTTCCTAAAGAGCATTATATCGATTTAAATCATGTCTTAAACAGCGCATCTGGAGTTCCATCTGTTTGTATTAATTCTATATTAATAATAACACGTCTCTATAGGCCTCGCTCCAGTCTGATTATTATATTTCTCCAGTTCAACGGTAAAATGAGCCTCTGCAGAGACACATTGACCACAGTAAAAGAATCTACAGGAGACATGACGACAGTGAACGCAGCGTTAATAAAAGTCTGATCTGTTTCTGCTTTTATAAACTATAGAGAGAAACCAAAAGAAGAATAAGTAACAAGTTGTGAGTTCTTAGTGCGGAGACTTTCAGGAGAGAAAACACCCTTGAACACCTAAAACGTCAAGAAATCTCTAAATCCAAACCAAATCCTCATAGCTTCCTCCAGATGTTAAAGTTACAGTTTCTTTGCATGTAAATTCAGTATGGAGGTCATATAGAACCAAAATGTGTCTATTCGTTTTATTTTTTCAAGGGGACATTACTCATCTCCCTCTTCCCACTTTCAAAGCCTGCTCCAGCCTCCTCCATCACTTTCGCGAACATGTGTAGGCTTCACTTTTAATCAGTTGCATAACCCGCGCGTGTAAAACAATCCCCGGCTAATTCCTCACGGCTCGTTCCCCCCCTTCAGGCGATCTACAAAATGGTGGGCACCGTGATCATGATGAAGATGAACGAGGACGGCCTGACACCGGAGCAGAGGGTGGACAAGATCTTCAGCAAAATGGATAAGAACAACGACGACCAGATCTCGTTGGAGGAGTTCAAGGAGGCGGCGAAGAGCGACCCGTCCATCGTGCTCCTGTTGCAGTGTGACATGCAGAAGTGAGCCGTCTCTGTAAAATCCACACTCCTCTCTTTCTCTTTCTCTCTCTGGACAGCAGCACACGTTTTAATGTCTCATTAGGTTCTCTGCCATTTCCACAGGAGAAAAAACAAAAAACAAAATGCTTGGACTATTTTTCAATGGACTCGCTTCTTGTGGTTGTATGCATGAGAATGTCAAAGCTGAATAATTTTGAATATAGCTATAAGATATCATACATTTCTATCTCCGAACATGCCAGTGTGATTTGTGCACAGTAACCCTATACATCCCCGTCCGACCCTCGCTTGTAAATCGGTGGAGCACTGCGTTAAACTAATTCTTTTCCCGCAGTATATTTAGGATCCCCAGTGTCACTGCTGCAACTACTGTACGCTTTACATAATAGACAATAATTCCTATGATAATTGTAACCGTCTCTACTCTATCCAGGCCGAATAGAGGGATGTGTTCACACAGTGGAACCCGGATGAGTAGGTTCTTTGCATGCATATATTATGTGTCGAAAAATATAATCTCTTACTTTTTTGCATCTCTAGGTGGTTATAAAAGAGAAACCCGTCCGAAATTCATTTATTATTGTTGCATGGGATGTACAGTATGTGACTCATTCGTTCACCTTCAGTAACGTGGGAGCATGCTTCCCGACATCACCTGTTTGCGTCACACTCGGCGAAGGATATTTGGGGAAAGGTGCACATTTAGAGGCCAACGCGTCGTCGACGTATTATCGCGCGATGCTAAAGGATAAATGCTAATGGGGCTCCTAAAGCTGACTCGGTCTGAGAGGAACAGTCCTGAAACCGTGCCACAGGACCATATTATGTCTCATTTTTACTTAGAGTTTAATAAAGGACCATAAAAAGTTGCCAAAACGACTGCCATCAGAAGAATATAAAGTTACAGCCCTGTTTCCATCCGATATTTATAGACATTTTACAACTGTGAGACATTAGCATCTTATTTTAGTTTAGTACGAAGTGAAGTTAAACCGACTTAAGGCCAAATTGACTATAAATACTAGGTTTACAGGATCATGGCGTGATTTAGACCAAACTTAGGCAAACTGGTCAAGATTATAGAGCGTATGCAAAAGATAAAAGCTGAAAATGCTTCCAGAACTGACTCGGACGATGAGAACAGACCCAAGACCGTGCCACAGAATCATATTATGTGTCTTTTTTTTGTTTTGTTTTTGTTTTTTTTTTACAATGGACTATTTGAAGCCGCTAAATGACTGCCAACAGCAGCTTTATGTAAAAAGTGGCTGTTTTATCTTGTTTCTATCATTAATATTTTGTATGCAGTAAGGTTAAATCATGTTATGTGCTAAGTCTGACATGTAGTGTGTACATCAAAGGATAAAAAACACACTTTTGCCGACGAACGTGAAGATAATGGCTTCACTTAAAGCAATTATGATGTTTGGAGGGTTATGTAAAATAATAAAAAAAACAGCAATGAAGTTCCCAAAACAGTTTTAGTAACAAGAGTGAGTCGTGTTATAAACAGTACAATAGTTTAGTTTATAGTTTTTTAGAGAGTTGTGGGTTAAAATTTAGAAAAGAAGAAATACATTTTTGCCAAGACTTTTCAAGATTGGGGTCAAAATTAGACCAACAACAGGCAAAGTAAGGAAGGTTATGAAAAGGGAACAAATGCATTTGGCTAAACAGTATCTACTGCCACTTTTCCTCAGTTCATTCTTTACTTCATCAATAAAATTCATCATTTTAGCCTTTTCACATCAGGATTATGGCTAAATTTAGACCAATTATAACCAATATGATTAAAGTGAGGAAGGTTATGCAAAAGACTAAAAGCAAATGAAGTTCTCAAGCCCTGAACAAATGAGTGCAAACTTCGAGGAAAACAAGAAATTTGCCTCCAATTTTCAGGATTATGGCTATTTTTAGACCAATTAAAAGAAACTTGGTTGAAGTTAGGAAGGTTACGCAAAAGAATAAACACTAATGAAGTTCCCAAAACACACTGCAGCTTCCCTTTTTGTTCCCAGACCTAATTACAAGTCTTTGTTTACATGCAGTTAATTACACGACATCAAGATCTCCCCAAACGACCTACGCTTGAATCAAAAATATGAATGGAAATGACCTGTTTCGACCTTACCATGCCAAAAGTTGGATTATTATATTGATTTATTTAGTATTCAAGGGCAATAAGTAAATCCTGACATGATTAGAAAGGCCTCAAGGGAATCATTTTACTTGAAGATGAATTGTGAGTGAAGAAAAGGCTCTGATGTTTCTCTTTGGAGTCTTCTGAGATGAGCTTAAGTGTATTTAATAAGCACCGTTCCCTTATGATTTCATTGTACTGTCGCCGTTTAATCTGAAGGCCAAAATTACCGCTGTCATCCGCCGCAGAGCGCTCACATTATTCCCCCACAAAGAGACGAAATTGGCTGGAAAAGTATCGCGTTGTTCGGCTCGTATTCACCCCCCAGCGTGGTACATATCAATGTTTACAGAAATAAAGAGCACTGCTAAATAAAAAAAAAAAGTCTGGGCTTTTCGAACCTTGAATGCTGCGAGCTGGGTTTCGAGACCAGCTCCACTTCCACACAGCATTACAGAAAAGGAGAGAAAAGCCTTGCGTATGTTTACCGGACACACTGCATTCCTATGTTTTTTTGTAAGTGAACTTTTATTATAAAATTGTCGTGAGCTGTTCGGTTTTTCAGCAGCCGTCATGAAAAATGCAGCGGCCTCGGAGGAGCGGCCGCTAAAGCTTTTGAAAGAGTGTTTTCACTTCCAGAGAAAAGGCAGCGCGTCGGCTTAAAGGGACAGGACGGTATTTTGTAAAAGGGCGTCTTATTTATTCCCTGCTGTAGATTATTTTAAGCACAGATCTGGTTTGGAGAAGCAGACGGGAGCAGGCTTTGTGTAATGTTGGCTATAAAATCCCAACATTCATAACAACAAACAAAAACTACTATTGGTGCAAATGAGTGCTACATAGAAGGTATTTATATGCATTTATTTTGCTTTTTAAACAACTCAAGGACATAACCCTCCTCAGAATAACCAAAAATGGTTGCACACATTGAGGTAGTTCAGTGTTTTTAATGTAAAAAAACAACATAATGCAAAGTTTTACCTTAAATTCTGTCGTCTCAGAGGGATTTGGGCGGGTCGTTGACTTGAAAAAGCTTCAAAAGTCTCCATTTTAGAGTCAGGACAGGGTCGGCTGCTGAGAAAATGCATCACGTAAGTTTAGTCGAGCCGGAGACAAATCCCTGGGTCTTTTCGCTCGTCGTGTTTGCATTAGATAAGATTATAACTTCACAAACTCTGAATCTAAGCCTCAGAGATCAGTGACTCTCTGCTGCTAATAATGCTCAGAAGCCAGTCCTGACTTGTGTGAATGAAGAGTCCAGAAGTGTTTTCTTTTGCAGCACGTAAAGCGATAAAATTAACACGATAAACAGCAAGAAAAAGTCAACAGCTATTCACCTAAACTCGGTTGAATACCTTTATGAATATTTATTACAGCTACTTTACACTCTATTTAAACTTTTTAATATTGTATACAGGCTTTGGAAACAAATGCTGCTGCAGAAACTACACAAAACGAGTTAAAATAAAGATAAATATAACTAAATTGATATTGTTTTGTTTGACTGTGCAACACATACAGTCTACAAAGTGAATGTTGTTAGGCTGAAGGACTATTAGAAATGATAAATGATGAATCCACTTTTTTATATAGCACATTTTTATTTCAAGAGTGCTGCAAAGAATAAAATAATAAAAGCAATAACTACTATATAACTACTATATACTACTATATATACTAGAATGAATTGAAATAATATTTTAAAAAAAACTAGTAAATAAGAGCAATACAGTAAGACAGTAAGAGTAAAAGTAGAATAATAATAAATAAAAGACAACAGAAAACCATAAAACTCATGTTGGATTAAAAGCCAAAGAATAAAAGGGTCTTGGGTTGAAACTGTGTCAACCCACCACAAAAAAAATAAAAAAAAAAAAGCAGAGGGGAGGGGAAAGGATTGTGTGTTTGTTTTTTTTTTTAAAAGGGTACAAATGCCCTAACAAATGCCACAGCTGTAAATGTGCCTGATTATAGCAGAACCCCAAACAGATAACAGACAAAAATACAAAAAAACACGAGACACAACAATAAAAGACAAGTTAAAAGTGGTCAGAGATGTGCTCCTGTTTTTTTTTGCTTCCAGTTTAGAGACGATTATGTAAAATTCTGACATACGTTCGAGCAAAGAGTGAATTTTCCCCTTTTTATTCTCTTCCTCACAAGATCCTATTATGTGTCAGTTATAACTAAGAAAGAGAGAGTTAATCATGTGACAAAAAAGCCCCAAAAAGCTTTAGAAGAGCCTTAAAGCAGCCCTCTCATAATAATTTAAACAGTTCTTACAGATGAGAATCATGTCTATCTCACTTGAATCTCTCTTCATTGTAAATATACTGTCGGGACGAGGACTTATCGCAAGAAATGACTTGATTTGTAGAAAGATGTGCGCCCTCTACTGGATAAAAGTTACACAGGGTTACTTTAAATTTATCTGACGTGAAACTAATAAACTATTTCTTATGATAAAGAAGTAAATTAAACTGTGGCGTTACTCCTGTCTGCTTCTCTAAACTGAAAACCTGCTGAAAACTATCTACAGTAAAGAATAAACTGGCTCCAAAAGTATCTAATAGAACGACTTTTATAAAATACTGAGCTGTCTCTTTAAGATTGAAGGTGAAATCCTCTTTCATCAGTCTTGCTTCCCTGTTTCTAGGCTATGCAAGCACGCACCGAGTGTCTGCTTGTAGTCCACTGCATCGGTGGAGCTTCTCAGTGTTTGTCTGTAACATAAACCCTGCATATTATTATTATTATTGTTATTATTATTATCAATGTCACATATTTATACATCTCCGTCCAGCCACTCTGTCTGATTCTTTGTCAAGTAAATGTTTATATCAATAACGAAGACCATAATACAAGTGACTGTATTCTTTTTTTTTTTCTTTTTTTTTACATGTGGCATGTGTTGCACCCAAATTAATTCTGTAGTGACAAAAATGAATAAACCATCAACAGGCTTTTTCAAAAGACTCGCTGGATCCGGTTCGGTTCATGGCTTTGGTGAGTGTTTTATGGATGAGGATGAACGGAGAGTGCGTGGAATAAAGATATTTTATTACATACAGACACACACACACAGGGTTGTTTTAGGTTTTAAACACAGAGTTTGAATGTAAAAGTGAAGGGTTACACAGACAGAACGCACACAAAAGTACAAGGAAATGAGTTTTTAACGGAACAAATGGACTTAAAAACTTGAAAACAACAATAAAATTCACAATTCAGTTTCAAATTTAAGGGACTATATGCGGTATCTTTACTTTTGAATACAAACATGAGCTTGGTTAACCATTTTAATCGTTCTTATATGAACTACACTGAAATAAAATGATAAAAATGATTATTATTATTATGAGTGGCGGCTGGTGGCTTTAAATCCTGCATATAGTCCCTTTAAATACTGTTCCTGGAAAAGACAATAGATAAAGATGAACTAAACTGACATAAATACAATAAAAAACATACCTTTAAAGAACTTTTCAATATAAATACAGTGAATAGTCTCATATTACCTTCAGTTGAAAAAGCACGTTACTGTAAACATTTACATTTGTGATAAACAGAATAATTACTGGACTAATAAACTGTCATGTAGCTAGTGATGCTACCTAACCATTATTTTGCTGCTAAATCCTCCCCACAGTGAAGTAAATGTAAATTTTGTCTAAAATGACTGTATCTTGTAACAATAATAAAAGACAAGGTGCTACTGATTGTGAGAAGTTTGAGAATCACTGCATAAAAGTGTTTTGTTTTGTTTTTAAAGATTATTTTTTGGGCTTTATTGAAAGGAGCAGTAGCTGGACAGAAGACGGGGTGAGACAGAATGGAAAATGACACTTGAGCAAACGCCCCGACCGAGATTTGAACCCGGGTCTCCTGTGTGCTTGTCAAACCTCTCTGTTCTTGTGGAGCATGTATCTGCGTTTAACTTTATAAGGCAATGCCACAGTAAAATATAGATTTGTTGGCCACAGTTTGTTGAGTCCAGTGATCTTCTGTTTATAAACTGCCATTTTAATGTGATTTATTTAAGAAAGGTTTGACTGTATTAATGTCATGTGACTGTAACCTTAAGACAAGTTGTAACAAACACAAAAAGCTAGCTCTGTCCAAACTGGCCTGAGTCCACAGCCAAACCTTCAATGTTTACACAACACAGAGTAGATTCAAAAAAAAAAAGAAGTGTAAAACAACATGACGCTGGTGGGACAGACTCAGAGTAATACTGACTCACATTAAACACAGGGTTTGGGCTCAGTTCAGACGCCGTTGGACTCGTTCTTCTCTCGTTCGGGGTCCTCGAGCTGGTGGACTTTAATGAGGCTGGTCCTTCGTAAAAAACTGGTAAAAAAAAGAAAACATATCACAATATAACAACACACAATAGATGCACAGAAAGAGTCAGTGCATTTCTGTGGCTGCTTTTTCACCTTTTACTGAACATAGACCAGAGTAAAGCTGTAATGGGATGGAACATGGAGCAAATGGCATAAACTCAAGCTGCTTTAAAGACGTGGTATGTTTTGTAAAGCTCTTTTCACACTGTACGAGTCACAAAAGAAAACATAGACCTGGGACAAATATTTAGCCTAAAGCCTGGTACATACTCTGCAGGAACAAGAACAAAGTTATTTCTGAACATTTCATTTCATACTTCAAGTGCAGAACTCCGCATTTTTTCCGCATTAACTTCAAATTTCAGTCACACAATAGCTCTCAGACATCCACAAGAACAAGCTGCAAGAACAAAATATGTACCAGCCTTAAATCTCTGTAGTATTTTACTTTAATATTAATTAGATGGATAGCTCTGCACCATTGTATGCTAATGCTAACATGACCTAAAGTCTCTGTCCATCCCTGACATCATGTCTTTTTCCATAATATTTCCACATATTTCTATAGGTTTATTGGAAATATGTTAATACACTGTGTCCCTCTTCTGTTTGTCCTTTATTCTAGACACACAAACAGCTCCTAAATGATGAAAACTGCAGTAATAACTAATTAGTGTCATACTGTGTGAGTGTTTATGATAAATGCCTTTGAAGAAGACTGACCTGGTGCTGAGTGGAGTGATGAAGATGAACTGACGAAGATGCTGCCGCTCCGACAGCTCCACGAGTAAATCCAGAGAGATTCTCCGATTGTGCATGTCCTGAAACGAGAAAAAGTCAGTGAAAAACAGGCTTCGGCTTCATATTTAACCACAGATCGAAGTAATGTGCACATGTTCGAGGAAGTAAAACTGTGCCTAGACAATAAAACATTCTCATACCACGATTATTGTCACCAAAAATATCCAAATTAATATTTCTGCTTGTATTTATTGCCAGTTGATGTGTCAAAAAAGCTGCAGAAGTAACAGTTTTTAGCACGTAAATTGTTTTTTGACAGATTTTGGCATCATTTTGGTTGCATATGTTTATTTAAAATGAATTTGGAGTATAGTGAATATAGAAAAAGCCATTTAGTTAAGTTTAAAAGGAGCCAAAACAGTAAAAATATGCACAATATGTGAAGATAATTCAAGTCTAAAGTGCAAAGACAACAAAAAGTCTACGTTTTCGTCTGACAAACGCCCGAGGGAGGTTACGTTACGTCCCGTGTGGTGTCAGAGGCTCACCATGTAGACGTCGAACTCGTCCAGACATCTGAACGGAGACTCTGTGATCTCCCAAAGCGACAACATGAAGCAAACGGTGGAGAAGGAGCGCTCGCCGCCGGACAGAGACCTCATGTCACTCACTCCTCCTTCCTCTCGACCTGGAGGCGTCACCTTTTCACAATAAAACACCTCTTATATTAAAGGTTAAGTTGTATTTTGATGGATACAAACCCTGCAAGATTTAGTTTAGTTTATAATTATTTTTGTTGGTTGTAAACCCTGCTGAGGTCCCTTATACAGAGGTTTTTTTAGCATTTCATAATAAAAGCCCACTGAGAACTTTACTTATATATTATATATTATTTAACAAAGTATTATGGCCTTGATCCCCAAACATCCTGGTCTTGATTGTTAATTATCAACACCCATTTTGTGCACAAGATGTTTTTAATCCACTCAAACCATATCACATAGCTTTTTATTATCACTAATAAGCTTTTTTTTTTTTTTTAGTGGAGCTGAACAAAAGGGAAAACAAAATGAAATGTGTCAAAATGAAATTCAGTGTTATTTGTTTATTATGGAAAATAAATATTTAAAGCTCTATGTATAGTTTTTCATTCGTGTGATATGTTTCCACCTTTAATCCCACTGTAAATATGTAGATAATAAATATAAAGTGCTCTTTTTATTATAATTTATCTTGACCTGGTTGCACCTTTTAAACTTTTCGTTTATTTTTTTTTATACTATATTTGAATTTATTCTAAAGATTATGTATATATTTTTATTGCATGCTCTCTTTTTATATTTTCCAACACTATGAGACCTGCCATCACATTGTTGAATCAATAAAGTCTAATATAATCCAATCTAATCCATCAAAACCAGTGGAGGATTTATAATTTTACTTTTTGTACAAACTGAGCACTGCTGCAGGAGCACTCTTTTTTTAGCACTATTTTACATGAAGGCTTCTATTAACTTAAGTGATTTTGTTTCTAAATGTTTAATTGTGTAATTTATGTACTGTATAAATGTATAATCTTATCATCTGGTTATCACTTGGTTTGTTTATAGACAGTGGGCGGACAAAAAGTTAATAAAGCCTAAAAATCTGATGTGATACTTTTGTTTTTTAATAAATCCTGTAGAAATTTCCCAATTTTCTGTTAAAAGGGCATAGTTTAGATACAAAAACCTGTTGTGCAGCCCTCATTTTTTGGCCTTTGTTTCCTTCTCGATCCTGAGGGAACACTCTCTGAAATATTCCCTCCAACTTTACAAATGAAACACTGATCAATTCTTTTAATAAAACCGTAAATAGACGTACTGTGATTGAAAGCGTCTCGTTGTTGTGGTCGAAAATCATGGATCCGCCGCAGTTCAACTTAATGAGAAAGTTATTGAAGTAAAGCTTGCACCTGACTGAGAGAGACCTTCAGGAGCAGAGACAGGAGTCAGTCGAACACAGGACCGTTTACCGTGGGTTTTAATTGGCTCGTTGTGGCTCCTGTCCGTTACCTGCGCAGTATTTTGTATCTGTTCTGCCGGTCCGACATGATGTTATCGAGTCGGTCGATGAAGCGCCGCAGGTCTCGGACTTGGCTGGTTTTCTCTCTGTACAGCGCCAGGGCTTCGGCGTATTCTCTAATGAGGACACAAGAAACGGGCTTAGCCTAAATTTCTCTGATTCCCTCCTTCAGTGACAAAAAAACCAGGCCAGGAGATGATTAAGTGAGCGCCAACGGGCAGATGAGAGATGTGCTGGAAACCTGACGGACTCTGAACCAGTGTTTTTAAGAAAAGGCCACAGAACACATTTTTACAGCGATATCAAGAGGCGAAACAGGAATAAATAAAGACAACTGAAGGCATTCTCAGTGTAAAGAAGTCGTCTCTCACCTGACGACCGTTTCGTGTTCGCCGTGGCTGCTCTCATAAATCTTTAACTTCTTCTTGAGTCGAGTTATTTCCATGTCGATGCTCTTAGTGCTGCCGTTCTCCTGCTGCCGCCGCTCGGGACAGATCTCTGTAGCTTTGGCCACGAAATCCTGTCGACACAAAACACATTTCATCGGTGATATTTGTAAAACTATAAAGATATAAATGACACAAGTACAAGCCTCTGTTACCTGAAGCTGTTGTTCTCTTTGGGAGAGCTCACTTTTCATGTCTTGGATGTTGTCTTCGTGATTCTTCACTTCGTTTTCTAAAAATTTCAGGTTTCGTTCGTATTTTGAAACCTCGTTCTCGAGCTTCAGCTGCTCCTCCTGAAACAACAGATCAAATATTTTACAATACTCTAAAGTAAACTAGGTGCTCTATGCTAACAGAAGATAAAAATATGGAAAAGCCTGAAACAGCTTTAATCCAGTGCTCAAAATACTGGGCTTATTGACCTCTTTATTATGTGCACTCTACAGTTTAACACTTCCAGACCAAAGCATTCCCAAATCTCTTTTACTTTTTTATAAAACACAAATTTTAAAGACAAAATGTTCACTCTCTCCATTGAAAACCTGTGTGTTATAATGTTATGGCTGAACACTGTAATTGTCCTATTAATCCTAATAATAGACTTTTACACTAAATCCAACAAAATTAATCTTTGATTTTTGAAAAGATGCAACTTCAGTAGCATCTTTTTTGCAGAAAAGCAAAACTGTGCTTTACAAATAAAGCTATATTTGATATTTAGCTCAGAAATATTTATTCTCACTCTCACTTTGATGATTCTTAGACAGAATTGGTACAATCATCGTTAAACAAACATGGCGGACACTGACAGTGAGGTTGTACAGAGAGGGATCTGCGCCCTCTACTGGTCAAACAGGGGCTGCTTTAACAAAATAATTAATCATTTCAACTTTCAGCAGAAAAAATGACACAGCAGAGCTTCGAGTCACCTTCAGTGGCTCCATTTCTTCAGAGAGCTCTTCTATTCGTTCCCTCGCCGCCGAATACTTGGATTCCATTTCGTCTGCCATTTTCTGATGTTTGTCCAGTTCTGCTTTGGCTTCACTCACAGTTTGTTTCTCTGCTTCGATCTTCTGCTGGATTTCAAGAGCAACTTCATCCTGGAACAGCAACGTCACAGTCGTATCATACTGAACCAGGGTTAAACCAAGACCTAACTCTGGACTAAACCAGGACTAAATCCAATCATAAACCAGGACTAAACGAGGAATAAACCAAGACTAAACTGAACAAGTATTAAACCAAGACTTAACTCTGGACTAAACCTAGATTTAAAAAGGATAAGGTTTTAAACTAAGACTAAACTAATATTAAACAAACTCTGACCAAATCCAGATTTAAACCAAGAATAAACTTTAGACTAAAAGGATAAGACTAAACTAAATCTAATAAAGACTAGGACTAAAACAAGACTAGACTCTGGACTAAGCCAGAACTAAATCTAAATCAAGACTCATTTAGGACTAAATCAGATCAAAAACCAGGACTAAACCAAGAACAAACTTGATTAAAACCAGGACTAAATCAAGTATTCAACCAGGAACTAACTAGTACTGACCCAAGACTAAACAAGGACTAAATAAAGACTAAACAAGGACTAAATAAAGACTAAACAAGGACTTAACCAGGACTAAACAAGGACTAAATAAAGACTAAACAAGGACTAAATAAAGACTAAACAAGGACTTAACCAGGACTAAACAAGGACTAAATAAAGACTAAACAAGGACTACTCAAGACTAAACAAGGACTAAATAAAGACTAAACAAGGACTGACTCAAGACTAAACAACGACTGACTCAAGACTAAATCTAGACTGGACCAAGACTAAACTCCAAAATAAACCAGTCCTAAATCTTGTATTAAACCTGGACTAAACCAGAACTAAATCTTGTATTAAACCTGGACTAAACTAGGACTAAACTCTGAACTAAACCAGGACTAAATCTTGTATTAAACCTGGACTAAACCAGGACTAAACTCTGAACTAAACCAGGACTAAATCTTGTATTAAACCTGGACTAAACTAGGACTAAACTCTGAACTAAACCAGGACTAAATCTTGTATTAAACCTGGACTAAACCAGGACTAAACTCTGAACTAAACCAGGACTAAACCGAAGATAAAAACACCAGAAACTAACTATAGACACTTCCAACAGACTCTGGACCTGTTCTTGTAAAACATCGAGCTGCAGTCGAACGAGGGCTTCGTGTTTGAAAAAAGAACAAACACAAAGTAAATCAAATCTTTACCAACGAGCTGACGTCGTCGCTCTGTTCCTCGTCCAGCGTCTCCAGCTCGGATCTCGAGGCTCTGACCTGGTTCACAGAGGCCTGCGAAAGAACAAGGAATAAATCACATTTAATATTTATCTACGGCATAAAAAGAAACATACAGAGGTTAGAGAAGAAAGAAAAGAGCAGAAATCAATGTCAAGGCTCATCTGGGATTAGATTTGACGTTGTATGAGTCAGTTTATTGTGAGACTGAATCAAGACCAGAACTAGTTTATAATACACTGTAATAGACACAAGGAACAGTAAAACAAATCTAAACAAAGTCCAAGTCCAGTCTTAGACTCTGTGTTTTACAGGAACAGGTCCAGAGTCTGTTTGAAATGTTTCTATATTTAGTTTCTGGTATTTTTATCTTCGGTTTAGGCCTGGTTTAGTTCAGGTTTAGTCCTAGTTTAGTCCAGGTTTAATTCAAGATTAAGGCCTGGTTTAGTTCAGAGTTTAGTCTAGTTTAGTCAGGTTTAATTCAAGATTAAGGCCTGGTTTAGTTCAGATTTTAGTCCTAGTTTAGTCCCAGTTTAACACAAGATTAAGGCCTGGTTTATTTTGGGTTTGTCTTGGTCCAGTCTAACGTTTAGTCCTAAATTTAATCCTGATTTAACACAAGATTGAGTCCTAGTTAGATCATTTAAGTCCTGGTTTAGAGTTTTGATTTAGTCCTTGGTCTTAATCTTGGGTCAGTACACGTTTGGTCTTGGTTCAATACTGGGTTTAGTCTGGATTTAGTTTAGTTAGTCCTGGTTTAATCTGGAGTTTGTTCTTGGTCAGTGTTTGGTGAGGGAGACAGAGTTAGAACAAGATACTGATTATAAAATGTTTGAAGTTTTCATTAAATCATAAGAACAAACAAATAAAACCTTTGTGGTCTTGGTTGGTCTTGGTTGGTATCAAGATCAAGACCCGAGACCAAGAAAGTTCAAGACTAAGACCAAGACTTTTAAGGAGCCAGTTCGAGTAAGATATTCATAAATGAACTGAAGAATACTTACTGAAGCAGTTTCGTTTATTAAGATTTAAAGCAAACAAGTCAAATTTAATGTTAACTCATTTCTCTTTTTATTAAAGGTTGAGTGCTGTAAAATACAGGGCTCCATGAATGCAGCGTTAGAGTCTGAAGTCCACTTAGACGACTTAAGAGACTCAAATGTCAACCAGATTTAAAAACAGTTCAAATGTGTCAAAGATGAAAAAGACACCAGTTTGAAAACCCTATCGTTCTCATATTGTTGATATTATCTGTCTGGTCCGGTTGACCTCTGACCTGTGTCTTCTTCAGGGCCGTGACGGTGCCGTTCAGCTCTCGCTCCATGCTGCGGATGTCCTCCGTCACCGACGTCACGTGGAGCTGGAACCTGTCCAACTGAGCCTGGTGATTCTCCAGCTCCGACTCCAACAGGCTGCAAGGGTCCATCAGTTTATTTGATTACGACGTCAGAGGTGACATTATATATTTATTACAGTATTTTTATTCATTTATTTTTCTACCACACGTCTGTTTTAGAGTGTTTTATGTAAAGTATTCAAAGGATTCAAGTTGGACGTAGTAGCAGCTGGTTTTGAATAATAACTTTATGTATTTTTTTCCAATCTTTTCTTTTGTCTTTATCTTTCTGGGCTTATATTTAAAACTGAATGTGTTATATTTGAATCTGAAGTGCTCAAACTAAATCTGAATAGCTCAAGTTGAATAAATGCTTTTGAAATCAAATGCATTGTTTTGTAAATGAATTGCAGTAAATTGAAAATTAGTTTATATTTTGAAACTGAATTCATCTAATTTGGAACGGCTTTTCCAAGTTCAATTTTAGTTCTAAAATTCATTTTTTGAGCGACACATCCAGGTTTCAGAAAGAGCCTTAGATAATCAGAAACTGAAAGTATTGGAGAACTGAATTTTCAACTTGGAAAAATTCCAAAGCGAATGAATTCATGTTTTATGTGGCCCTTCAATACATTTTGAAGGTGATATTTACAGCTCTAGGTTTAATTCATTGAATTTGAGCTTGTTTTAGATGGATTTGATTTTTACTACAAACATAAGTAACTCAAACCTGTTCAAATCTGTCTAAAAACCAGTCAAAATCCAACTAAAATCTGTTCAAATTCAACCAAAACGTGTTGAAATCCATCTAAAACTTGTCTAAATCCATCTAAAACCTGTTTAAATCCATCTAAAACTGTCTAAATCCATCTAAAACCTGTTTGAATCCATCTAAAGCCTACTGTCTAAATCCATCTAAAACCTGTTTAAATCCATCTAAAACTTGTCTAAATCCATCTAAAACCTGTTTAAAATCCATCTAAACCTGTCTAAATCCATCTAAACCTGTTTAAATCCATCTAAAACCTGTCTAAATCCTCTAAAACCTGTTTAAATCCATATGAAACCTGTTCTAATCCATCTAAAACCTGTTTAAATCCATCTAAAACCTGTCTAAAATCCATCTAAAACCTGTTTAAATCCATGTAAAACCTGTTAAATCCATCTAAAACCTGTTGAGTCCTATTATGCTATTTTGAACTTTATACAAATGTATTTTGATACATTTGGAGTTACCATATCGTTCTGCAACATGGAAACACTCAATAAGTATCTTATACAAGCGGTCTGAATGAGCTCTCATCATGGTCCAAAGTGAACGGTCTGATTTGGGGCTGTCACTTTAGGCTCAGCTCGCTTCCGTGTTGGCTCCGCCCCACTTCCTGTCTGACGTCACGTTACCTCTACGTACGCCGCTGGAAACAGACTGAAGTAAACACGGTACATCGTAATGTCTTTTTCAGCAATGGCTTTGAGAGTAACAGCCTGTATATCTTCGACAGAGAGTCTGACCTGAGTTCGAAGAACATGAGCAAACACAAAGACCTCGAAGGCTTCTACAAGATGTTTCTGCTTGGTAAAATGAGAAACTATTTGTATGTATGTTTCTATGGTGTAGCCCGTAGCATAGCGTGTTAACTGCTTCTGTTTATCGGTGCACATGTGGAAATGACCGTACAATGCCTACTGAGGTTGAGAATGTATGCTGCCTGGAGACTCTAAGGAGCTGGTGTGCAGTGTATTGAAGAACTATAATAAAGTAGCCTAGCAATATGTAGAGCTATGCAGTAATATTTGTGTAATAAAGTTTCAACTATTATGCCTGTCTTACCACGTTATGTTGTTTTCAAACAGACTATGGTGCACACCCATACTTACAGGCTTACAGCACAAGACTGCTGTTATAATAAAATGCTATGAATGATAGCATTCCTGCAACCTTGTAGTAAAATGAAAACTACATGTAATTAGTTTTGTAATGTAAATGCAGCTTACATTACTGTAAATACTGATCATCATTTTTCATTTTTAGGTTTTAAGGCAAATAAATCAGCTTCTTGCTCCTCCTCTGTGTATTACAGCATCCTGGCCTGGAGGCCAGCTGCTTAGACATATATACTCTTCAAAATATAAATAACATTTATCATACAGACTATGGACCAGTTAGAAGAAGAAAGAAGAAGAGTAAGTGCTAATTTAAAAGACTGGTGTAATTCCAATCATAAATTTTTTTATTATAAAATCCACAAAAATACAAATTATTTAGGTTTTGCTAAGGAGCATATCGCCAAACATTGTCTTCTCTTCTTCCAGGCGACTCGGGTTTGTTGCATGCAGGAGTTTTGTGAGCTGGTGCTGGGGATTTCTCGGGCAAGCATCAGAGTGGTCAACCCTCCTGTGTGCTCCTATTTGTAGTGGCAACAGCTGCTTGGACACCTGTGATAGAACAACAGCAGTGTGTCACATTTAAAGATGATTAAGTGAGCTAAATCAACATGAAAAACATACATTAGTATGTAACATTGAACATTTCTGTCTCCTGCTCTTCACCAAGTCTGGAAGAGGCACATCAGGTTATATCAGGTTGTTTGTTGTAATTTAGTAAGAATGTACATACACTATATGCAAATGAATTAAAAAGGTACTGGGAAACTGGCTTCGTACTGGGGACATGTATTCATCTTGTGTACAAGCTGTTCTGATCTAACACACAGTGCTATTTCTTTCTTCATTGAATTGTTGTAAAATAACATACTTCTATTCTGATAAAGTATTGAGTACTTGTAGCTCTAATGCTGTATGGATGCCTGATGAAATGCATGACTAAAAACACACCAAAGACCTACATTTTGGTGTGTACTCTTATGTTGTTGTTCATTTTGTATAATTCATATGATCTGGGTTTTTGTTGCATTGTTTTCCCTTTACTTCTGAAGTGGGTGTAACCTCAGACTGCTTGCAGATAACTGTAGCCACAGATCAAGTTAGCACCAATGCAGGGGATGTCTGTACACTACTGCTGCTTCTGGTTGGTGAAATATATGTTCTCTGGAGCTGGATGATTCTTGAGAAGTGCTCTGAAAAATACAACAGATACTCAGTTGTCATTGTCTAACCTAAGAGCGTGATGAAACGAGGGTCAAAAACATCTAACCTATTCACACACACTGTTAGCACAACAACAGTAAGACGACGGTCTAATCAACAAGACAATGTGACTACAACCTACAGACACTTTTCACACCTTTGTTTTTGCTGTGAAAAGGTAACAGCCGCTAATTATCAAAATGTGCTTTAGCAACATGAGCAGCAGTTTTGCGTTTTATAAAGAATGAAAACAAAGATATTATCTTTAAACATAAGCTATACAAAACTCGAAACTATACAAAAACTCTACTCTGAAATTATCATTAGCAATATAGTAGTACTTACTGCTCTGGCCTCCTCTTCGGTGTCTTTTATAGTGGGATTAGCACCCTTTTTAAAATTTTGGACCATGTTGAGGTTTCAAGCAGTCTTCAGTGAAGTGTTGGTTACAGACAAAACCAGTTTGGCTACTTAACCTGGGAGTTTCGAATAATAAACTCCAACCACTTCTTACATGTTAATTCTTTTTGGGAGAGAAAACAACAGTAAAACTCCCACAGCCGAATGTTGCTGACGGTAAGAGAGCAAACACATTAGCAGCTTCTCTGTGTCTGAGCTATGAGCACGGCACTTGTTGACAGAGGGGCAGGAGAGAGGGCAGGGGAGTGTGGAGGAGCACTTCCTGGAGAGAAGTGGTTTATTTCACTTATTGACGTCATTGCGTGAAACAGCTCGTTTAGGGACTGTAACTCAAACTAAATAAATTACTTAAACATGCCTTGAATGAAACAAAACACAACTTTGGGTATGTGTTTGAGGTAGAAACAACGTTAGAACATGGTTAAAAGCTCAGAAAAGTCGATTTAGCATAATATGGGACCTTTAAATCCATCTAAAACCTGTCTAAATCCATCTAAAACCTGTTTAAATCCATGTAAAACCTGTCTAAATCCATCTAAAACCCGTTTAAATCCATCTAAAATCTGTTCAAATTCAACCAAAA